>JANAVB010015199.1:10503893-10903893 GCA_029216955.1 Iris pallida
TTTTACATGGAAAACTCTCTTGATCTACAGGAGAGAACATATGGGGCCTGCCAAACCAATCGTCCAATAAAACAAATTACCTCCAAGCGTGCAGTGGACTACAAGAAACAACACTTTTTCACAAGTAGGCTTCACAAAAATCTGTCAGGTGAGTATCCTAGTTTCTTGTGATTGTGGTCAACCATTTGCGTTCAGGCTAATTAATTAAGGTAAACCCCTAGGGATGTATCTTAAGCAAGATGAAAAACAAACCTTGACCTCTTGAACTGCAAGTAAGAATCTTTGGTAAGCCACAACTCTGTAAGCTATGTGCAGTTTCGTATGCAACCAACTCTATCAGTTTCATGATGTTAGCTTGAACATACTTCGTGCTGAAGGCACACTACAGCTCCACCACAACAGGAGGATTGTAGGTGGCAAAGCACTAAGCAGCAGGACACTTTCAACAATAAAAGAGAAGCTACAAAGTCCCCAGAGGCCAGGGCAGACCACCTCCTTATCACACCACTTTCTCAACTTACCTATCACTGCCACTAGTGTGTCGGGCGGTGCTACGTTGTCCGCGGAATTGGACCGCAGTCTTGTCTGCAGGCCACGTGTTGTCTTCTGATTGGACATGAGGACAGATGGGGCCGGAAGTTACCGGGAGGGGGAGGGGTCAATCGGGTGGCGACATGTGGCCGGCAGGCCAAGACTGGCCCAAGCCCACGAACAATAAAGCATTTTTGCTAGTGTGTCCCAGCTTCCCTTTGGATGACACATTGTTAATCCCTAGCCTTAGCTGATTGGCCATTGTCCTATTCTCTAACGAAAGCCCGATCGCACATCCTTGCATATGGATGATATAAAAGAGAATCAAGAGAGAATTAGATGATTCACTATCACCTCACTAATCCTTGCAAGACATTAATTAACGCTTGACTAATGAGAGAATAGAAGCAAAGCAAAGAGATGTTCAAGTAACAATACATGCATGGATGTAACCAATGATGACATAGAAATAGAAATCCCGCATGATTACGAAGGGATAGTCTTTGTAACCAATAACTTTTTATATTCCTTCAGTAGACAAGATAAAGTGGTATCCTTTTATTCTACATTTGAAGCTAAAAGATTGACACACTAAAATTGGAAAAGGAAAATGAGATATATGCGCACATGTTAGAATATTTAGTATGTCATAATTAGTAGATTGTATTAGCATAAAGGATATTGGAATATCCTGCGGACATATTTGGTATGCCAGAATATTGTTAGAATTTGACTTTTTTATTGGAAAGTTTAGTCCCAATCGCTAGGCCAAATGAGTTGTATCTCTATATAATAGCTATGCTTGTTTAGAGATGCACATGTGTGTGGAGGCACATGAGTGTGCCATGTGGGGGTATTTTTCTAATGGAAAAAAGACTAAATCAACAACGATTTAGTAGCCTCTTCAAGTGGAAAAAAGAGGCGTAATGTGGAATTTTTCTAATGCTTGTTTAGAGATGCACATGTGGAAAAAAGACTAAAATTAATTTCCATTGGAGCTAAGCCACGTAGGGGCTTAGCGACTCGGACTTGGGCTCACGAGGCGTAATGTGGCATTTTGTTGGTGCACTTAGCTCTTCAGCATCGTCGCTAGGTGCATAGTGAACTTAAGTTGCGCGAGCCTCTTGCGCAGCCGATTGCACGCGTTGCACGGTTTGCGCAGGATGCGTGCGGTGCGCAAGTGGCACAAGTTGTGCAGTGTGCGCATTGTGCGGATTGTGCAGGTTGCAAGCAGTGCGTGTGGCGCAGTGTTACGCAGGTGGCGCAAGTGGTGTTGTGCTGCTGTGCGCACAGTGTGCAAGTTGCGCGTGCTGTGCGCAAGTTGACTCAGATCGTGTCTGTGCTTCATTTGAGCAGTTACAGCAAGTTCGGGGCAATTTTTCCCACGTTCCGAATGTTCTGCTAACTAAGCAGTTACAGCGCGTGCTTATATAAGTCTCTCTTCTCTCTCACAGTAAAAAATAGAATACAAGTACAGAGATCAGAAATACTTACGAATTCTCACAGACTTTGAGAGCGAAGAGCAGCGTTGTACCAGCCTTACTTAGCGCCACAGGAGTCCGTTGACATCCGAGAAGTTAAAAGAGTGGAGGGTTCCAGAGTTGTCCGTCGGACTTGCTGGTTCCTGGAAGCTATTCGTGTTGGGCGAATTACGCTTTGAGCAATGGTGATCATTCACCCCAGCAGGCTATTCTTCCATCTTTCGCTTGTCATCCACTTCGTTGCTGCTGCTGGCAATTTGATTTGTACTTTCTTTTTAAAAGTACTACTATCCTTTGATGTTGTTACGAAATTATTTTAGATTTTTGTAATCCAGAATCCTCCTAGGATCTCTGTTGCGTACCTTCATTAAAGTGTTGCTAGAACAATTGTTTTTACAATCATTTCATTTTTTTAGTTTTCCATCGAAAATTGCTCTTCGGGACTAACAATCTCAAAGCTTAATTTAACGAGATGGAAAACTTGAATGCTGCACTTGTCAATCCTAACTTCACAAAGTTAGAACAGTTTGATGGAGAGCATTATCAAGTTTGAAAGAGGAAGGTTACTCTCACTATTCAACTCAAAGAAGTTGATTATGTGTTGTATAAAGAAGAACCTCCTATTCCAGATACTGGAGCTGCAGCCGCAATCTCTGCGACTACTAAGAACCAGGCCAAATGGAGAAGGGACAATAGCATTTGTAGGCTTATGATCCTAAATGCTATGGAAGACTCCCTTGCTGAACTATACTCAAAGAAGGCTGTTGCCAGAGAGATTTGGGAGTCTCTGGAGAAACAGTACGAGGATGATAAGAACCGTAGCAAGATATTCTTGTTGAAAAATATCATAAGTGGTTCTTTGAGGACGAGAAGCCAATGCTGCCACAGGTGAAGGAGTTTCTAAAACTGCGACAGAAGTTGGAAGACGAGGCGATGCCCCTCCCCGACAAGTTTTTTTTTTGGAGGGATGTTCTGAAGCCCCATGCTGGGTGGAGCAAGTTCTATGCAAACAAGCATAGAAAAAGTTGGAGGTCACTCTCGACGATCTCCTGCAGGAAATCTACGTTGAGGACCAGATGAGGGCTCAACTGAAAGTGGACTCACTGTCAAAGCAATTGGCTAACGTCAATCTGGTTCATTCCAGGGAACCAAAGGGAAAGCATGCGGCTTCCCACAGCAAGAAGAAGGACCCTACCAATCTGAACGTGAAGGGGAATTCCTTCAAGCAAAAGAAGACAAAGTCTCAGATGCCTTATTTCAAGTATGGCAAGAAGGGCCACTTCAAGAATAAATGCAAAGCAAAGACCAAGCAATCAGAGCAAGAAGAGCCTAGCAAGGTATCTATGATCACTGACGTTGTTGCTATGATTGTGGTCGATGCAGTGGGGGCTGACTCTGACTGGTGGGTAGACACTAGAGCCACCTGCCATGTCTGCTCCAGCAAGGAGTCGTTCACCACCTATACACCAACTTCTGAAGTGGTTATGGTAGCAAACTAGGCACAAGCTGAAGTGCTCGAGATCGGGACGGTTGTTTTGAAGCTGACTTTAGGGAAGTCTCTGACGCTTCAAGGTGTGAAGCATGTACCTGCTATCGCGAAGAACCTGATATCGGCAGGCCTACTCTACAATTGGACATCAATGCTGGCCAGATGGTGATGTCTATTAAGGGAACATATTTTGGGAAACCTTTTTATACCGAAGTAATGTTCAAAATTCAGCTTATAAATCAGTCCAATGTAATTAATGCAATCACTCATTCTGCTTATACTCTTGAGCTGTGGCATAATTGGCTAGGACATGTTTATTGTAAACGAATGAACAAAATGTCTAGTCTAGGACTTATCTCCAAATGTGGGGGTAAGGTAGAGAAATGTGAAGTTTGTGCTCAAACAAAGATCACAAGGAAACCCTTTCCTCGGGTTAATCGAAGTACAGATCTTTTGGAGTTGGTACACTCTAATATCTGTGACTTCAAACAATTCTCTACAAAGATCGGAATAAAGTATTTCATAACCTTCATCGATGACTTCTCAAAGTATGCATTCGTCTACTTGCTGAAAGCTAAAGTCGAAGGATTCGAGAAGTTTATGACCGAAGCTGAGCGGCAGACTGGACAACAACTCAAGAGAATAAGAAGTGATCGAGGTGGAGAGTACATGTCTCATAAATTCGCATCGTTCTGCAAAGAACATAGAATTGTTAATGAGACTATGGCTCCGTACTCTCCTCAATCAAACGGAGTAGCAGAGAGAAAGAACATAACATTGACAGAAATGAGTAACTCAATGATGTTGACTGCGGGTCTTCCAAAGTGCTATTGGGAAGAAGCTGCATTGACGGCTACTTTTATTCTAAATAGAGTGCCTCATGCAACTTCAGACATTACTCCTCATGAACTCTGGTTCAAGGTCAGACCTAACTTGAATGTCATTCTAGTGTGGAGGTGTCTGGCATATATCAAGATTCCACATCTGAAGATTCAGAAGGTTGGGAAAAGGACTACGAAGACAATCTTCTTGGATTATGCCGAGAAGAGTGATGCTCGAAGACTTTTTGATATTGAGTCAAATCATATCATTGAATCTCGCAGCACAGAATATTTTGAAGAAAAATTTACAAGGCACAAGAACATTGTTCTTGCAGATGTTCTGGAGAACAATGAGGGTGGACAGGAAACTGAAGTCTTCAATGAGGATGTGGTCCAAGAAGATGTTGTTGTTGAAACAAAGATTGAACCAGAATTAGCTGAGCCATCAGCTAAGCGTGTGAGAAGGCCGAAGGACTTCGGAAATGACTTTGTCACCTATCATGTGGAAGCAGATCCGCTTACCTATAATGAGGCGATGAAGACCAGAGACACAGTTTTTTGGAAGGAGTCTATTGACAAATAAAATTGATTCCATTACCTCAAATAACACTTGGGTGTTGGTTAATCATCCTGAAGGAGCTAAACCCGTTGGATGCAAATGGATCTTCAAGAAGAAGATGAAAGTAGACGAAAATATTGACAAGTTCAAGGCTAGGCTGGTAGCCAAGGGGTTTTCTCAGAAGTAGGGGATCGACTACTTTGACACGTATACTCCAGTAGCCTGGATGACCACCATCAAAATGTTGATTGCTCTCGCAGTAATACATAAGATGGTGATACATCATATGGATGTAAAAACGGCGTTCCTAAATGGCGAGGAGACCGAAGAGATTTACATGCAACAACAAGAGGGATTTGTCGTCAAGGGTCTTAAATACAAAGTCTGCAAGTTGGTGAAATCCTTTTACGGTCTTAAACAGGCTCCCAAGATGTGGTATGAGAAATTTGACAAGGTTATAAGGTTAAATGGCTATGTGGTCAGCGAGACGGACAAGTGTACTTACACGAAGTTTGCTGATAGAAGAGGTGTGATCATTTGTCTATACGTGGACGACATGCTAATCCTAGGTACGGATATAGGCTGTGTCACGGAGACAAAGAAGCTCATCTCGAGCAAGTTCAGTATGAAGGACTTGGGGGGAGCTAATGTTATCTTAGGGATCAAGATCATCCGGACAGACACTGGACTAGCGCTGTCACAGTCTCATTATAATGAGAAGATGATCACATGTTACTAGTATCAGGAGCTTCCAGGGATCGATACGCCTTACCGATGTGATCTGAAGTTGAAGCCTAAATCAAGGGAAAGCGTCAGGCAGTTGGAGTATGCAACCGTAATCGGAAGTTTGATGTAAGCTACTACTGCCACAAGGCCTGACATAGCTTTTGTCGTAGGAATGCTGAGTTATTTCATGAGCAACCCAGCCATTGAGCACTGTAAAGCTATGAAATAGGTTATGAGATATCTCAAGAAGACTCAGTCGTATTCATTGCACTACAGCGGAGATCCGCCGGAAGTGGAAGGCTTCAGTGATGCCAGCTGGTGCTCAGAGGTGGAGAGTGAGAGATCCTAAATTTATTTTCACAATGGGTGGAGCTGCTATATCGTGGAAGTCGAAAAAGTAGACTATGCTCTCACGGTCATCCATAGAGTCTGAGTTTATTGTATTTGATACCACAGCAGAGGAAGCAGAATGGCTTTGGGAGCTCATGTATGATCTTCTAGTGGTTGGTGCACAAATATCGACAATACCGATATACTGCAACAACCAGGCAGCTACGACGGTAGCATCAAATGACCTCTTCAATAGAAAGAAGAGGACTATACGGTTGAAGCACATGGCAGTACACGATCTTATCAAGAGAGGTGTAATTGCAGTAATTGATGTTCAGAGTCAGGAAAACCTGGTGGATCCATTCACAAAGGGCCTCAAGCGCTAGCTGGTCGATGACACAGCAAATAAAATGGGCTTGAAGGCATTCTAATATTATATTATTGTAATCCTACCATAAAGTTTTATGCTATTAGTTTAAAGAGAAATCTACTAGGCATATAGCTTTTGGTTCAAGGAAGGATCATTAATCGGAAGAATATTAGAAACGGTGGGTACATATCATATTGGGCATGGGGAGGTTACGGACCTACAATCACTGTTGTCTACTGTTGTTTTCTACAGAAAATGGATCCTGTGGACAGGTCGGCTTAAACGCCTTAATGAGTTCTCAGGCAGAGTGAATGCCTGGTGTGCTTTATAGAAAGCACGGTAGCTCAGCACTAAAAGGAGTAAAACTCTATGCTACTGTGGGGTGACTCTACGATGAGGTTCTCGAAAGGGGTAATGCCTCGACTTTGCGAGCCAAGTCACAGTGGCGTAGCACCGTAAATAGGTAGGTAGCCTAATGATGTATGTTAAAATAAAGAGGGGTGTAATCTGCACTACAAAGGAAAGGACTTCCTCATGTTACAGTGACATGACACCACGATGAGGTACCCGGTTAGGGATAAAGCCTTGGCCTTGTAAGCCATGTCATTGCGGCGTAACACCGTAAGGGAGCCTAAGACTTCACGCTGGGTGGTATGGCACTACAAAGAGGTGGTGACCTCATACTACAGTAGTATGACACTACGATGGGGTTTTCGGTAGGAGTAATGCCTCGGCTTTAGGCCATGTCATAGCGGCGTAGCACCGCAAGGGAAGCGCAAAGCGCTTCATGCCATGTATCTTTAATAAAGAACTAACCTATAGTGTATGAATAAAGAGATATCAGGCCGTCTCTTGAGGGTAAACTTGTAGACGCCCAATATTATACACTGAAACTAGGCTGGTATAGGGCCTTTAATGTGTAGCCAGAAGCACATGTAACTACATTTCAAGGCTTAGTCCATTCTTGTATTATAGTCTATTGTTTGACCTATGTGGGAAGATTCAAGTCGTCAGTGACATCTCTCCTAATGCATGATGGATAATTACTGTGGGGAACACTCAAACCCATATATATAGAGATATGTGGGGGATTGTTGGAGTTTGGCTTTTTTTCATTGGAAAGTTTAGTCCCACATCGGCTAGGCTAAAGGAGTTGTATCTCTATATAATAGCTATGCTTGTTTAGAGATGCACATGTGGTGTGGAGGTGCACATGGGTGTATTTTCTTAATAGAAAAAGGGCTAAATCAACAATAAAAGCATTCATGCTTTTTGCTCTTGGGAAATTAATTTCTATTGGAGCTAAGCCCCTACGGGGCTTAGCGACTCAGACTCGGACTCGGGCTCATGGGCTCTTAAGGCGTAATGTAGCATTTCGTTAGCACACTTTGTACTTAGCACGTCAGCATCGTCGCTAGGCGTATAGTATGCTTATGTTACGCTCGTTGCGGGAGCCTCTGGCACAACCGATTGTGCACGTTGTACGGTTTGTGCAGGGTGCACATGGTGCACAAGTGGCACAAGTTGTGCGAGTGGCGCAATATGCGTATTGTACGAATTGTGTAGGTTGCGTACGATACGTTTGACGCAGTGTGGCACATGTTGCACAAGTGGTGCTGTACGTGCTATGCTCGCAGTGTGCAAGTTGCGCAGGTGGCACAAGTTGTGCGTGTTGTGCACAAGTTGACTCAAATCGTGTCTATGCACGATTTGAGCGGTTACAGCACGTTCGGGGCAGTTGTTTCCACCACCTGAACGTTCTGCTAACTGAGCAGTTACAGCACGGGCTTATATAAGGCTCTCTTCTCTCTCACAGTAAAAAATAGAATACAAGTACAGAGATTAGAATTCCTTACGAATTCTCATAAACTTTGAGAGAGAAGAGCAGCATTGTACCTACATTACTTAGCACCACAGGAGTCCGCTGCCATCCGAGGAGTCAGAAGATTGGAGTGTTCCAGAGTTCTCCGTCGAACTTGCTGGTTCCTGGAAGCTATTCATGTGGGGCGAATTAAACTTTGAGCAACGGTGATCATTCACCCCAGTAGGCTATTCTTCTATCTTTCTCCTGTCATCCACTTCGCTGTTGTTGGTGGCAATTCGATTTGTACTTTCTTTTTAGAAGTACTACTATCGTTTGCTGCTATACAAAATCTTTTTGATTTTGTAATACAGAATCCTCCTAGGATCTCTGTTGTGCACCTTCTTTGAAGTGTTGCTAGAAATATTGTTTTTACAATCGTTTTATTTTCTCAGTTTTCTGTTGAAAATTATGCCCCGGGACTAACAAATATGCCACAAGATATTCCATCATTGTAATATTGTCTATAAGGCTATATAAAGCCAAGAGTACGATTAATAAAATTGTCAATCAATTATAACATAGTATCACAGCCAAGTTTCCATAAACCCTAACCCTACCCGCCACCCGCCGACCCATCCCTCTGCTATTCCTACCAAACCATAACCCTAGCCGTTACCCTACCCCTTTCCTACACATGGCCAGAACCCATGCGTTCCGATCCAGTGCCCCCGCGGCTGCTGCTATAGTGGTATTGCACGTGCGTCGGGTGCCCCCTGGCTCGTACGGCTCCTGCGACTCTTGCTGACACTGACGCATGTGACGGCACTCGCGTCATCGCTGTTCGAACCATTCTGAAAGTCGACACTGAAGGCCTAGATCTGATAAAAATATGTTTGGATCTATAAGAGGACGACGAGGAAGAGCGTGAGTCGTGTGATGGGTGTGATGTGATCATCGAAGAGGAGGACGATGGAGCACTACAAAAATTCATCGATTTAACGACGGCTATATCCGTCAAAAATCCGTCGGTAAATGTAATTATCGACGGATGGTCGACAGATATTGGTTAAAAAAGGTCGGCGGAAAAAGCCTCGTCGCTAACTACAATCCGTCGGCAAGTTGCCACCCAGCGATGAATTAGCGACGGACTGCCGTCAACCATACTCGTGTAGTTTACGACGACTCGCCGACGGATTACCGTCAAATCATGTATCAAAAGAAGTAATGATGTATCACTTACCAACGGACATATCCGTCGCTATTTGGTCGGTAAATGCGTATCAGAGAGTTTCTGATACGCAACTTTCGTCGCCAATCAGTCGCGAATAGTCTCTGAGTTTTGACGGATTCGCGACGGAATACCAACGGAATATCCGTCGACCCGGTTCTATGAATTATTCATATTTCCACAACATTGGCGACGGATAATCCGTCGTTACTCCGTCGTGCGTCGTCGATAGACTATCGCCAATCGGTAGGCCTTATAGCGACGGATTATCCGTCGCCAATGTTTTACCGACTACTAGCGACGGCATACCGACGAAATATCCGTCAGCCATATCCTGTGAATCTTTCATAATTCCAGAACCTTGGCGACGGATAATCCGTCGGCTGTTAGTCGCGCATCCGTCGCTAACTGGGAATCCTCGATTAGCGACGGATAGTCCGTCGGAAATTGGTCGCCAGTCCGTCGGTAGCTGGAAAATTTTTAAAAAAATAGCTTAAAACTGGGCATTCCCAATATACATAATTCCAATATACAAAATACATAAATAATCCCAAGCAATTCTAATATACACAATTCCAATATACAAAACACACAAACAATTCAAACACACAAATAAACACACAAAATACACAAATAATCCCAAGCATTCAAATTGTTCACATTAAACACACAAATATTTAATATTTAAACACAAATATTCAATATTCAATATTTACAAATAAAATAATCCCAAAAATACAAACATCAACGACGAGGGGTGTGATCGTCCGCTGGTGGTGGTACTCCCTGCTGCGCCCGTCTCATATACTCGTCCACCAAGTACGATGGCAATCCCTCCAAGACATGGTCTGGATGTTGGCGCAGCTGCTCTGGCGTCATCATGTCAAGGAGGGCTGTCAAAGTAGGAGGCGGTACGATAGGGGCAGTAGGGTCAAAAAAAAGATGCCCGACAGAAGAAGGACCGGTAGCACTAGAAGGACCGGCAGAACTAGTAGAATGACGCAGCTATGTGGACAACTGAATCTCCGACACCGCCTCGTTTAGATGCACAAGTTGGGACCTCACATCATCGTCTGCCAGGGTCGTAGGAGGAGGCAGGGGAGGTGGAAATCTCTGAGTCGTCGAGTGCAAATTAGTCAGGAAGCCAACTCCGAATACGCGCCCTTTCCTGTAGCCGTCGACGGTATCCACGAATAAGTCGTCGTAGCGAGTGGCCATAGAAGAGGGCATCCCGACGGGCATCGTTTCGCCGACATCCACGGGAGCAGATGGTTGAATCCGACTAAGGGCCTCACGATACGCAGCCTATCAAATGAATGTATTTATTATACTATAAGTTTACCTAAGTTATAATCTAAATCCCATGTTACCCTAAGTTATAGTCTGAATCCTAAGTTTACCTAAGTTATTGTCTGAATCCTAAGTTTACCTAAGTTATTGTCTGAATACTTATAATTCTAACATAAATCTCATAAACGTAAGTACTTACATCTGTCGTCTTGGCCCTTTCGTCGACGAAGCTCCCGTCCTTTTGTCTCTTGTGGACATGCTAGAATACATCGTACATGGTGACCGAGTCTGCAGGTTTTCCCTCCTTTAATGCCTATTGGGTCTGCATACGAAATATTCATAGAATTTAATTAATTAAGCATATTAATAGTACCGAATTAGATAGTGAATGAATTTACGGTATCTCATCGGATCTGCAAGCGTCGCTGCGTGGGGCTTTGATCCCCCCGTATGTAGTCCCGCGGTCCGTCGGTTCACTTTCACTTTTTTTTATTTCTCCTTGAAGGCAGGAGCATCCATCTTATCCAAGAGTTGCTTATAGTAGTCCTGTCGGATCCACTCCTTCTTCGAATGCGTCGTTCAAAGGTCATAAACTGCATCCTGGATCTTCTTCCCAGCGGTGCTTCTATAGGTCCTGCGGATCGCCTCCTCGCGATGGAAGGGCCACCAGAAGGTCCTCTGACATACAAATTTAATTATCATGATATTAAAAAATAGTTGATTAAAGAGTAATTAATAATTAATCACAAGATATATATATATATATATATATATATATATATATATATATATATATATATATATATATATATATACCCTCATCTCGTCGAGCCAGAGGTACTGCAAGTCTAGGGACACCTCAGAAAAATTGAGGTAGGGACCATGGTAGTTAGACAAGATAATCTGCCCTAAAAGCCTGGTAGCATCCCACGGAAAAAAACCTACAAAGAAGCAAGGATTAGATTTTTAACTTGAATAAATAAAACAAATTTATTAAATTAACTTAAATTTACTTACGCTTCACCCGCGATCCATAGCTCTCATCGGAACAAGCCCATCGGCCTCTCTGATGGCATCGGAGGATCCACGACTCCGCGCATATACTCGCCAGTCACCGGATGTAACTGAATATGTGGGTACTCCGGGGCCCACTATCGCTCAGCCGCTGGTGGATCCACTGGTGGATCCGCTGGCGGAACGGATCCGCTAGCGGATGGGGACCCCATCGACGAATGTGTCGATAGCATCTGGGTAGATCGACGGCGGGATGAGTCTGTGCCCGAAGCACTCTCCTGGTCGGGCTTGCTAGATGGGGAAACCGCCCGAAAAGGCTGAATGGGACCACGACCACCACCACGAGCACGACCACCACCACTACCACCACCACCACGGCCAGTACCACCAGCACCACCACAGCTCGCACCACCCCCACGATGAGTGCTAGCCATCAGCAGGGCGACGAGTGACACTATGAATAAAAGAACAACTAGGAGTGCCATCTACAACATGAATATGCAGAAGTTTAAACTGAATTTATATAAGTTAGTTATAAGTATTTTTATGAGATCAAACTAAAATCACGTAATTGAAAGTATTTTTAATATATACTGATATTTAATCTAATCATCGTCTTCATCCTCGTCCTCAGCCTCGTCGTCATCCTCGTCCTCATCCTTATCCTCATCATCGACTTCATCTGTATCCTCATCCTCATCAATTTCTTCTTCTTCTTCATCCTCATCCTCAATAGTTGGGATAAGACGTCTCTTTCTTCCCTGGTTGACAGCTAAGTCTTGTGTATCAACCTCTTCTTCCCTTTTATTTTTCTCAATAATATTTTCAACATCCATGGTATCCGAATGTTGTACCAAGTATTGGGACTTTTCGATCTAGTCCTCTTGATATGCTGGGTCTCCAACGTTGAATATATTTCTAGATTTAATCTTGCATACTGCCTACCAGTCAAATCGATCTCTACGACGCCTTGGGTAGCTTGTATAGTAGACTTGAACAACCTGACTTGCTATCGCAAACGTGTCGGACCCTCTATACCTCCTGCGATGATTTATATCGACGAATCTAAATTGTTTATCGATTCTCCAACCGATATTTGGTGTCATATCGAACCACTCACATTTGAACATCACAATATGCATATCATATGGGGCACTATATTGTAAATCTATAATATCCCGAAGCACTCCATAATAGTCAAAGTCCGACTCGTCGTCATAGATTGTGCCTCTTATGCAAACACCAGAATCCTTGGTACTGAAGCCGTCATTGAGAAATTCGCCATTCTGAGTTGCCATAAACTTGAAGCCATTAACGACATAGCCTGGCCAAGTCTTTGCATGCTTCTTCGGTCCCAATGCCAAATAACGAATACTATCATTTGTGCGTGTTGTTTCAGACACTAAAACCTGTAAACAAATATTGATAATTTAAATATTTTAGATGCATATATTTTAATGGTTGCCACATAAATTGTTATCTCAGTTACTTACGTATTTGTGAAACTAGGATGGAAAGTTACAATCAACCTCTCTTTGAAGTCCTTCATCGATAATATCGGATGTCCTCATTTGGACTTTATCTCTAAATACACTGTTAGAGAGTAAGAATAAGTGTAGTCATTTACTTCACAAAATTAGAGATTATAACGAGTGTAAGTGTAGTCACTTACTTCTCCAAATCTCTCACTTCTTGTATGTCACAATTTAACAAGACATATCGGTGAGCGGCATCATACTCATCGTCAATCAACCACCGTTTCTTACTAGCCCCAATAGGCTTGTCCCTTATATTGAATATACCTGTAGAAGCATGGAAAATACTAAAGAAGGATCCATGCGGCCAGGAAACTCCATGCGGCTCAAGAACCCCATGCGGCTCAGACAGCCCATGCGGCACAGAAAGACTATGTGGCTCAGGGACTATGCGGCCTGAAATATTTTATGCGGCTCAGAAGACACGTGGCGTAACAGTGCTCCCCTTCGACCCATGCTGCATTAATTACTTTGACGGCTGACAACTTTGAAAAAGTGACAGCCCTGATACAAAAGAAGTAATTATAACTCTGTCATAATGACAGTCCCCTAGGGAAGAGAAAGAGATCTCTGACACAAATCCTCCGAGATCCATAAAATGCCACGTGGCCTTGCCACGTGGACGATCATATGCGGCTCGAACGAAGACTTCCTATACGGTTCAGAATGAAGCCGTTCCATGCGGCTCAGGCCGAAACAGTCTCATGCGGCTCAAGTGGAGGCCTTCCCATGCGGTTCAAGAGGACCATTTCCATGTGGCCCAGGCGGATGCATTCCTATGCGGCTCGTAATGATCATCTCCATGCGGTTCAAAGGTTCGAAGGGGGGAGCCACTACCCAAGCAGCCCTGACACGTGGCCCGAACCTTATGCGGCCCAAATCTTATGCGGCTCAATCTTCATGCGGTTCAGATCCTCCAGTGGCTCCTAGGACACGTGTCCTAAGCCGATCAATCTCCCAGATTTATTACAATCAGAGATTGGGTCAAATCTCTATAATCTGGGACACGTGGCAGGATAATAAATCAAATTTATTCGCAGACATCAGAAGATCATTATGAGGAAGATTTATTCCAATCAGTATTTATTGCTGATGAGATTTGGTGTAATCTATACTTAATGGTCCAGATTCATCACAATCAAAACGAATGGCCTAGATTAACCAATCCACAGGCCGCCGCCATCTCCAAGAAGCAATTATTTGCAACCCTAACGATCACACCCCATTCCTATAAATAGCAGGGTGCCATTCCCTTGCAAGAAGAGATAGGCACATACAGAGAGAGGCATACACAGGAGCACTTTTCGAGATCAAAAAGAGCAGCATAGTACTTGGAGAGAAGAGCAGAAAGAGAGCAAAGGGAGCATTTCTTCCAACGTCGAGCAATCTTCTGGAGCCAAGGCTGCATACCGATCGTCCAAGGAGTAAGACAGAGCTGCCGTCGCTTTCCCGAGCCTCTATTGTCATCCCCAGAATCTAAAATAAACAATTATACTTAGACTGCTGTACCTAGGCTTTCGTCCCTAGGCTTTCTTTGTACAAGCGAGTTTGAAACGTGAAGTAAAAGTCCAGTCCTCCGATAATTGTTCTGCTCTTTTATATTTCATGGCAAACACGATGGCGACTCTGCTGGGGACAAACTTCTCTACGGCTGAGGAGTTGGTGACGCATTCGGATGCAGCCAAGCTTAGCTTCACGCAACAGAAGATGGTTGTCCGTTTCGACCAACAGGCGTTTGAAGAGATGCTCTCTGAAGAAAGTGCTGACTAGATCCAGAAGCGAACCCGCACAAAGAAAGCTCGTTGCGAGTGGAGGCCAAAATCATTTGCTCCCCCACAAGCTTTGGACGGGGTACCCTCTGCTACCCAAGACGGCGAAGGCGACTCTCATACGGCTCCACTTCGAGCCGTAGAGAACTCTGCTGTCCCCAAGTCCGGCAAAGGAAAGCACTACGATGTTGGATTTGCAGGAACAAAGAGCGACTCTATGCGCCCCAATAAGAAGCAGAGCACTCCTGTGGCCAAGTCTGCCAATCACATGCAGGAGGCTCATGCGGCTGGATCTACCAGCCGTATGAAGAAAATCCATACGGCCAGATCCTCCAGCCGCATAAGGAAGACTCATGCGGCTGAGACTCCTAGCCGCATGAAGAAAGTCCATGCGGCTACGTCTACCAGCCGCATACAAACCAACGATGACAGCCGCATGACGCCTAATCCACGCGGCTCTGTCTTCGACCGCCTCTCGTACGGTCCTGATCTCTTGTGCTCCCAAGAAGATATGTCTGATTCTCTCCAGTATCACTTAGACTCTTCCTACTATGTGCCCTTACGCACTAGAGCGAAGAAGTCTAAAGCAGCGCGAGCTTGGCAAGTTCGGTCCGCTGATCTGACCTCTGACCATCCGAACGTTCCGCACACTGTTACGCAGGCCTCGGATGGGAAGTTGTACAGAACCACTCGAGTCCAGCCCCCGGCGGCAGACGGACAGAGAGGTTTGTAAAAGTCTTCCAAAATCCCGGGAGCAAACATGGTCGGTCAAGACCCATCTGACTTGCGTGAGGCCATCCTCCACAAACGCAAGGAAAGAGAAGATGCATCGGGGTGCAAAGAGTCCTTCCACGGACGTCACTGCACTCAAATCATCGTCAACTGCTGCTGCAATAGCGCGACGGTGCAAGAAGACCGACAGTCTGTATTTCAAAGACTACAACAGCTATCTTCAGAAGACGAGGCACTCCCCGTCGTCTCCTGCAACTCGGCTCAGAAAGTCCCCACTGATGGAAGGGGGAAGAAGACGAATATTCCCAGCCCGAAGATCTCAACCACTGCGACTAAAAGACTGTCGTCTAAATAGGTGCCCACCACCGAAGTTTTCCAAGGTACTCGCTCTAAGACGAAATCTGCTACAGTAGGAGATTCGTCGTCCACAACGCAGGGGGTTGCTGGGGCTGGGGGTAGCACCCCTCCGAGCCTCCACAGCAACCCGATGTTCCAAGAAGATGAGCCGGGGGAGACAACTGTCCCATCGGATGTAGCAAACCTCGACGTCCCCGAGGATGTCCACAACTCCCATGACGAGGCGAACTCGGAGACTGGGGGTACTGTTCCTTCCGAGTCTGAGTCAGAAGGGAATATACCCACATACCCTAATGACTTCTCACTACAGGGGTACGATTCAGAGGGCACTTCCTCCACCGCTCCGTCTATCTCTCTTCATGTGAAGATGGTATTCATGACAGACAGCAACCAAGGTGGTTCCAGTGATCTCCAACGCATCGACACTCTAGAGGCCATACTACATTCCTTGGTCAAGTCTGTAGACGAGATCAAAGCGGCCCTTCTAAATCTCCAAGGAGGGACGCCTGGCCAAATAAGTGCGGGTCCCGTGGTTAATGCAGACTCGAACTTAGCGGCACCGAACCCGGGCAACAATCCTCCGGAAACAACAGCCCCTACCGCCGTGGACGAAGCACGCGAAGCGAGAAGAGAGGTCCAGGAGCTCCGAGCCATGTTCCACGCTCGAGAAAACTCTCAAGACCTCAGAATACGGCAACCATACCCTGCTGCATAGAGGGATGTTCCATTTCCACCAAGATATAAGCCGTTCAATATCAATCCGTATGATGGCAAGACCTCAGCGAGTCGGTACATAACCTACTATGAGGTCACCACCGACTATCTGCCCCATGACGACGCCATTCTCACACGATTATTCATCGGGGCATTGGAAGGAGTCGCCTTCGACTGGTACCGCAACCTGCCAGACAACTGCATCCACTCCTTCGCCGGCTTCAAGCGCATGTTTTTGGAGAGATTCTACGAAGTAGGGCAGGACATCACCATGTCCACCCTCATGGACATTGTCCAAGGGGAGAAAGAGCTGACAAGGAACTACATCGAGCGGTTCTGCCAAACCGCTATGAAGTTGCCCTCTGGAAATCCGGATTCCTCCTTGATTGAAATTTGCCAAAAGAGGCTGCTTCCAACAATCATTCTCTGGATGGGCGAAAGTCAATTCAAGGATTGGAAGACGTTCATCATCAGTGCCACAAGCGCCGAAGAACGATTGAAGAATGCTCGCCAACTGGGATTGCACATCTCGGACGGAGAGAACAAGGACAAGCGTCCCAACAGCGACAATAGGGGTAGCCCCTCCAACAATCAGGACAGCAAGAGAAAGCAGGCTATGGTGGCCGATACAGCACAGAAACCTGAGCCAAAGCCAGCAGACAAACAATGGCCGCAAATCACTTACTCCTTCAAAGACGGTCACGTCAAGCCTATCTTGGACATGCTCATACAAGGAGACAGAATTCAGCTCCCTCCACCAAGACAGGAACCGCGGTCGGCAAAGATGGAGAATCCAAAGTACTGCCATTATCACCGCTACGTCTACCATGCTACACACGACTGCTACCAGCTAAAATGGTACATCCAAAACCTTATCGATTCGAATGCTCTGGCTATCGATTTTGAAGAGGTAACTGTGGCAGCCAACCGGGTGTCAGTATAATTCGGCAGCTTTCCTCCGACGAAAACTCAAGACGGGGTGGTCCCCATCCCTCTGGCAACAAAAGAGATCGCTAATCTTCCTCCTCTCCGAGATCAGGCCGCTGGTCTAGTGCCCCTCACCACATCACGAGGGGAGGTCATGTGGATCCATCCAGACTTAGTATCGGAAGTGACTCGGCCCATACGTCTTCTACCTGCAAGAAAAAGAGTGGAAAAATTAGGTCCTGCCGCGTGATCTCGACAGACGTCGAAGAAGCTACAGCCGTCGTCACGCGGTCTGGGGCGCAATCCCAACCTGTGGTTGATAATCCAGCTGAAGATCATCAACCCACTATAACTGATGCTCTGGGACCGGCTCAGCCTTCGACGACCGACAAGCCTAGGCCGAAGGAGACTCGCTTTGACAAATCCCTCCGAAAAGAGGCAGCCCAAGGGTTGGAGAAGCCCTACAACTTCGACATCTTGGCACAATTGGCCAACACACCGGCCAAGTTGTCATTATACGAGCTCCTGAGACTCTCCAAGGATGTTCGTGCGGCTTTGAGCGATGCACTCCAAAATGCCGACGCATACCTGGCTCAAGTCAACCTCACGGGAGAAAACCCGCCTGCAGATCTCCAAGACAGCGCCTGTACGGGAGCAATGCCCAACATCGTCTTCACTCCGCAGGACATGTTCATCAAAACTAATCTGCACATCGCCCACTATACTACACTGGATACATCGACGACGTAAAGGTGGATCGGATGCACATTGATCCTGGCTCTTCCATAAGCATTATCCCGAAGGGTCTGCTAGATCATCTTCGCATCCCAATGCATCGTCTGAAGCCTACAAGCACCGCCATCAGCAGTTTCAATTCGGGTAGGAGCTACCCTATTGGAAAGATTCGTCTGAAGTGTCAAATTGGCGACCTCCAATCCGAAGTCACCTGCTACGTCATAGATGCAGACACTTCTTACAACATCCTCTTGGGGTGCCCGTGGATACACGATTATATAATCATGCCTTCCACGTTGCACCAGTGCTTCAAATATGTCGAAAAACACGGCTTCGTGAGGACGGAATTTACTGATATCGATCCCTTCAAAGGGGTCGAATCTTACTACTCAGACTCCTGACTGTACGAAAAATCGAAGAAGCATCTTGGTGAAGGAGATGTACAGGCCAGTACCGAGACAACCACAGGATCAGAAGAGCCTATGACGATCCACCTCCAAGCTCGCAAACCGGGCAGGTCCGTACCCCTTACTGCCACTCTGCGGAAGGACACAATCAGCCTCTCGGCACAAGAAAAGCAAATGGTAATCCGGCTGCCAAGGTCCGGCCAAGTGCTAAGACCCACAACAGGGCCAATGACAATCAGACTGCCGAGAGTCGGTCAGCCCCAAACGGAGAAGCTCAATCCCTCCGACAAGCCACTGACGATACGCCTTCCCAAGAAGGGTCGTCAACCCGATGCAAGGTCTGACACTTCTAGCGAACCAGCCACTCCTCGCCCCACATCGAGTACCAAACTGGGGGTCGCTAGTCTGCTAATAACCCTACGCTCTGCTCCATCAGCTGAACCTCTGACGATCAAGCTGCCCAGGTCGTCCTCTCAGTCTTCATTTACATAAGGGGTAGCCGAAGAGGAACCGGAACTAGCCAAGTATGTGGCTGCCCACAGTGATGTTCCCTCCACAGATGATGTAATCCCCCTAGAAAAGATACCTTACTTCATCAATAAAGGGCTATCTTTGAACTACCTCGAGCTTAATAAGCTTTGTACAATGTACGCTATGGAACACGGTATAGGCACTCACCTACACACACTGGTGACAAATGTCTACACCACAATCCAGCTTACTTCAGCGGAAGACGCTTACCGTATAATCGAGGGAGGGGACCATCCAATCATCTTCGGCCGGAAGGACGATCCACATCCCTTCACCATAGAAGAAGTCGACCTCGGATCAGATGCTGGAAGACTGCCTCTATATCCTTATAGCCCCCAATCTAAATATCTCATACAGAAACAGGGGTATGATCTGGAAACGATGCCGGGTTTGAACTACGGTACTGGACGACGATTACCTTTGAAGCCTCCGGTCCCGGCTGGCAAACTACGGGACTACTATAGCACGACTCGATATGGATTAGGGTATGTAACACCCACGATGACCCCTGAAAGTTCAGATGAAGAATGTGACTGGCATTCACATTCGACCGGGTCACCAACTTCTGACTCTGATACCAGCATCGGAGATGTATTCAGACAAGTCTTGTCAGTCAACATGGCATTCACCGACGCTTATGAAGAAGACAAAGACATCCCTGAAATCCTCGAGCTAGAGCCGTGGGCCCAGCAGTTGGATACGCAATAGGAAAAGTGGTTCGAACTGAGGGAACCTCCTACTGAAGATGAGGTTATCCAGGTTAACCTCGGCAGCGAATCTTCCCCAAAACCAATCTTCGTCAGTAAAAGTTTAACAGACGAAGAACGAGAATCACTGCTGGAACTTGTCAAAGAATACATTGATGTGTTCGCATATAGCTACAAAGACATGCCGGGGTTAAATCCCGATATTCCTCTTCACAAGCTCAACATTCGACCGGACGCAAAGCCAGTCAAGCAACAACAGCGACGTTTCCGCCCAGGCATCATGGATACGATCGAAACCGAAGTCAACAAACTGATAGCCAGCGGCTTCATTCGTGAGGAACAACATCTGGAATGAGTCGCCAACATAGTACCCGTCCTCAAGAAGAATGGGAAGATTCGAATCTGCATCGACTTCCGCAATCTGAACGAAGCATGCCCCAAAGATGAATTCCCCCTCCCTATCACGGACATCATGATTGACAATACCTGCGGCTTTCAACGTATATCATTCATGGATGGATTCTCGGGGTACAACCAAATCAAGATGTCTCCTGACGACAAAAAGCACACATCATTCTGAACACCGATTGGCACGTATTGCTACACAGTCAAGCCTTTCGGTTTAAAAAATGCTGGCACCATATATCAAAGAGCCACGAGTATCATCTTCATGGACCACTTACGCAAAACTGTGTAGTGCTATGTTGATGACATCGCCGTCAAGAGTCGCTATAAGGGAGACCATCTGCAGGATCTGAGAACGGTATTCGACCTGATGCGAGCGCACAATTTGAAAATAAACCCTACAAAGTCCTTCCTAGGCGTATCCAGCGGGAAGTTCTTGGGTTTCATCATCACCGCCCAGGGTATCCATGTAGACCCTGATAAGACAAATGCAATTATGGAGATGGGTCCTCCGAGAAATCTCCGCGAACTCAGAGGCCTTCAAGGGAGGCTAGCGTACATCAGTAGGTTCATTTATAACCTCTCCAGACGATGTCGACCATTCACCCACCTCATAAAGAAAGGCGACTCATTCATATGGGACGAAGAATGCCAGCGGGCCTTCGACAGTATCAAAGAATATTTGTCGAACCCTCCAGTCCTGGTGGCCCCACTTGCCGGAAAACCATTCCTGCTCTACATATGAGCAATGGAGCACTCCCTCAGAGCTCTGCTAGCACAAAACAACGATGCAGGCCATGAACAAGCCATACACCGCTGTGGAGAAGGAATATCTTGCCCTAGTGTTCGCCATCCAGAAAACACGACACTATGTCACCGGACAAACGATACATTTGATCTCACGAGTCAATCCTCTCAGGGTCCTCATGACTAAACCAGGGGCACTTAGCTCTCGTCTCGCTACATGGGCAATATTGCTATCCCCCTACCATATGATCTTCGTCCCACAAAAGGCGGTCAAAGGTCAAGCCCTGGCAGACTTTTTGGCAGCCCACCTGGGCTCGGAGTCGTCCAGGATATATGAAGAGATCCCAGATGAGGTCGCCGACTCGCATGCAACCTCTCACGATGATATATATGGCGAATGTTCTTCGACGGCACTTCGAGAACTGGACCTAAGGGCAACATTGTCGTCGGAGTTGGGGTGGTACTGGTTTCTCCTACCGGATTGGTGATCAACCGCACTTACTCCCTCACGAAACCCTGCTCTAACAATGTGGCCGAGTACAACGCTCTGGTCATTGGCCTCCAACTTGCAAGGGAGCTGGGGGTAGAATATCTTGAAGTATACGTCGATTCTCAGTTAATCGTCAATCAAATCCGGGGCTCATATGAAGTTCGCCACGAAGACATGATTCCCTATCACTAAATAGCAATCAACATCATCTCGTCGTTCGAGGGGTTCTTCATTGAACACATCCCCAGTCTCCGAAATATCGAAGCCGATGCCTTAGCAGGTCTGGCCGCTTCCCTAGCAGCGCCAAATCATACTCATCAATCGGTAGACGTAGTAGGCCACGAACTGGTCTGCCCCAAAAACAACGTTCAATTCGTGGCAAGTTATTTCGCTCAGGCGATTGATGATGCCCCAGATTGGAGACAACCATTCATTGACTTCGTCGTCTAAGACATCCTGTCTGAGAACCCGAAGGAAGCCACCTCCATCAGACGGCGTTCTCTCAGATTCTTCTACGATACAGAAACGAAAATGCTGTATCGGCAATCCTACGATGGATTATTGCTTCGGTGTCTGTCAAACACAGAAGCCAAAGAAGCCGTACGAGAAGCGCATGACGGTGTCTGCGGGGCCCATCAGCCTGGTCCTAAACTGCAAGACCGTCTTCGCCGAATGGGCTACTACTGGCCAACGATGGTAACGGATGCGATAGACTACGCAAGAAGGTGCAAGGCCTGCCAAGTTCACGCAGACTTCATTCACCAGCCATCCGAATTTCTACATCCGACAGTGGCATCTTGGCCCTTCGAAGCATGGGAGATGGATATCATTGGTCCGATTACTCCACCTTCCTCCCGTAGATATCGCTTCATACTTGCGATCACGGATTATTTCTCCAAATGGACAGAAGCTGTCCCGCTTGCAGAAGTAAAGACTTCAAACGTGATCAGCTTCCTCAAGCATCACGTCATCTATCGCTTTAGACTGCCCCGGAGGATCATCTACGATAATGGTCCACAGTTTACAAGCCACGCTTTTTATCGGTTCTGCGACAAACATCGCATCCAGAATATTGCTTCGACACCATACAACCCAGCAGCGAACGGGTTAGCAGAGGCATTCAACAAAACAATCATCAAACTCCTCAAGAAGTTTGTCTCTTCCAACAAACGCGACTGGAACGAGAAGCTCGGTGAATGTTTATGGGCATACCGTACTACAGTCCGAACAGCTACCGGGAACACGCCATTCTCTCTGGTATACGGGAGTGAGGTAGTTCTTCCATTAGAGACTCAAATACCCTCACTCCGTGTTGCCCTCACTTATCAATTGACGACAGATGACAACTATCGATGCCGACTACAAGAGTTTGAGGCCTTAGATGAAAAGCGCCTCCTGGCTCAGCAAAGGATCGAGCTATACCAAGCACGCATCTCTGGAGCCTTCAACAAGAAGGTCAAAATCAGGACATTCCAAGTGGACAATCTTGTTCTGGCAGTCCGGAGGCCGATGGTCATGACTCACAAGACCGTCGGCAAGTTCCAGCCAAAATGGGAAGGTCCATTTATCATCGAGGTCGTATTCTCCAACGGTGCTTACCGCCTCGCCAAGCAAAACAGAGACTTGCTCATGTTGCCCGTCAACGGCAAGTTTCTGAAGAAATACTATGTCTAGACGACAATTTTCCAGATTTTTGAGTCACGTACCCGCTGGTACCGCTGAACTCACCCTCATAATTCTCCAAATTTTTGAGTCACGTGCCCGTTGGTACCACTGAACTCGTTGTCATAATTTTCCAGATCATTGAGTCACGTGCCCACTGGTACCACTGAACTCACCCTTACAATTTTCTAGATTATTGAGTTACGTACCCGCGGGTATCGCTGAACTAACACTCACCATTCTCCAGATTCCCGAGTCATGTACCCTCTGGTGCCACTGAACTCACATCCATAATATCCCAGATTATCGAGTCATGTACCCGCTGGTGCCGCTGAACTCATTTTCACAACATTCCAAATTATCGAGTCATGTACCCGCTGGTGCCTCTGAACTCACATTTCGGTCACTCTTTCAGATAGTAAGTCATGTATGATCATACCTCTGAACTTTCTTCCTGGAAGAGATCCCCCCTCATGATCCACTACCCGCACTCCCAGTGCACAAAAAGGGTAACAGATCCACAAATTTCCAAAACGGCCATGTCCTCATTACCTCTGAGTCGTTTCACTTCCGCCAAAAACAAATCACCCCTACATAGAACTTTCATGTCCTCATTACCTCTGAGTCGTTCTATGTACCCCCTCTTCATTAAGCCCACTCCTGCCATGTCATCATTACCTCTGAGTGGGAAGGCTTCGTAGAAGAAACCTTCATACTTGCCATGTCCTCACTACCTCTGAGTAAGTATGTCGGTTCCCTTTCAACCTATTGTCTGTACCCACAACCGGAGTACGACGAGGATAATAGGTCCACAAATGTCCTCTGTTGACCACAAATGTCCTCTGTTGACCACAAATATCCTCCGTGAAGTCACTCCTGCCATGTCCTCATTACCTCTGAGCAGGAAGATTCCACGATAAAACCCTCATGCTTGCCATGTCCTCATAACCTCTGAGCAAATATGTTGGTTTTCTTTCATCCTATTATTCGTATCCTAAACCAGGGTACGCCAAGGATAATAGGCCCACAAATATCCTCTGCTAAGTTTCTTAGCACATGCCCACCATCTCATCATGTCCCGGGAGCCTAGCTGCTCTACGGCATTCCTTTTCCCAATACCAAGAGCACCCATGACCACTTTGCCATGGCTGTTTTAGATATCCTAACCAAACTTGTTATCCATACCTAAAACCAAGGTATGCCATGGGTAACAGGTCCACAAATAAGTACCCTAGACGGGGAAAACATCACCACAATATTACAGGTACAACAAGCAATACAAATGAAGGGTAGAATGGAAAGTACTCTTTATTTAAAGGAAAAAAAAGCATTACATATTTTGGGACCACGTCCCCCTCAAAAAGGAAAACAAGAACAAAGCAAGAGGAAAAGACTGACTATAGCTCAGCATTAGACAATTCCAGGAGCCGGTTTTTCACCAACGCAGTCCCGCGCTCAAGCCTCCGTTTAGCTCGACGCTCGGCTTCTTGGGACAATTGCTCTGTATCATTCAAATACATATACGCCTCCAGTCATTCTCTATTTTCTTCAGGGCAAGTTCTAGATTGGCAGAAGCCCTGCTAAATTTATCAGCCTCCTGCATGGCAATCCCTTTCTCAGTACAGGCAGCCTCCAACTCGGACTCCAAAAAGGCCAGCTTTCTTTGGAGCTCGAGGATTTGTTCCTGGGTATCGGTTACCCCACGGGAGGCAGCCACTTCCCGGGCCGCGCAATCTTCAATCCGACGGCTCCACTGATCATGCAACCGTGTCAAATCCCGTCGGTCCTTCAATATAGTCGGCTTAAGCGATTCCCGAGCCGCCATCACCTTCTCTACCGCGGTAATGAGGAAGTTGCGTTCTTGATTTATGACCGCAGGTAAATCAGCCTGTTGTAACATACAAAACTGGGATACGAGACGATCAGCTTCTAACAAATTAGGCTCGAGAAGCTTGGCCAGTTCTCCTCCACCAGGGAGAGTCCTAAGGATATTAATTTGGCCACCGGCTCATCGACGGGCCAGAGTAAAGGGAGTCCCCCTTTCCACCGCGGCCTCGATCCCTCTCTTCAGATGACGGTAGAAACTGTCGACCACATCCTGGGAGACTTCATCCAAAACCTCTGTAGAGGATGGCGTCAGAGGGAGGGTGGCAGACAGTACCGAAGGAGTAGCTTCAGAAGTTACCACCCCCGCCACCAAGGAAGCAAATTTCGTGCGAAAAGATGCTTGAATGGCGACTAGTTCCTCTTCCGCCGCCCGAAGAGCCTGGATGCTCGGCAGGAAAGAAAGGTTGACCCCCGAAACTACATTCGCAGAAGAGGGCGCAGGGTGCATCGTCCCTTGTCCCAGTTGCACGGCTACCGGGGCCCCCGAGCTCGACCCAGATGGAGGCCCCTCGATACAGAGAGGTTCTGCCAGACCCTCTCCGGTAGGGTCCGCCCCAGTAATGTCCATCACTGAGTTGGGACCTGAACATCCAAAGCAACCATTAATCGACGTAATCTGAAGAATAGGATGACGGAGTATATAGGCTTATTCACGAGTTATGGTTTGACTTGTATTACCAGGGAAAGAGCATGGAGGCGGCGGCTCGTTCACAGCCGGCATAGTTTCCCCACCTACAGTGTCATCCTGTTGGGGTTCAGATGTCTCGGGGACGGGCGCGGTAAAACCCCCATCCCCCTGGGTTGAGGTCCCAGCAAGGTGGGAATCTTCGACCGCAACCGAAAGAACCCCAGCAGCAAAGATAGCAGTGCACACATCACTGACCAAATGAGACAGGACTGGATCAGCCTCGGCAATCGGGTCCTAAGGAGCGAGCTCATCCGACGCTTATAAAGAGCAAAAGGAACAAACGATCAGGCCATAACATAGAAGAAGAAGAAAGGAGATAGTTGAAACTCAAATCACCTCAGGAACAACGTCCACATCATCAATAAACAGCCTACGACGTCTTGCCGCAGCGTGCTTCGTAGAATAGGTTCGGTCATCAGCGGTAGTCACGCGCCTGTTTCGTTTACGCGAAGGGCCAGGCACTGCAGATGGTTGATCCTCCACCACCTCGTCAGACCAAGCAGACGGCTGACCCGCCGCCCTTTCATCTGGCATAATAGGGGGTTGATTCCCAACTTCCTCGTCCGAAGAATACGACGAGTCATCGGCGTCTTATTCATCATCCTCCTCATCCGCCCTAGTGGACTCTGAGTTCGGCGTAGGAACCCTGTTCGCCCCCCTCTTCCTCTTCTTGGATCCCTCTGGCTTCTCAGCCAAACCAGTGCCAGCAATGAAGCTAGTATTTATATCAAAATTGACAGGAGGCTTGCTCGCTGCGACATGATAAAGGGCCGCTATATACAAAATATCCCCTGCCGTCTTGGCATCGGGGACTGAGAAGATGGCCCGGGTATGGACCGTATTATAATAATGCCAAGCCCGGACGTCATCGAGTACACTGCCCTCAAAGCTCAAGCAAGTGCTAGGACAATCCAGGAATAATTGACTATACCCAAATTGATGGGAAAATCTACTGGGCAGATAAGGCTCCAGGTATACGTTATTTCGGTAACGATACACCAGGTTTGCAGGGCGGATGTTGCGTAACCAAAGAAGCATCTTCTCAGATAAAAGTTGGGGAGGATCAACGCCGTCGACATGTACTCCCCTCACTTCCCTGGGGGTAAATTGAGGAAGAGAGACAAAAAACTCGGGCCCGTCAACCCTCGCCAACACCCTCCGGCAGGCTGGCATGGAATCATGTTCCCAAGGTTGATGACGGTATTGAAAAATGAAGGCGTCGTCAGTAGTAACATCTTCTTCGGTTCCTGGCCTCATCAACGATCGGTAGTACAGTAATAACCATCCCATGATGTAGTGGTATGGTAGTTCTATCCGTTCAAAGTCCAGCGTCGTATCACGAGCAATGACTTTGGATGAAAAGGCGCGGAGGCCGTGGTGTATGCTACACACCATAGCCGGAAGAAGGGCCAGTCTTACCTTGAAGACCAATTTCACAGCGGGAAGAATAAAATGGCGGCTGATCCGTTCCATAGAATCCGCGCCGCCCGAGACTACGCAATTGCGTAGCCACACCATTAAGAACCCAGCTAAGATTGCTTTATCGAACATTTCCCGGGTACCATAGTGGAAGTAACTGAGGGAGTCAGTACGGCTCCCAAACCTGTCACGGGTAGACCTCGACCTCTTGACCTTCAACATCATGTCCTTCACCTCCTCCGGGATTTGAGGACTTCGAGACGAAACTCGGCCGGAGGGACGTAACTTGAAAAGATACGAAACCTAGGCCGTGGTGTGAGGGGCGCTTCCTTCTGAGCTATTTTTTTTTCTTGATAGCAATCTGGTGGCAGATGCTATGATGGCACAACAGTTCTTGGTACACGGCGACAAAATTAGGAAATCGTCGATCCAGGTCTTCGAATTCTTCGTTCGTCGATGTATACACTTCAAAAGCTTCACCTCCCCACGGCAGTTTAGAGACAGCGTACATCTCATAGAGAGCAAGCCCCAGCTCTCCCCCGGGGGCGAAGAAAGTCCCCGTACGCCGATTATACAGCTCCAAAAGAGCCATGAACAAAGGCTTGTTAATGGGCAACCCGTAGCAGGTGCCCCGGACGGCGTAGTAGAGGTCAATTTCCCGAAGGGATTCCCTATACTTCCTCAAGATCCATGAGGTAATATTGGCCCATATAGAAATGGGGTTGATCCAATTTAGCAGCGACAACCTGCCCACAGGATAAGACCCCTTGCGAGCAAGCTAATTCAGAAATATATCAGCTCGAATGAAAGTGAAGTTAGGACCAGTCACGTTTACAAAAGTGCCAGGGAGCAGCCCCATCACACTCCGACTAACTGAATCCTTGCTCGTACATGCTGAACCAGTACGCCCGTTGTAGTAGATGTTGTCCACAAACATTCCCGATTGGGTGGGAGTCAGGGAGCCCACCATTGTCCTGCCTAACGGTACCATGTTAAACCATGAGAGAGGATAATGCCGCTCCATATCGGGGATATGGATGTCTACCCCGTCTACAGAAAAATCACAGTTCCCTGAAACATCCAACAATCGGGAGTTCTTTATGGAAAAGGCATCCCCAAAGAGAAAAGCCGGTTTTCGATATTCTCGTCCAGCCTTCCTGAATTCATCATAGAACATAGAAAGTGGAAAGGTTGGTTGTTAATGACAGCTATCCTCTCCCTAGGGTCATTAGTGGGAAGCTGATCAACTATATGACGGATTAAGCCATTGAGCCGCACGCCCACGGCAAACTGAGCCGAACCTACAAGAAGTTCTCCTGCTGGATTGGTTGGGAGGTTCACTGAAAAAGGACAAAGAGAAACAGGATTAAAAGATGGTTACTGAACTCAAAGTTCCTGCGAGCCTATGCGGCTCAGATCAAACAAAGCCCTATGCGGCTCAAATTCAATTGAGTTCCAGATGACACGGCCTCAAGAGAGCTCATGAGGTTAGGTCAAACACAGCCTTATGCGGCCCAAAGCAATCGAGAATTCCAAGTAACATTGGCTCGATAGCTTATGCAGATCAATTGGACATATGCGGTTCTAAGTAGAAGAGTTTGTGCAACGCAAATGCTATGCGAATCAGTCTGTCAGAAGCCTATACGGTTGCATTCAAAGGAGACTCCATACGGTTTGTATCCAGAGATTCAAACCCTTCTCATGCGGCCCAAGCATAAGGCATCTCCTATGCGGCTCGAATATGAGAGGGTCACGCAGCATATGCGGCTCTATCATACTCGAACTTGGGTGAAGGCTTGTGCATACATATGCAACAGAGCCATGAAGTCTTAGGACTCAAAGTATCAAAATACAACTCTTACCATTAAGAGCAGGACAGACATCAGGGTGCGCTTCGGGCACAACGGCTGACGAAGAAGCCGCCTTTTTACCCTTCGCGGTGGCAGAAGCAATCTTAGAGGATTTGGAGGCCATGACCAACAATCGGAGAAGAGAAATGAGGAAAGAAAGGCAAGACAGCAATAGTTGGACAAAGAAAAAAGTAAAGAAATCCCCCTAACCGTACTCATCCATATTTATAAACGAAAGTGAAGCGTTTCGATCCCCGTGCATACACGAAGACCGACTGTTCAGTTATCAAGGTGAGCCACCAAAAATGAAGGCCAAGCTCCTCGGTTCTCGCACCAAAAAGTGGCCTTTAAAGCTAACAGCAAATCAAACAGCATTTAAGGCAAAAGATTGCCATTGTGGCAATGATGACATAGCCAAAAAGTCCCCTGCGGCTAAGCCATCCATGCGGCTGAACTATCTATGCGGCTTAAACACCCATGCGGCTAGGACTTCATATGCGGCCAGAAGAATATAACCATGCTTCTTATTCAAAGTATTTCAATTTTGCAAATTGAAAACTTTGAAGGGGGTCTTGTAGAAGCATGAAAAATACTAAAGAAGGATCCATGCGGCCAGGAAACTCCATGCGGCTCGGACAGCCCATGCGGCACAGAAAGACTATACGGCTCAGGGACTATGCGGTCTGAAATATTTCATGCGGCTCAGAAGACACGTGGCGTAACAGTGCTCCCCTTGTTGCATTAATTACTTTGACGGCTGACAACTTTGAAAAAGTGACAGCCCTGATACAAAAGAAGTAATTATAACTCTGTCATAATGACAGTCCCCTAGGGAAGAGAAAGAGATCACTGACACAAATCCCCCGAGATCCATAAAATGCCACGTGGCCTTGCCACGTGGACGATCATATGCGGCTCGAACGAAGACTTTCCATGCGGTTCAGAATGAAGCCGTTCCATGCGGTTCAGGCCGAAACAGTCTCATGCGGCTCAAGTGGAGGCCTTTCCATGCGGTTCAAGAGGACCATTTTCATGCGGCCCAGGCGGATGCATCCCTATGCGGCTCGTAATGATCATCTCCATGCGGTTCAAAGGTTCAAAGGGGGGAGCCACTACCCAAGCAGCCCTGACACGTGGCCCGAACCTTATGCGGCTCAAATCTTATGCGGCTCAATCTTCATGCGGTTCAGATCCCTCCAGTGGCTCCTAGGACACGTGTCCTAAGTCGATCAATCTCCCAGATTTATTACAATCAGAGATTGGGTCAAATCTCAATAATCTGGGACACGTGGCAGGAGAATAAATCAAATTTATTTGCAGACATCAGAAGATCATTATGAGAAAGATTTATTCCAATCAGTATTAATTGCTGATGAGATTTGGTGTAATCTATACTTAATGGTCCAGATTCATCACAATCAAAACGAATGGCCTAGATTGACCAATCCACAGGCCGCCGCCATCTCCAAGAAGCAATCATTTGCAACCCTAATGATCACACCCCATTCCTATAAATAGCAGGGTGCCATTCCCTTGCAAGAAGAGATAGGCACATATAGAGAGAGGCATACACATGAGCACTTTTCGAGATCAAAAAGAGCACCAGATTACTTGGAGAGAAGAGCAGAAAGAGAGCAAAGGGAGCATTTCTTCCAACGCTGAACAATCTTCTGGAGCCAAGGCTGCATACCGATCGTCCAAAGAGTAAGGCAGAGCTGCCGTCGCTTTCCCGAGCCTCTATTGTCATCTCCCAGAATCTAAAATAAATAATTATACTTAGACTGCTGTACCTAGGCTTTCGTTCCTAGCCTTTCTTTATACAAGCGAGCTTGTAACGTGAAGTAAAAGTCCAGTCCTCCGATAATTGTTCTGCTCTTTTATATTTTATGGCAAATAATACCTTCATCCTTAACGTCCTTGTCATTCCTGTGAGGTCTATTTCGATTTGTCTTAACATGAGTATCGAAATAATGGAGAAGAAGTTTGATACCTCCTCAATAAGATATGTTTTGCATATCGAAGCCTCTATATGAGCCTTGTTGCCAACTTTCTTCTTTAAGTGGTGTAGGTATCTAAAGAGAGAAATTATCAGTGTAGTTAAAAATGAAATTCAACTTAAATTATATCAATTTCTATGTTCCTCTCAAATGGGTACATCCATCGATAATGAACAGATGCACCAACACGGACTTCGTATGCTAGATGAATCGGTAGATGCTCCATGCTGTCGAAGAAGCCCGGAGGAAATATTTTCTCTAACTTACAAATTATTAAGACAATCTTCTCCTCAAGTTCAACCATGTGTTGCACCGTCAACTTAGTTGAACAAATATTCCTGAAGAATATTGATAGCTCGGCCAACGAAACCCATACAGAAGAAGGCAACAACTCTCTCAACGCAATGGGGCAGTAATCTTTCCATAAATACGTGGCAGTCATGACTCTTCATTCCCGTTAGCTTGCGTTCAATGAGATCAACGCATCTAGACAAATTTGACACATAGCCGTCGAAAAATCTTAAAGTATATATCCACTTGCAGATTATTAATCTATCTTCCTTGCTCAATGCGTATTATGCTTCCGGCTTAGTTAATTGTCCACCAGCTCCCCTTTGTATCAAGTTTAGATGAGGACGCTTGCATATCTCGGTAATGTCTTATCTTGCTTTTGGATTGTCTTTCGTCTTTCATTTAATATCCATGACGGTATTAAAGACATTATCGAACACATTTTTTTCGATATGCATGACATCAGAATTATACCTTATAAAGATATCTTCCCAATAAGACAAGTTCCAGAAGATACTCTGTTTGGTCCAGTTATGGCTTTGTTCGAACCCCTGGACATAATTGTTCGATGGATCTTCAATTACAGAGGGCAAGTCCTTTACATCATCCCAAATATCGTATCCCGACAATCTGGCAGGCGGATGAGAAAATTCTTTTTTTTCCAGCTCTGAACGCGTCCTTGTTCTTTCTCCAAGGATGACTCGCGGGCAGAAATTGACGATGACAGTCAAAGAAAGAAGTTTTTCCTCCATGCTTAGGGTAGAACGCCTTACAATTTTCTATGCGTATCGGACAAGACGTACTGTCGAGAATACTCTATCCCGACAGCATACCGTATGCTAAAAAATTATTTATTGTCCACATCAGTGAAGCTCTCATCTGAAAGTTTTATTTCCTGGAAATATCATAGGTCGCGACGCCGATCTCCTACAGATGTTTAAGCTCATCCATCAATGGCTGTAAATATATATCGATGTTCTTCGTCGAATTTTTGGGACCCGGTATGATAGCTGTCAAAAACATATAAGGAGTCTTCATACACATCTATGGTGGCAGATTATAAGGGGTAAGAATGACCGGCCAGCAGGAGTATTGAGATCCCGACTGCCCGAAAGGGGCGAAGCCATCAAACTATAGCGCCAGCCGTACATTTCTAGGCTCTGCAGCAAAATCTGGATGACACAAGTCAAAATGTTTCCATGCCTCTCCGTTCGAAGGATGTGACAATTCTCCATCATCCTTTGTGTGTTTTTTGTTGTGCCACGTCATGTGTTCAGCTGTATTCAGAGACATACATCCTCTGCAAGCACTACGTGATCGACAAGTAATGCATATACTTGTAAGGACATCATTTTCTAGTTGATTTTTTTTTTCCTTTACTGGCTTGTAACGATTCGCATTACAGAAGTTGCAACTTTCTATGTCCTCATTTTCCTTATAGTATAACATGCAACCTTTGCGATAACAATCTATCTTATCATACCCCAGTCCCAATTTTTGGACCATCATCTTTGACTTGTAGAAATTTTTTGTGAGCTCTTTTGATTCCTTCGGTAAGATCTCTCTCGCTAGTTGTGTAATCCGATCATAGCAAGCTTGTGGCAAGTTAAAATTAGACTTTATGGTCAACAACCGCATCGTCACTAACAGTATGGAATGAGTATCGCAACCATGATGTAGAGGACTATCTGCATCCTGAATCATATCATAGAACTCCTTCACCTCGGGATTAGGATCCTTCGGATCAAAATTAGGCCCTGCCGTATCGTACACCATATCTCGTGCAAGATTCTACAGGTCTCCATAATCAACAGAGCATCCTTCGTCTTCGATGACAAAATCCGTTGCAGCGTTATCACTAAAAGCATAAGTAGCAGCAATCGCAACCTGTCTTTCTGCATATAGTTCACTTTGCGATGACCACATATCATAATCACGTACGAAAACCTTACGGGTCAAATGATCTCTCACAGTCACCACTTCTTCGTAACGTCTATTACGATAATTACGACATGGATACTTGATTTTGGTACGTCCATGTACTGAGCTTTGCTCATAGCATACTTAAGAAACACTTCCACGTCTGCCTGAAAATCGTCCCTCATACCTATTCTGCTCTCGTGTTATCGTTTGTACATCTATGTACGATCAAAGAAGTAACGATCCATCGTAGATTGAAGGTAAAAATCTGTATCATAAGACTAACAGAATTACTATGTAATCATGTACTCACCAATAATCGGATGTAACTGGAGTCCTTGGGCCTATCGGGCAATAATTGGTGGATCTGTTGGTAAAGGCCGGATGTACTTAGTATCAACCGTATCAGATTAGTATCGGTCTATCGGTTTGGTATAGGACGTATCAGATTGGTATTGGCCTTAACAAGTTTGTATCGTCATATCCGATATGTACATGTATCAGCCGTATAGCTAGGATTCATATTGGCCTTATGAATTTGGAATTGGTCATGTCCGATAGGTATCGGCCATGTCGGATTAGTATCAACCGTTTCGGATTAGTATCGTAGAAGGTTTAGTAACAACTGTACTTGGATTTCTCTCTTCTCGAGCTAGAATACCATTGCAAGAGAGTCACCAGATCGTGATTGGTCAGTTACAGTAACATACATGCTTCATTTTCCATCAAGAAAAGCGAGATTAAAAAGGAAGCATGTATGTTCTGTAACTGGCTGGCTACGCTCTCGTGTCTCTCTTACAATGGTAATCTAGACCTAGAAGAGATAAATTCATGTACTGTTGTTACTAAACCTTCCACCATACTAATATGATACTGTCGATACTAATCCGATATGCCGATACCTATCAGATATGGCCAATACCGAATCGATAAGGCCAATATGAATCCTAGCTATACGGACAATATATATTGGATAGGACGATACCAATTCGCTAAGACCAATACCAACCGATATGGCCTATACCAAACCGATAGACCGATACTAATCCAATACGGTCAATACTTATAAGTACCTACGGTCGAGGAGGTTGATCCGCTGGTATAACCATGTACGATCAACGAAGGAACGATCCATTTCAATTTGGATGTGAAAATCTGTATCGTAAGACAAACTAAACATAATTAGTTTGGTACCGATACCGATTCCGATACTCAACAAAATAGTCCGATACCGATACCGATACAGATTTGTGGTATGATGAGCCATAATTCGCTGATTTCGTTTTGGTTTTGGTTTTGGTTTTGGTTTCGAACATACTAAATTTTAAAAAATTCAGTTCGGTTTCGATTTTGAATATACTAAATTCGGTTCGATTTCGGTTTTCAATATACTAAATTTACTTATTCGTTTTTGGTCCAAAGTTTATATATACTCCTCTCTCTCTCTCTCTCTCTCTCTCTCTCTCTATATATATATATATATATATATATATATATATATATAAATATAAATATATATATATATATATATATACTCCTCAAAAAATAAAAAAAAAATAATATATATATATATATATATATATATATATACTCCTCGGATATATATATGTGCGTGTGTGCTGAATATATTGTGTATGTGTGTGTGTCTGTATGTGTGTGTTCCGACCCCCCGTAGCCAGACCCTAACACCCCTCCCCCGCAGCCCACCCCCAACCCCCACACCACCCCCTCCCACCTTCACCACCACAGCCAGCCACTCCCGCCCCCCTTCCCCCGTCCCCCCTATCCTCCCTAACCCACCCTTATCCCCCCCGGGGCCAACCTCCCCGCGGACAACAACCCCCAAACCCCCCCGCCGGCCAACACCCCCCCGCAGCACACCCCCAACCCCCACCTGGGCCAGCCTCCCAGCAGCCAGCCCGCCCAAACCCCCCGGCCAGCCCCCTCCCCCCACCGCAGCCCACACCCAACCCCCCCGGGCCAGCCTCCCCGCGTCCGCCTCCCCCCCCCCCCCGCTGCCCGCCCCCTCCCACCACCCCATCCCACCACCGCCAGCACCCCCCGCAGCGACCTCCACCCCCACCCCCCGTGGCCAGTCACCCCGCGGCCAGCACCACCCCGCTGCCCGCCCTCTCCCATCGCCGTTAGCTCCCCTCAACCCCCCACCACCATCCGAGAGAGAGAGAGTTACCTCGATCGTACGTGTCCAAGAGAGAGAGAGAGAAAAGTGAAAAAATTAGGAGGAATGAAATTTTCCTCCCGTCGGTTCAACTTAAGCTAGGCTTTTAACTTAGCGACGGACTAGCGACGGATAAAATCTGTCGCTACTTAGTCGTTAATCTCACGCAATTTTTTTTAAAATTTTTCCAACCACTTAGCGACGGACTGTATGTCCGTCGCTAATATCCCATTATCTGGTCGACGGATTATCCGTCGCTTAGTAGTCGTCAATTCCCCCGCCAACTAGTGACATTTTTTCGCAATTTTTTTAATATTTTCCCGTCAATTAGTGACTACCGAGTGACTACTTGCCGACGGATTTTTATTCCATAGCTATTTTACCGACGGCATGCCGACGGATAGGCGATGGATGTTCACCCTTAAAAAAAATTGGTACGAGATTAGCCGGGAAGTCGTCGCCAGGTTATCGGTAGTCCGTCGCTACTGACGACGGATTTATTCCTTCGCTAAAATGCCGTCGCCAATTTACTATATTTTGTTAGTGGAGGATATCATCAAGAAGTTGGATCCTGCGAAGATTGCGACAATGATGAAGCTGATGAAAATATCGGCTGGTGAGAGCTTATCTCCATCGATCTGAAGCTGGATGGACCAGCTACCTATCTGAGTTGGTCACGGCTGGTGAGGTGAACCCTCGTAGGAAAGAACTTGGAGGGGTTCCTATCGGGCGAGAAGACAGAGCTGGACGAAGGCTCGGCAGGACACGACGAGTGAAAGTCCACTCATATGGTGATTTATATTTGTCTTCTCAACTCCTTAGTCCAGTCTATTATCGCCACAGTAGACGGTATTGAGATGGTGAAGGATGTGTGGGAGAAGTTAAGGTAGACCTATGATGGTGTGGAACGAACTTACGGGTCTTCCAGATCAAAGGAAAGATCGACGGCACCATACAGAAAGAGAAGATGATACAAGAGTTTGCCACGGAGTTGGAGCATCTGTGGCAGGATTACGATCATACCTCAGATCGGGCAAGCTGCGAGGACTCAAAGTGTAAAGAGAGACAGGTATGTCTACAGGAGAGGACGATAAAATTTCTCAAAGGGTTGACTGCATCATTTGCTCAGAGGACGACCCTACTTCTCGTCCAACCGAAGATCCCCACTCTTGAGGAGGCTATCTCAGGCATGATCCAAGAGGAGACACTCAACAGAGTACAGGCGAGGACAGGTGGGTCTCTTGAAGCAAAGTGAATACTGACAGCCACTAGCTCGTATGATATAGGGCCTAAGGGAGTGGCCGGGCAGCACAACCAGTAGTACTACAGTTGCGGGAAGATGAGCCACCATCAGTATGCTTGCACCAAACCATCTAAGGAGAGAGATTTAGGTGGTGGACGGGGATAATTCGGTGGACGAGGATATTTTGCAGGACACGGTCGTGGTCGTGGGGGTCGACGAGGCAGTCGAGGAGGTTATCGGACGAATCTGCTAGTAGCAGAAGAAGATGGAGGAGCTGACGGCACATTTACCAAGGAGGATCAAGCACTGGTGGACATGCTGGAGATACTCAGGAAAAGCAGCAAAGGTCAAATGATGGAGACAAGGGGAGCGCAACAGAGAAGGCGTCCACCTCATTATTCAGTGGAGGCAACGCTGCTATGTATGTCCATCCATCAGAAGGTACTAATGACTCACTTGCTCTTGCATCCATTGCTTTCCTGTTATGACCCGTATCCTGTTTGGGGGCACAAGAATATGGGTACGTCCAGCCTACGCCGCAGTGTCGAAGGTAGAACCCTATATAGGTCAACTAGAAATATAACATCTAGGCACAACGTATATAAACCTTTCATCACCGCACGAAGGTATATAATCTCAACTCAATCATAAGACATCTAAGGAAGATAAGCACGAATATCATAAATATATGATAGAAATAGATAAACTGAAATAGATGCAAGTCACAGACAGAAGTTCAAAAATTAAGACATAACACAAGATTCCGAATATAAAGTATACTACAAGTCTCAAATATCCAGCTGGAACGCAGTCCAGTCAACCTACTAGACTAAGTCACTATATAAGGTACATCCTCTACGGGCACGATCACCAAATGAAGATTCTCGTCAAAGTCTTCGTCTGTGCCAAACCCATAGATGGTCGAGCAGTCAGCATCTAAATCCTCTGTAAACATCAACGGGGTTATTCTGTCAGGACATGAGCACGTACAAACTCTAACAACAGTTCCATATAAATTGACAAATACTATAAGAGACAATTATAATGGAATATAAGATGAAATATCAAGACTGGAAATAAAATAGTACATATAAAACTGGATATCATATCAGGGTATAAAATACTGGAATGTTAGCAGTACAGGAATATCTAGTGTGTAATGTAAATATAAACTGTCCTTTGAGATATTAGAGCATTATATGATCGGCTTGGGACTGGATCAGGCTGTTTCATTTGACCGGCTATCACAAGAAATGTATAAGGAGGGTCAAGCCGAGCAACATGAAAAGCGAGCACAAGAAGTATCAGGTCAGGCTACACCCTACGTGCAATGAGGGTGGAGCCAGCACAAGAATAGTTACAGGAGGGCTATTGACCACATAACCTCTAATAACTCTCCATCCCAGAATAGTATAATGGATCCGGACATAACACGTCATGACACTTGATTCAAAAGTAGGGGGCCAGCCCACTCCCAAATCGGTTTTTATACAAGCATAGGAAACAAGATCGAATAATGTATCCATATACCAGAAAAGTCCAGGAATAACATCTCATGACAGGAACCGATGTATACTAGTCCGTGTACCATCGTGTCAGGAATCAAGTAAAATACTACAACTGAATCGGATATAGTAGATATCAAGATAATAAAAACTATCAGAGAATGTACTCGTCTGATACCCTGAACAACAAATATGTATAGATGTCCAAACTGGGGTTACAAAGTCCTATTTAGAGCAATACAAGTTACAATGAGTTCATAATATAATAATCAAAGTATATAATGCAATCTACATGATACTAGGCCTCTCTAGGTCAAAAGTCAACCCTTGGTCAACTCTTAGTCAAACTAAGTCAACATCTAGGGTTTGGTCAACTGTCTAGTCAAAGGGGTCAACTCTATCTAAGCTAGTCATAATTCTAACCATAGACCCATTTACTCTAGGATTCCTTATACTACTATATCATATACATATATATTATGCATGAATTCGTAATAAGCCACATATACTATGGTATCACAAATCACATATATCATCTGTAGATACTATCAATTACCCTTAGCCCATATCTCAAATACCTTAACTATTAGTTAATACCTTAGTTCTAGGGTCAATACCTTGCGTAAACAAGATTTTCTAATCCATGTTAGTCAATACCTAGTTTCTAGGTCTATACCTTGAAGGCATTAGCCATAATAGTTAATACTACCAAATATCAATATATATATATCTTACAGCTCTACTAGTTACCTACTATTTAGGATTACTTTAGCCAATTTATCCTTTATATATACATGGATGTTCCCAATGCCTATTACATATACCATTACCTTTACCTACCCAAAACATACACCAATATACCTTTTAACCATATCTAAACATTTACCCTTTACCTGTATTATATACATATATCCATATATCCTACTATAGACCCATATCGCTAACTATTTATCCATTATTATACCCTCATACATGTTTGTCTATACTTACCTATGGTGCTTGGTTACTTCCTTACTTATACACTATATATATATATATATATATATATATATATATATATATATATATATATATATATATATATATATATATCCACCCTACATGTCATAGTACACCAAGAGGACCATATACCATATCCACATGGTATAATATATCCCTTATACTATATGTATAAATATATATTTGTATTCCTACGTATCCTATAATATTTGTATCTATATGATACCTATATAAGATACATATGTACTATTGTATCCTTGCTATTCTATGTATACCCATTAGTTACCTTGCTACTAAGGTATTTATCTTTACCCTTAGAATTACTTTAACTACCTATACATATACATATACATATACATATACACTTATATATACATATATAGATAGCATATTCTTAGGATACAATGTTCTACCTAATACTCGACATATCCTATACCATGATATGCCATGATACCTTAATTTATTAAGTATTCCACATTTTTACACCATGTCTTGGCTAACTTACCTATACCCTATGCAACATAACATTTATTCTAGTATATTATTCCTATATGTACATATACCTATAGATATCTACCTTTGATTTCGGATACATATATGCATAAATATATATCCTAGGTTACCAACAATTTTTACCAAGATATATATATCCTTACCCTATGACATGTATAACTATAGATTGTAGCAATATGTTTACCTATATACCTGTCTACCTATATATCAATATATCAATATACCCTTCTATTCCATTATCTATCAAAATTACCCCAGGATATCCTATGCTTATCATACCCTACAAATCATGCACACATGGACTCATTAATCCTACTCTTAGCACTGGACATTTTGATATTATCTATTACCTAATTCTAATACCCAATATCTTAGTATCTTGACCAATACCTTATCCTCACATATACTTATCCAACTAACTCTAATACTAAACTTGATACCAAATAGGATACCTTACTCAAGTTTTAATACTCACTTATCCTTACTCATGATACTTTACCATACCGATATCCTTATGGTACCCAAGTATCATACTAGTACCTTTCCCAAAACTTTAATACCTTGACACATAACTTATCTATATTTGGCTTACTTGATAACCATTTGTATCAACATTAACACACACTAACTAACACATATTACCTAACAACAATATATATATACATATACTATATCATACATATTCTTGACAACCTATGATACCTACATTCATTTGATATCCGTACTACATAGGCTCATAGGATACACAAAATGGGCATATCGTATAATCAGTTTTCTACTTAAAATTAATATGCACATATTAGACCTATTCACTAAATTTTAGGATTAAATTATGTCGTAGTCCTTCGTATTAGCTTTCCAAAACTTCAAACGGATTGCATTTTTGTGTCTGGAAGCTCCTGGAATCGCAAAAACACCAAAACTCGTCTTTCGGACAGCTGACACTCAAACAATTTTACAGAAAGTTTTAGAATAAGTTTGGCCTATTAATATATATATTTGGAAACTAACTTCGATACGATTCTTTAAAAAAATGGAAGTTTAATCGAAATCTTGAGCTAGGAGTTATAGCATTTAAGTTGCTATGGCTACTAAAAACGTAGATGAATATTATGACAAATTTGGGTTGTCTTGAACAAAAGAAACACATGTATATATCCAAATCTAACCATGTGTATCATGAGATACCATGACACAACACCACTTATCCTATTTTGGATACATACTCCCAATTTCGACTCAAAAAGGACACGAAAGTTCCTTTAGGGACACGTATCGAACATTTTGTGGTCACAAATTCGATTGCCCCAATTTGTATAAAACTGAAATGGGAAAAACCTTCAAATTGGAAGAGAAGAGCCTCAACTTCTCTCTAATGGTACCCTAATACAAATGGGGTCCTAAAATGAATGTAGTTATACTAATGAAATAAAATGGAAGGGTTTAGAGAGCTCATACCAAAAGGGTGATGGATTCCCAATGTAAAATTCCTAGATCTAGATCTCTACCAAGCTTCAAGTCTCCAAATCCTTCCAATCCCTTCTTAGCTAGCCAATAGAGGCTTCTCCTCTCTAAGGGAAAGAGAATGAAACGAATTTGGCTCAATTTAGAGGAAGTTTTGGTAAATGAGCAATTTGGGGAAAAAAAAAGCTCCTAAATTAGGGCTTGAAATGAAAGTGGAAAGAGAAAGAAGATAAGTAGGGCTTTCATAGGAAGGTGGGCTGCTATATGGTGTTAAATTTAGGGTTTGGTTAATTAGGAAAGGTCTACTACACTCCTCCCTTTAGTTATGACAAGTTAAGGATTGAAGCTCCCTTCCTAATTAGGTGTTTAGATCTTCTAATCTAGCCAGAGACTAACTAAGGGTCATTTAGGCTAGTCCTAATCATCTAGTTGGAAGGTCATGATAAGTTAGTTTATGTCATCTAGGATTACTAACCACTATTCTAGTCAAAGGCTAACCATTAGTCATATTCAAAAATAACACATGCACCATATTAATTATTTAAATAATTAACCAAAATGTAAATTTTAGTTTTGAAAAATTAATTACCACTCAAGATATAATACAAAATTATACTAATAACAGTAATTAGGAAAAAGTCAAAAATATCCATATTCTAGGAAAGTGGTGGTTACAAATCTACCACCTTTCAAAAAAATTTGTCCTTGAAATTTAAAGTTTGTCGTACTCCTTCTAGGTCAAAACCCCAACAATCAAAGTCAAGAAAATTTTATCTAATAACATGCACAATCATGGTTGGTTGTGATTTTACAGTTTCAAACAGCATCACTACACCATCTAGCACAACACAAAATATCCTGACAGGTACTAATATAATCACACACAAGATGGAAAAGAAGAACAAGAAGAGACAGACCTGCTAACCCGTCATCCGTAGCGTCGGCCTCCTCGACCGTCAACGCAAAAGTCCTGCCCCTATGGGGTATATCCCTCTGATGGTGCGAGACATGATGTTGTGCCACAGGTGGCCTAGCTCCCCCACTCTACTGCCTTAGGCACCTGCACTCCTACTCTCATGATATTCCCTTACAATACCTTATATTTAATATCACGCTGATACGCCTAACAAATATTATCACCCTCAATAACACTCACTAATACTAAATTGGTACGCTACACCTATCACTTATTACTCATCAATCATGATACATCCTGGACACTTGCACTTCTAGGCACCTTTGATACACAATAACTAACTCCATAACTATACTAGACATATGCTTGACACTATAGGATACCAACTGTTAACTATACTCTAACACATGTATTTTAACAATTGCTATAAATGGTACTACAAAATGAGTTACTTCTAGGCTTATACACTGATACTTAATGCTCACCTATCTAATGGAACAAATTGAAGACTCACAAGCCATACTAATAACTAACACAAATACTCAAGGACACAAACCTATCTGCAAGCTACCAAGCTACTACACTATCCAAAGAACTTCGGAACTAATAGAATAAAATCCTATAAGGAACTGGACTGAAAATAACTGAAAGTATCCCTACACCTAAGTTAATTAATGATGGAATATAATTCTAAAATAATAGAAATAAAAGATAGAGATGATATGTTAAGAACCTTCTCAAGATACAATCAGATAATCATATACGTCTGTCCAAAATCATGATACTCAGAATCCTCACAATGCCAGTAAGTAAGGCTGCGATAAATGGTAGATTACATAATTGGGTATGCACCTCTATAATCATGTCGTCTGAAATTCTCGCTATGTCGACTAGTATAGCTGCAAGAAATCCCAAATCTCATAACCTAGATATGTACATCCGAAGTTAGGTCCCTACGTTTTTACCATGCCGGCTAATATAGCTGCGATAAACTCCAGGTTCCATAACCAAGTAGACGTTTTACCTTTCCTTTTATTCTAGTCAACATATGTTATCAGAAGATACCGTAACTCAGGCCATAACATTCATCTCGATATAAAAAATCAAATTCAATAATAAGGAACATGGATGAACAGAAATGAGGGAAAGGATTTTAATTTGAAGTTTAAAATGAGATTCTCAAGGGTCGTCCCAGGAATCTCTCAAGAAATTCTAACTATGATTGAGTATCCTCTCAATCTAACACCTTACTTCCTATATTTTATCGCAGGCTCGAAGTAGTACAACTAAATTGTCGTACTACTACGACATTGCACAAATACGAATCTCGACCTATATGGGCCACCACAAAAATGTGTCATGATCCGCACCCTATTTAGGGGCACGAGAACGTGGGTACGTACAGCATACGTCGCAGTATCGACGGTAGAACGCTGTATAGGTCAACTAGAAATATAACATCTAGACACAAAGTATATAAACCTGTCATCTTTGTACGGAGGTATATAATCTCAACTCAATCATAAGACATCTAAGGAAGATAAGCACGAATATCATTAATATATGATAGAAATGGATAAACTGAAATAGAGGCAAGTCACAGACAGAAGTTCAAAAATTAAGACATAACACAAGATTCCGAATATAAAGTATACTACAAGTCTCAAATATCTAGTTGGAACGTAGTCCAGTCAACCTACTAGACTAGGTCACTACAGAAGGTACATCCTCTACGGGCACTGTCACCAAAGGTATTTCTTGGTCAAAGTCTTCGTCTGTGCCAAACCCATAGAAGGTCGAGCAGTCATCATCTAAATCCTCTGTAAACATCAACGGGTTATCCTATCAGGATATGAGCAAGTACAAACACCAACAATAGTTTCATGTGAATTGACAAATACTATAAGAGATAATTATAATGGAATACAAGATGAAATATCAAGACTAGAAATAAAATAGTACATATGAAACTAGATATCATTTCAGGGTATGAAATACTGGAATGTAAGCAGTACAGGGATATCTGATGTACAATATAAATATAAACAGTGCTTTGAAATATTAGAGCATTATGTGTTCGGCTTGGGACTAGATTATGCTGTTCTATTTGATCGGCTATCACAGGATCTCTATATGGAGGGCCAAGCCAGACAACATGGAAAGCGAGCACAAGAAGTATCAGGTCAGGCTACACCCTACGTGCAGTGAGGGTAGAGCCAGCACAATAATAGGTACAGGAGGGCTATTGATCACATAACCTCTAATAACTCTCTATCCTCGAATAGTATAATAGATCCGGACATAACATGTCATGACACTGAATTCAAAAGTAGGAGGCCAGTCTACTCCCAAATCGGTGTCTATACAAGTACAGGAAACAAGATTGAACAATATACCAATATACCAGAAAAGTCCAGAAATAATATCTCATAACAGGATCCGACGTATACTAGTCCGTGTACCATCGTGTTGGAAATCAAGTATAATACTACAACTGAATCGGATATAGTAGATATCAAGACAACGAAAACTATTAGAGAATATACTCGCCTGATAACCTGAGCAACTGATATGTATAGATGACCAAACGGGAGTCACAGAGTCCTATTTAGAGCAGTACAGGTTACAATGAGTTCATAATATAATAATTAAAGTGTATAATATAATCTACATAATACAAGGCCTTTCTGGTCAAAAGTCAACCATTGGTCAACTCTTAGTCAAACTAAGTCAACATCTAGGGTTTGGTCAACTGTCTAGTCAAAGGGGTCAACTCTATGTAAGCTAGTCATAATTCTAACCATAGACCCACATACTCTAGACTACCTTATAGTACTATATCATATACATATATATATCATGCATGAATTCGCAACAAGCCACATATACTATGGTATCCCAAATCACATATATCATCTATACATACTATCCACTTACCCTTAGCCTATATCTCAAATACATTAACTATTAGTTAATACCTTAGTTCTAGGGTCAATATCTTGCGTAAACTAGATTTTATAGTCCATGCAAGTCAATACCTAGTTTCTAGGACTATACATTGAAGTTATTAACCATAATAGCTAATATTACCAAGTATCAATACATACATCTTACATCTCTACTAGTTACCTACTATCTAGGATTACTTTAGCCTATTTATCCATTATATATGCATGGATGTACCCAATGCCTATTACATAAACCATTACCTTTACCTACCCATAACATATACTAATATACCTTTTACCCATATCTAAACATTTACCTTTTACCCATATCATATATGTATATCCATATATCCTACTATAGACCCATATCGCTAACCATTTATCCATTACTATACCCTTATACGTGTTTGTCTATACTTATATATGGTGCTTTGTTACTTTCTTACTCATATACTATACATATATATCCACCATACATGTCATAGTACACCAAGATACCCATGTACCATATCCACATGGTACAATATATACCTTATACTATACGTATAAATATATATCTGTATCCTATAATATTCGTATCTATATGATACCTATATAAAATACATATGTGATATTGTATCCTTGCTATATATGTATATAGATAGCATATACTTAGTCACCATGATATGCCAAGATACCTTAATTTATTTAGTATCCCACATTTTTACACCATGCCCTGGTTACCTTACCAATACCCTTTGTAACATAACATTTATTCTAGTATCTTATTTCTATATGTACATATACCTATAGATATCTACCTTTGATTTTCGATACATATACACATAAATATGTATCCTAGGTTACCTACAATTGATACCAAGATATTTATATCCTTATCCTATGACATGTATAACTATAGATTGTAGCAATATGTTTAACTATATACCTATATATCAATATATCAATATACCCTTCTATTCCATTATCTATCAAAATTATCCTATGATATCCTATGCTTACCATACCCTACCAATCATGCACACATGGACTCATTCATCCTACTCTTGGCACTCGACATCTTGATATTATCTATTAGCTAATTTTAATACCCAGTATCTTAGTATCTTGACCAATACCTTATCCCCATATATACTTATCAAACTAACTCTAATACTAATACTTGATACCAAATATGATACCTTAATCAAGTCCCAATACTCACTTATCCTTACTCATTATACTTTACCATACCAATATCCTCATGGTACCCAAGTATCATACTGGTACCTTTCCCAAAACCTTAATACATTGGCGCATAACTTATCTATATTTGGCTTACTTGATAACAATTTGTATCAACATTAATACACAATAACTAACACATATTACCTAACAACAATATATATACATGTATTATATCATACATATTCTTGACTACCTATGATACCTACATTCACTTGATATCCGTAATACATAGGCTCATAGGATACACAAAATGTCGATGTCGTATAATCAGTTTTCTACTTAAAATCAATACTGCGCCTATTAGACCTATTCACTATTTCTAGGATTAAAGTATGTCATAGCCCTTTATATTAGCTTTTCGAAACTTCAAACGGATCGCATTTTTGTGTCCGAAAGCTTTCGGAATTGCGAAAATACTGAAACGCGTTCGTCTTTCGGATAGCTGACACTCAAACAGTTTTACAGAAAGTTCTTGAATGAATTTTGCCTATTAATATATATATTTGGAAAGCTAACTTCGATACGGTTCTTTCAACAAAATCGAAGATTAATCGGAGTCTTGAGCTAGGAGGCATGGCATTTCTAAATTGTTATGGCTACTAAAAACGTGAATAAATATTATGACGAATTTGGGTTGTCTTGGACAAAAGAAACACATGCATATATCCAAATCTAAGCAGGTGTATCATGAAATACTATGACACAACACCATGTATCCTATTTAGGATATATACACCCAATTTCGACTCAAAAAGGAGATAAAAATTTATTTGAGGACACGTATCGAACACTTGGTGGTCACAAATTCGATTTTCTCCAATTTGTATCAAACTGAAATAGAAAAAACCTTCAAATAGGAAGATAAGAGCCTCAACTGCTCTCTAATGGTACCTTAATGCAAATGGGGTCCTAAAATGAATGCAGTTACACTAATGAAATGAAATGGAGGGGTTTAGAGAGCTCATACCAAAAGAGAGATGGATTCCCAATGTAAAAATCTAGATATAGATCTCCACCAAGCTTCAAGGCTCCAAATCCTTCCAATCCATTCTTAGCTAGCCAATAGAGGCTTCTCCTCTCCAAGGAAAAGAAAATAAAATAAATTTGGCTCAATTAGGAGGAAGTTTTGGTATAGGAGCAATTTGGGAGAAAAAATTTCTAAATTAGGGGTTGAAATAAAAAAGGAAAGAGGAAGAAGATGAAGTGGGACTTTAATAGAAAGGTGGACTGCCATATGGTGTTAAATTTAGGATTTGGTTAATTTAGAAAGGTCCACTACACCCCTCCCTTTAGTTATGACAAGTTAGGGATTGAACCTTCCTTTCTAATTAGGTGTTTAGTCAAGTTTTCTAACTAAATCTTCTAATCTAGCCAGAGACTAACTAAAGGTCATTTAGGCTAGTCCTAATCATCTAGTTGGATGGTCATGATAAGTTAGTTTAGGTCCTCTAGGATAACTAATTACTATTCTAGTCAAAGGCTAACCATTAGTCATATTCAAAAATAACACATGCACCATATTAATTATTTAAATAATTAACCGTAAAATAAAGTTTAGTTTTGAAAAATTAATTACCACTCAGGATATAATATGAAATCATACTAGCAACCCATGTTCCATGAAAGTGGTGGTTATATTCCCTTAAATCGTCAGACTGGATTATCGACTCGATGGCATCTCGACATGTGACAAAAAATACTAGTAATTTCTCCTCCTACACTCACCTAGCATTAACAGACAATATTTAGACAGTTGATGGCACTTTCCAACCAGTGGTCGATAATGGTACAGTTAATTGTACAGGTTCAGTAAAATTATCCAATATTTTACATGCTCTATCATTTCTAGTCAGTCTTTTGTCCATTAGTTCTATAATCCTTCAATTTAAATGCATTGTTTCTTTTGATATCCCTAAGGTGATCTTCCAAAAGAAAGAGACGGGACGAAGATTTGGGACTAGCACTTGGCATAAGGGACTGTGGTACCTGGATCGTGAAGAACTGGACTCAGTACCAATGTCTATGGTAGAGAAGGCTGGTATGGGAGGAGTACTGCAAATGAGGGCCGAGGATACTTTGGTACTCCATCATAGGAGATTGGGACATTCCTCCTTTAACACTTTAAGTAAATTGTATATAGTATTTATAAAAAATCAAGTAAAAAGAAACTAGTATGTGATACATACAAGTTAGGCAAACTTATTAAGAGTTCATATATTGGTACGGGTCATAGGAGCTCTTCTGTTTTTGAGGTAGTACACTCTGATATTTGGGGTCCATGTGCCACAAACACTATGAATAGTTATAAGTACTTTATTTACTTTATTGATTGTGCTTCTCGTGTCATCTGGTTGTATTTAATAAAAATGAGTGATGTACCTACTTGTTTTCAAAAATTTTACAAACATGTCCAGACTCAGTATGGGGCAATTGTGAAGGCACTAAGGTCTGACAATGGAACGGAGTATACAATCAGAACACTTACAGAATACTTGTCAGCACACGGGACACAGCAACAGACCACCAGCATGCATACACACCTGCACAAAATGTCGTAGCAAAAAAGAAGAACAGACACCTTCTAGAGGTCGCAAGAAGCATGATGATCAACATGAATGTCCACAGAGTCTGTAGGGGCATGCAATGTTGACAGCAGCTCAACTAATCAACAGAATACCTTAGAAGGTCCTGGGATGGAAGTTTTCATGTGAAATAATACAAAGCAATAATAGTGGGATACTTCCACTAAAGGTTTTTGGGTGCATATGTTTAGTGAAGGATAATAGGCCGTCAATTAGAAAGCTTGATCTAGAAAAGTCAAGTGCATCTTCGTGGGCTACTCGACGACTCAGAAGGGATATGTGTGCTGGATTACAAAAGAAAAGAAGAAGTTTATAAGTGTCATGACCCGCTCCCGAATAATCGGACATGAGTCGGACACGCCCAGCCTTCGTCGATGGACATGACGAAGTAAGCTGTACAATAATAAGGAAAACTCCAAGTCACAATGTAATGTAAATATCCACAGCTTCTAAATATAACATTCCCAGAAGGATCACCAATATCCATCAAGTTATTTTACAATGTTATCCGGAGACAAATTCGGTCAAATAAAATATACAATGATGAAATCATAAAAATACAATCTCCAGAAAAATAAATAAAATAAATCCTGCAATATCCAATGATATCACCGTGCTCCATGTGGCCTCAAGCACCTGCAACGTATCCTGTCAGGAAAAGAGCAAAGTATAACCCCGATAAGAATAATATGCAATGTAATATGTAGTACAGAATACAAGGTAAAACCAGAACTAAAAATGAAACTATGGTACCAAATATGAAATGTGAAACTGCAGGCAATAGAAGCGACAATCAATATGCAAAGACAATGAACACAGCTATCAATGAACAATACGATGAACACATCAATCAATGCAAGTATAACATTTTGAAATATTAAACTAATGTATGACTGGCTAAGGACCACAATCAATTCTACAAGATCCGGCTTAATCGTACGTGAAGTGTACGATTATGCTATCCACAATACCTATACTGGATGTGGTCACACAAAAGCTAATATTTTCCCCAATCTCCACAATAAACAATGACTCACAATGCAATGAACAAGGTACAAGACAATCGTGTGTATCTCGTGTCCGGTATGAGAACATGGCACATGAGTGTAAGATAGGAAAACAAAGTAAAAGTCGAGTCGGTGTACTTGCCCCGCCTTGGAAGCACGGGAGTAATACTGCATGGACGTAAAGGATCACCTAATATTTGGTACAAGTTGTTAGGTTGATATCAAGCAAGTTAGCTAAAAGCTAATTAGCTAAATTATATATTAGCTAACAATAACCATAAGCTAGCTAATGAAAATACATTAGCTAAAAATAATATTCTAGAAAATATATACATAGTCTAATCAAAATAATGCATTAAGCTATATCTAATAAAGAAATTATTTTTTTTAGAAAACAATAGAACATTTTCTAGCAAAAATATTTAGTAACAAAATTAAACCAAATTTTTTACTAACTATCAACTAGAATAAATTCTAATTATTTATTAATGCTAACAATATAACTATTTTTAGAAAAATATATTATAACTATAGAAAAATCATTTATTTTACAAAGTGCTAAATATGCACTTATTCGGAAAACATTTTTGTAAAGTAATTTACTTAAACATTTCTAAGGATTATTAACAATTTACATTAGTTAGAAAAATGTATATAATTTGATTTAGGAAAATATTACTTGGTTAAAATGGTACTAAACAAAACTTAGCAAAATGTTAGCTCAACAATAGCAATTATTAGAAATTTAACTACTAGCAAAATATCACTAAAATAATACCAGCCCAATATTCCCTTCTAAACCTCCCAGACCATAAACCCCAAAGCCCTAGCCTACTACCCAAATTATTTCTTATGCTGCTTCAATAAAACAAATCTTAATAATTTAAGCCCAACACTCTATACAACAGCAACCATCTCAGCCCAATATTAATACTACTGTTGCTATTCTAATTTTTTTTTCAATTAATCAGCTCAGCCAACTCTCCTATCAAACCCGGCCTAAAATCCACATAAACTCTAATATTAACCCCAGGCTTTCTCTCTCTTCTTCTCATTTTATCATTTCAGCCGACGGTCCATTCTCTTCCTCTCATCTTCTTCTCAAAACCAAACCCTAACCCTAAAAACAACTTCATCCTCTTCTCCAATCTCCTCACTCAAGAATTTCTTCTCCCTGTCAGAAAAACCCTAGCTCTAGGTGTCTTCTCCATCGAAGAACCCTAGTTTCTAGGTCATCTTCCCCATCCAGGAACCCTAGGTCTATCTGTCTCCCCCAAATACAAACCCTATTTATCAAGAAAACAAGAAGAAGAAGGGGGTTCGAGAGGATCGAGGCAGGGCTACCTCATCGGCGTCGAACCACGGCGGCTGACGTCCGATTCGATGGTGCTCGGCTTTCCGACGGCTAGATCCGGTGACTCCGAGTAGATCTGGCGAGATCCGGCTCCGATCGTCAGAAGCTCGGTGATGACGTTGATGAATGGCGGCGGCGGCAGCTCCACGAGATGGCTGAGCGCAAGGAGATCTGTTGCCTACGCTGGGCCTCCGGCGACGTCGAAAGGTGCTCAACTCTGGTGATGGCAACACGGTCAGTTCAGATCCGATGACAGGAGGTCGTCTGCGAGCATCGGCCACACATCTCAAGGTGGCTGCACAAGAACCGAAGGGGTGGCTCTGGAATCGAGGCTCGTTGGTAATCGAGGAAGCATCTCGGTCCTCCATGCCAGCGTCGACCGCGAGGAGGCAGTGACTCCTCGATCTCCGAAGGGGCAGCGTAAAACTGGAAGAGGCGCGTACGGGGATCGAGAGTCTACTGCAGTCGAGGAGACGTGGTCTTCAAGGCTCGATGGCTCGGTCTGACTCCGGCGATAGCACGACGGCGGACGGTGGTGGTCGACCGGGGTTCTCCACCAGAGAGAGGAGAGAAGAAGAGCGTAGAGAGAGAAAGTAGAGAGAGTGTCAGAACTGCTGTTAGAACTTTCCGAAAAATGTGTAATATTTATAATAATAAAATATTGAATGTGTGTGCGTGTGTGTCTAGTAGAGACAATGGCAACTGTGTAATTAGTTATAGATCTGAGGGTTTTTTTGGAAACAATTTGTAACAGATTTTCAAATATAAATTCTAACAGATTTTTCAACTGAAATTAGTTACTGCCAATTAGTTAATAGCTAACCAACCGATTACAACAATTAGTTAATAACTAATTATTTAACAGTTAAATAAATAATATTCAGAAATAAGGAACTGCTAACCCCTCCTCTTCATAAATAAGCTAAATTCAAAACTTGTAAGTAATCCAGCCACAAATTAATTTAAATCAATTAACAATCTGGATTATAAAAATTATCATTTGGAATCAATATATAAATATTAGTAATAAATATTAATTACTATAAATATTAGAAAAAGTATTTAGAAATTAGTAAGAAATATCTTTTTAGAAATCAATAATATATATATTCATGTAGAAGTAGAATTTAGCTACCAAAATTGCTTGTTATAGCAAAACAAATTCCTAAAATTCACCAATTTGGTTTAGGAAGTTACAAATCTACCCCCCTTACAAAAATTTTGTACTCGAAATTTCAAGAGTTTTGTAGAGGTACAAATCAAGTAAAAGTTTTTGAGAAACAATTGAGTAAAAGTGATTTTTATTTGGATAACAAAAGTAACAAGGACTAACAAGTAGTCACTAGAAAATATAAAAGACTGTAAATGCAAGAGAACTCAGAGACAAGCCTCAAAATAGGCACTATAAAAAAATCTAGATACTACAAGCAACATAAGAAAGATAACGGTCCATCCGGCTGCACTCCCTACGGCTACTGATCCTCGAAGAATAGGTCCTCCTCCTGCTGCTCTGGTGCTGGTCCCTGACGAGTGAAAGCTACAGGGCAATCTCTCACTTGGTGAGTGGTAGATCCACAAACCAAGCATTGTCCTATCTTCTTGCGGCATTCTTCGACACGGTGTCCCGGCCTCTTGCAGTATGTGCAAGAAAAGTATGTCGGGGTCTGGATCTGTCTATGTTGTCTCGATGATGTCGGAGCTCAAACATGATGATGATGTTGATGCTAAGGTGGCCTCTGCTGAGTGTCGGTCCTCTTCGGTGGGAACTGCTGGTGCCAATGTCTCGGTCCCGCTTGAGCTTTGGGTCCATCTCCTTCTCTACTCCCTGAACAACTTTAAGGATGCTCGCATAAGTAGTAGCCTGGCTAATAGCCACTGTATGTCGTAACTCCCTGGTGAGGCCCTTCTTGAACTTCCTAGCCCTCTCTTGTGGCGTGCTAACTAGGTTCTCCGTGAACCTGTTGAGTCGGGTGAACTCCGATGTATACTGAGCCACAGTAATACTCCCCTGCTGTAATGCCTCAAACTGCATCCGAAGCACATCCTGCTCCATATTCGGGAAAAACTTCTCCTGGAACAGCAGTTTGAAATTCTTTCAGAGAACTTGGGGTTCAGCCAACTGAGGCTCCTCCCTATACCAAGCTCTAGCAATGTCGAAAAGTCGCATGCTCGTAATTTCGACCTTCAGATCATCTGAAATCCTCGCCATCTTCAATGTCCGTTCGACATTTTCTAGCCACTCATCTACGTAGACTATCCCCTCATGGCCCCAAAAATCCATCGGGAAGAGGTTCTGATAGTCTCTGATGGTCCCTGGCCTCGGCTCTGCTGGTACTGGTAGTGCCGGCTGTACTGGCGGAGCTGGTGTAGCTGGCTTTCTGACACGGTGCACGTCCATGATCGTCGCCCGAAACTGCGTGGCTTGGTGGTTCTGTGCCTCCATGAACTGCTGGAACTTGGCCATCATCTGAGTACCGTCGAACGTCATCGTCGGAGGAAGCGGCTGAGGCAGAGGTGGTGGAAGCTGCTCTTGCACATCGGGTGCAGGCTGGTCGCTAGTCCCAGCATTCATCGTGGCGACCATCCTGTAACAAAAAGTAAACTGTTGATTGCTATATCCTAGAAAAAAATCATAAACTAACCTAGAAAATCATAAGTAAAATCAAATTTCAAATTTAAATATCAATAACCATAACCATAACCATTTTTCCATGGTTCCTATGCTGTGATGAGTTTTCCTTAGTTTCGCTGGACCCCAATAACACTTTATTGCCTAAGTGTCATTAGGATAGACCTGTATAGGCCACCACTAAATACCTGTCATGACTCGCTCCCGAATAATCGGACACGAGTCGGACACGCCCAGTCTTCATCGATGGACACGACAAAGTAAGCTTTACAATACTAAGGAAAACTCAAAGTCACAATGTAATATAAACATCCACAGTTTCTAAATAAAACGTTCCCAGAAGAATCACCAATATCCATCAATTCATTTTACAATGTTATCCGGAGACAAATTCGGTCAAATAAAATATACAATGATGAAATCATAAAAATACAATCTCCAGAAAAATAAATAAAATAAATCCTGCAATATCTAATGATATCACCGTGCTCCATGTGGCCTCAAGCACCTGCAACGTATCATGTCAGGAAAAGAGTAAAGTACAACCCTGACAAAAATAATATACAATGTAATCTGTAGTACAGAATACAAGGTGAAACCAAAATACCAGAACTAAAAATGAAATTATGGTACCAGACATGAAATGTGAAACTGCAGACAATGGACGCGACAATCAATATGCAAAGACAATGAACAGGGCTATTAATGAATAATACGATGAGCACATCAATCAATGCAAATGTGACATTTTGAAATATTAAACTAATGTATGACCGGCTAAGGATCACAATCAATCAATGCACAATCAATTCTACAAGATTCGGCCTAATCATACGTGAAGTGTATGATTAGGCTATCTACAATACCTATGTTGGGTGTGGTAACAAAAAAGCTAATATTTCTCCCAATCCCCGCAATAAACAATGACTCACAATGCAATAAACAAGGTATAAGACAATCGTGTGTATCTCGTGTCCGGTATGAGAACATGGCACATGAGTGTAAGACAGAAAGACAAAGTAAAGGTCGAGTCGGTGTACTTGCCTCGTCTTGGAAGCACGGGAGTAATACTGCATGGACGTAAAGGATCACCTGATATTTGGTACAAGTTGTTAGGTTGATATCAAGCAAGTTAGCTAAAAGCTAATTAGCTAAATTATATATTAGCTAACAATAACCATAAGCTAGCTAATGAAAATACATTAGCTAAAAATAATATTCTAGAAAATATATACATAATCTAATCAAAATAATGATTAAGCTATATCTAATAAAGAAATTATTATTTTTAGAAAATAGTAGAACATTTTCTAGCAGAAATATTTAGTAACAAAATTAAACCAAATTTTTTACTAACTATCAACTAGAATAAATTCTAATTATTTATTAATGCTAACAATATAACTATTTTTAGAAAAATGTATTATAACTATAGAAAAATTATTTATTTGACAAAGTGCTAAATATATATGCACTTATTAGGAAAATATTTTTGTAAAGTAATTTACTTAAACGTTTCTAAGGATTATTAACAATTTACATTAGTTAGAAAAATGTATATAATTTGATTTAGGAAAATATTACTTGGTTAAAATGGTACTAAACAATACTTAGCAAAATGTAGCTCAACAATAGCAATTATTAGAAATTTAACTACTAGCAAAATATCACTAAAATAATACCAGCCCAATATTCCCTTCTAAACCTCCCTAACCATAAACCCCAAAGCCCAAGCCTACTGCCCAAATTATTTTTTATGCTGCTTCAATAAAACAAATCTTAATAATTTAAGCCCAACACTCTATACAACAGCAACCATCTCAGCCCAATATTAATACTACTGTTGCTATTCTAATTTTTTTTTCAATTAATCAGCTTAGCCCAACTCTCATATCAAACCCGGCCCAAAATCCACATAAACTCTAATATTAACCCAGTCTTTCTCTCTCTTCTTCTCATTTTATCATTTCAGCCGACATTCCATTCTCTTCCTCTCATCTTCTTCTCAAAACCAAACCCTAACCCTAAAAACAACTTCATCATCTTCCCTAATCTCCTCACTCAAGAATTTCTCCTTCCGGTCGAAAAAACCCTAGCTCCAGGTGTCTTCTCCATCCAGGAACCCAAGTTTCTAGGTCATTTTCCCCATCCAGGAACCCTTGGTCTATGTGTCTCCCCTAAATACAAACCCTATTTATCAAGAAAACAAGAAAAAGAAGGGGGTTCGAGAGGATCGAGGCGGGGCTACCTCGTCGGCGTCGAACTACGGCGGCTGACGTCCGATCCGATTTTGCTCGGCTCTCCGGCGGCTAGATCTCGCTGCTCCGAGTAGATCTGGTGAGATCCGGCTTCGATAGTCAGAAGAGCGGTGATGATGTCGACGAACGATGGTGGCGGCGGCTCCACGAGATGGCTGAGCGCAAGGAGATCTGTTGCCTACGCTGGGCCTCCGACTGCGTCGAAAGGAGCTCGACTCTGGTGATGGCGAGGCTGTCGGTTCACATCCGACGATAGGAGGTCATTTGCGAGCATCGACCACACATCTCGAGGTGGTTGCACGAGAACCGAAGCGGCGGCTCTGGAATCGAGGCTCGTCGGGGATCGAGGAAGCAGCTCGGTCCTCCAGGCCAGCATCGACCACGAGGAGGTAGTGACTCCTCGATCTCTGAAGGGGTAACACAAAACTCGAAGAGGCGCGTACGAGGATCGAGAGTCTACTGCAGTCGAGGAGACGTGCTCTTCAAGGCTCGACGATTCGGTCTGACTCCGGCGATAGCACGGTGGCGTGCGGTGGTGGTTGACCGGGGTTCTCCACCAGAGAGAGGAGAGAGAAAGAGTGTAGAGAGAAAGTAGAGAGAGAGAGTGTCAGGACGGTTGTCAGAACTTTTAGGAAAATGTGTAATATTTATACTAATAAAATATTGAATGTGTGCGTATGTTTGCAGTAGAGATAATGGCAACTGTGTAATTAGTTGTAGATCTGTGGGTTTTTTGGAAACAATTTGTAACAGTATAAATTCTAACAGATTTTTCAACTGAAATTAGTTACTGCCAATTAGTTAATAGCTAACCAACCGATTACATCAATTAGTTAATAACTAATTATTTAACAGCCAAATAAATAATATTCAGAATAAGGAACTGTTAACCCCTCCTCTTCATAAATAAGCTAAATTCAAAACTTATAAGTAATCCAGCCACAAATTAATTTAAATCAATTAACAATCTAGATTATAAAAATTATCATTAGGAATCAATATATAAATATTAGTAATAAATATTAATTACTATAAATATAAGAAACAGTATTTAGAAATTAGTAAGAAATATCTTTTTAGAAATCAATAATATATATATTCATGTAGAAGTAGAATTTAGCTACCAAAATTGCTTGTTATAGCAAAACAAATTCCTAAAATTCACTAATTTAGTTTAGGGAGTTACAATAAGTATGGATGTCCACTTCCGAGAGCATGAGCTATACTACCGTAAGGAGGAAGCTTCAAACCACATGCCTAATACTGCCAGTATGAGACGAGAGGGAGAGAAGGAAAGCTCGATGGTGACGGATTTAGGAGTTTGGCAAGGAGGCACGTTTGAGAAGGTACAGGAAGGTGAAGAGGAACAGGTGGAGGAGATGAGAGGTGTTAGGCCTACGGCTCAAGGGAAATTACTTATCTAAAGAAGGAGAGGGAAGCAAACTGCAGGACCAGTACCTACAGTGCTAGTGCCAAGTCCCTTGCTTGTGTTCGTCTCGACTCTTGAGACACCTATACTACCACCACAATCCCTTTCAGTTGATATCATTCTCCCTACTCCTCCCACACCATTATCAGTACGGAGGACCAAACACAGCAATACGGAAAATTCTCCGGACAGATATGGTTGGGACCTTGCTCAGTTTGTTTCTTATGACCACATCTTATATTCTCATGCAGCATTTATTGTATCTTTGAATAGTATTATTTACATAACAATTGGCAGGTTTCCAAGAACAAACCAAAGTGGAAAGCGACAATATTCGAGGAATTAGGAGCTCCTAAGAAGAACCACACTTTGGAGCTGTTGAGATTGCTAGAGAGGAAGAGCGCAGTCGGATACAAGTGGGTCTTTACTGTGAAACAGAACATAGATGGACAGTTTGAGCACTACAAATCTCGACTGGTGGCAAAAGGATACAGTCAGACGTACGGCATCGACTATGACGAGACTTTTGCACCAGTCGCAAAGATGAGTAATGTCAAGACCCTGATTTCTTTGGCAGTGAATGTTGGATGGAAGCTACACCAACTGGATGTAAAGAATACATTTCTTCATGAGAATCTAGTGGAGGAGGTATACATGGAGATACCAATAGGATTCGGTATGAACCAGATAATGGACAAGGTCTGCAGGTTGAAGAAGTCCCTCTATGGACTAAAGCAGTCTCCTCGGACGTGGTTTGATAGATTTAAGAAAGCGATAATATGGATGGAATATTAGAAGATCAATCCTGATCATACTGTATTCTTCATACGGAGTGGAGGCCACATCATCATGCTTGCGATGTATGTGGACGACATGATTATCATAGGCGATGATGAGTAGGAGATCGCCCGACTCAAGGGGAAACTTGGCATGGAATTTGAGGTGAATGATCTTGGTCTTCTTCGCTACTTTCGTGGATAGAGATCGCTCGAGATGCAGACGATATGATTCTTTCTCAGAGGAAGTATGCACTGGTCCTTCTTACAGAGACAGGGATGTTGGGATACAAACCTGCAACAACGCCAATAGATTAGAGGTTCAAGTTGGAGGTCGAGACTGGAGACCTAGTTGATCGAGACAGATACTAGAGACTGGTGGACAAGTTAATCTATCTAAGCCACATACGACCTGATATCTGCTTTGCAGTGAGTGTGGTGAGCCGCTACATGCATGACCCACATAAGGGTCATATGGATGCAGTGTACCAGATTTTGAGGTACTTGAAGGGTGCCCCCGGGAAGGGGCTGATATTCAAGAAGAATAACCATGTGAGCATTGAAGGCTACTGTGAATCTGACTGGGTTAGCTGTGCCGATGACAGAAGGTCTACCTCAGGATATTGCATATTAATAGGAGGCAACCTAGTCTCCTGGAGGAGAAAGAAACAGTCTGTAGTGGCCAGATCGACAGCGGAAGCAGAGTACAAAGCTATGGCCCTGGGAGTAGCATAACTGCTATGGTTGAAGAACATGTTGGTAGAACTGAAGCTGGATCAATGAGCTAAGATAAAGTTGTGGTGTGATAACCAATCAGCTATTAGTATAGTCAACAATCCAGTACAGCATGACATGACCAAACACATCGAGATTGATAGGTTATTCATCAAAGAGAAGCTGGATAACGGATTACTGGAGCTTGGCCACATTCCGACGAGGAATCAAGTAGTAGACGGACTAACCAAGGGACTTATCTCTGTGAGCATGATTAGAGGATGTGACAAGATGGGCTTAGTGAATATTTTTCGCCCATCTTGAGAGGGGGTGTTGAAATATTTAGTATGTCATATTTAGTAGATTGTATTAGCATAAAGGATATTGGAATATCCTGCCGACATATTTGATATGCCAGAATATGCCACAGGATATTCCATCATTGTAATATTGACTGTAAAGCTATATAAAGCCAAGAGGACTATCAATAAAATTATCAATCAAATACTACAACACAAATGTAAGATCAAAGTATTGTACAAAAGTAGTCTTTTATTATTCTTGGGAGAACTTGTTTGAGCACATCTTCAATAGAAAACTGACCTTATCGTAGCTAATAATAGTTTGCAAACAAGGAGAATTCCTCTCAAGTATAACCATAAGAAAGCCAGAAAAATTAAATAACTGTCACACTAGTTCTACAAACTACTGGCACTCAACCTTTATGAGCTACTCATGGGAAATGTTTCCATGACAGAAGCTCAGACATGCACAAACAACTGCAATTAATTAGTACTAAGCATTGTAATTTTACAAGCAAAAACACTAGGCATTGATCTGGGGCACTTCACTGCTATGAACAAGAGTTGGAAGTGGAGCAACCTTGCTGGTCCTATGAGTACTCTCTGTCATGGTGGTAGTTCCAGACCAACAGGTCACTCATGGGAGTAAAGGTGTCGAACTCTTCATGATTGCCATTCTTCCAGAGTGACCCGGCAGAATAATCCCACATAGGAGAGGCCAGTGGAGGACATGAAATATTGCAAGCTTCGTTCTTGAGCTCCTGGAAACTAGAAGCACAGATGGACTCCGATGTGTCTATTTCATTCCAGATTTGATCAATGGGATATGCCTTCACTCCTCCATCGGTCTCTCCGAGTTCAGGCATCCTTGAGATACCGGCAGCAATGCCATCGATGTCTTGTAAGTGCTTCTCGGTTGCAAGGTCCACTGGAGGCTGACCAAGGGACGAGCTGGCAGAATTTGGAGAGGACGAGGGGGAGGAGTTCCTCTTTCCCTCCTGAGCCATCTTTCTCATATGGGTCCTCCAGTAGTTCTTGATCTCATTATCGGTGCGCCCAGGAAGCCTACGAGCAATGCGAGACCACCTGGGCATGGAACCTTGTTAGAATATCTAGAGCCAAACATTGGCCTACTAGTATACGAAGGTTTTGATCATGATATATAATTTTTGAAATTGTGAGAGAATGGTGCAAACCTATTCCCCCATTTAGAGTGGAGTTCTAGTACGAGCCGCTCTTCCTGAGGGGTCATGCGGCCGCGCTTGAGACCGGGGTGGAGGTAGTTAACCCAACGCAGCCTGCAGCTCTTTCCTGTTCGGTTGAGACCTACAAAACATGATTCAAAAAGAACATGTATGCAGGGATTAGACTAGAAGCTTTCCTCCACCACACCTTCGCCAAAGTAAAGCTTGTCTACCTAGCTAGTCCCGCCCCCCTCAAACCTGAGACTTTCGCTATGAAATCCCAACGACGCTCACCGAACAAGCTCACAAAGCATACCAGTTGCAGGTCCTCCTGCTCTGTCCATGGCCCCTTTCTGGTTTCTTGCTCTTTCGCCACGTCAACCACCATCTTTGATCGATATCTTCTTAATTTGCAAGCCCGGCCTATAATTTCAAGCACATTTGTAACCTTTTCTATGTCATCTTCCTTGTATAGTTTGATTTAGTAGACTCTTTGAACTATCTTATTTATAGGCATCAAGAGACGTGTGTCGCCTTTCAAAATTTAGTCCCATCATTTAAGATAATTTTTTTATTTTTTCATTTTTAGGACAGGTGCACTCATGATCAACAGCACTAGCGAGGAGCGACTAATAATAGGCCATGGTGTGCTGACGATATTAGAATGTATTGACTGACATGGAGAACATAAAACATAGTTCTGATTTGTTCACTGCTTTCCAATTTTCCATGCCTTTTGGAGGACACCTCTAGAAGCATGGTCGGGCCAAAGCTTCAATCCTTTTTATTTACTGGATGTTAGTTAATACCTAATTAATTAAATGTCTAATGATATCTTATGGCCTCTGATGATTCCAGGATCTAGGGCGGTTAGCTTTCCTTTGTTTTCCTAGTTTTTTATTTTTTTTGCTTAGTGTAGGTAGCAATAAAATATACTGAGTTTTAAGCATTACATCGTTGGTCTGTCTTATTGACTGTCCTAAGCTAGAGTACGAGTACAGAGAAGAAAAGGAAGTCGGCATTAGATAAACCAACAAAAAACGCAAAACAAAGAACAAAGAAAAAAAAAAGCATCAGGACACAAAACAATCTCTAGAAGAGGCAAAACAAATCCAAGGGACTGGTGCATCTTACATCGTATAGTAATTCATGATCAATGAAAATCACACTGATATATTTATATCGATGTAGTATTCATATCAATTTTGATCAACTCATTGTACCAAAATTTTAGAGGATTTGTGAGAATTGAATATTCATATCTATATTTGTTGGACGGCTTAATTATAGGAAGTCCTTAATTAAAAACGAGTTAATTATAGAAAGTCCTTAATTGTCACACCCGGTCCCGTAGGATCGATCGTCCTCGCTAAGGTGTGATACCGCGTGAGTCTAGGTTGCGCTCACGCAATACGGATTCCATAACGGTCGATTACAGGCTAAGCGATGGGGTCATCGTACAGAAGTTCTGAAGTAAATACATTGAATAAGCCAGCGAAAAGTTAGAACCAAAACACTAGTCAACAAAAGAGGCACTTTATTGATATTGAACAAAGATTACAAAAGTGGCACGAGGCCATGATTACAATCACTCAGTATCACTCTTCTCTCAAGTTACAAGTCATTCTGCTCTCTCTCTCATTTCTCAATACAAAGCTTGACGAGCCAGCGAATGCTTCAGAAGGCGATGTCCATACATTGTGTCCCGTATAAGTCCAGACTCCATCCGGCCGTCTCGTCTAGAAACGCCAAGGAACTCCGTCCCTCGACGTATCCAAGCGAGCCCCGCGCCAACGAGCTTCTACCTGTGCCTGCACATGGAAACTGTATGGGTGTCAGTACTCAACTGTACTAGTGGAGTAAGCTCCTCGTCCACCCATACAAAACCAACACATTCATTTACTTTGTGCAACATAAACCATTTATGATTGTCTTTCTATTCTTGTCTTCGGATCAATTTTAGGACATAGACGCCTCGTCTACTTGTGTCTCAAGATCATCACCGTGTCATCGCACCGATAACTTACTTATACTTGCCTCTAGACCTTTCTCGTGCCGACAACGTCAACTTATCGACTCGTACTTGTCTTTCGACCCATAATTTAAGACTCAAATCATACGATCGTACCATCAACTCTATTCGTGCATTCACAACGAGGCCGTGCCTCGCAACTCAGTACCACTTCACCAACTTTGCCTTACGGCCCTTCCTGACTTAAACTCGAAATGACTTAATCCAACTTACTTATACTTTTGTGTCAACGACTCACCGACCGATGCCATACTTCGGGTCATAGCACGGTGTCTGCGTTGCAGCCAAATCTTAGGCCCAAATATTCTGTTGCAATTCATGCACACATTCAACTCGACTCATTGGTACCATACACACAAATCTTGACTCAATCCAAAGACATGCACGCGGATCGCCGCTAATATGCCGAGTCATCTATATGAAATAGTCACTAGCACCACAAGCTATCTTGGACTATAACTTTGTTATTCGGTGACCCTTTCAGCGTAAGTAGCGAGCCCCGCTGAAAGTTCTCAAATAACCTGAACGGTACTTCCAGCTCGGCTATACCGTGTTTCCTCCTAGGCCGGAACAGTCCTGTGGCCCCAGGTTGGTCATTCCGAAGGAAACTTTCCCTTGTCGACAAGTTGTCCAATGATCATGTAAGACTCGACTCGAACTACCATCTTACACAATCATTCTTCTTCTAGTGTTACCATCTTTTCAGGACCATGTTAAAGACTTCTAGTATTTGAGACCGCCTCGACGACCTATGGTCGCGAGTATTCTTCCATGTTGCCCTATCATTTTACTCAACTTAGGAACGACTATTTGATAGCCCTTTTTTTCAAACTCAATTTGAATCAACCGTGGCTCGTACCTTAAAACATTAAGTCCGTGACATCGTGTCTTAAGCCAACTTGTGTTATGTGCGACACTACCGTCCAAGTCATACTCTATATGATGAGCTTTGAGACCGTAGGACTGGGTGGCTATAACCAGCCGTAGAAATCATACGACCGTGCTTGTTGTTACTTCGATAGCCCTTGACATAACTTTTGCCTAACTCCATCGTGCGATACAACTTAACCCGTGGGACGAGCAAGACTATGCCAAGCTCTTGCACCATGGAATTTGCATTCAGACTTGTGGGACACTTTTGCTAAGCCAAACATTGGACTGTGTATGCTTTATCAAGCATTTGTACGTGCGATGCATGTGACTTATGCTAAGTTGATAGCTTTGTGGCATAATAAACCAACTCTTCTTCTCCCAAGCTGTGGGATGAAGGACCGAGTGCCATTTTTGAAAGCACGTCGTGCATGATTCTAAGCCGACCGTGGGACCTTTCCATATTCTACTCAATCTAACCCAACTTGGGGATATTCTCTTAGTTATGTGGATTCGTCTCTTTTATTATCAAGCCTACTTGTGCAATTGAAATTTTTTGTGTTATTAGTGTGAAGGCCAAGCTGTGGCATATCACCAAAGCCACCCACCTGAGCGAGGAGTCGTCTCGATCGAGCGGGACTTCGAGCAAGCCGTTGCATGGCTAAGTCCAAATGTCGTTGGTGTTTTGATTCCTCCGGTTGAACTGAGCGGGATGGGGCACTATATTATACACCACTCAGAAAAAGTTTCATCCTTGAAACTTACAGAGTACACACACTTCGACTTATCACTTGATTCAATATTCAATGACTCCCGTACACATTCTTCCTATGCGTTTTTTCAATCCGTGCTTGTGCCTTGGATTATCTTTCACATCAAACAACTACATCTCAACTTGGGTAACTTATACTCGTCGCGGATACAGATAACTCAGTTCTAGGAAAACCACCCGATCAACCAACATTCAAGTTCATCTCAAATCTAATGATCGCACTACCATCAATATTTTTCTTCTGCAACACACAATTTCAAAATCCTCGATAACATCTTGTTCCTTTATTCTCATTTGAATTTAACGTATCACTTAGTTGGATCGTGCACATATTTAAGGCATCTTCGAAATATATGTATTTCAGCCAAGCCTTGTGATAGTGAATCCAATCACACCTATTCGATTCATCCTATCAATCCTGAAAATCAATCATACCGTTGCTATCTCTCGAAACAGGGACGTCTTGCCTAACCGCTAGGCCATCTTTCCAGGCAAAACTCAACATCAGTATTGGAATCACCGTTTCCAAACAATAATATCAACACTGACCCTAATCCTAAGATCAAACCAAAGTTGATAATACGAGGTTTTCTACCCAAGCTTGCATCACTCTGATGTCTAAACTTCGAGCATAGATTTCTCATATTCGTATTCGCAACATTCAGTCCAGGGGTCCGAGTCAAGTACTCCAAGACACAATTTCCCACTAAAACATAATTTTCATTCCACATTCCCTAATTCATTCAACACAATTTATGTATTTGATCACAAGGTCGTCTAGCATAGCAATATATTACGTCCCAATCTCACACAATTCTGATTATCCAGGGTGGACATGAAATCACCATGTTAACGCTCCCGTAGGATAATCATCCTCATCGGGACGTAACTCTTGCTTTGAATCTAGACTTTGTATCTACTCATTCCTCAAATTTACTTAATCATTAATCACAAGTCTGACCAATCTTTGAATTCACCTTCGCATCAAACCATTAGTCGAAGCAATCCAAATTGCCATGCCCTGATCTCCCGAGTTCGATCATTTCTGTTGAACATGAATTACCATGTCAGTGCTGACGCAAAACGATTGCCCCAAATCCGATATGACGCATGTGCGAGGTTGGAGTTGCGCCCATGCAAAACAAGATCATCGACGTTGTGGTTATCATCGAATAATCAAGACACTTTCTTTCATCCAAACATTCATTTCTATCAAAATCCCAAGCATAGCATCCATCAAAACAATAATATTTTACATGATTGTCCTTCTTCGAATTAGAGTACCCCCGAGTTATCGCACATCGATCTTTGATATGCCTCAATACCATCGATGATGCACATAACCTGACGATCTTCCTTTGCAACGAACTCCGAGTCATGCAACTGATGCTATTTTTCGATCTGGATATACCGCACTCTCTTCGATATTCAAGATCAAATTTGTTCAAACCCAATTTTATGTATGTCCATCCGTCTATCTTAAGTCATTAAGCAACATATTTCCTCAAGTCGTATTGTTTTATGCTAACACAAGTCGTCGAGCAACATTTATCCCAAATTCTCAGAGTCATTCTCGTATTTTTGAATTATTTCAATGCACGCTAAATTCCGATCGTGCTAACTTTTTATATACGATTCATATCGATTCCTCGACTAAGTCATTCGTTCGTTGCACCTTAACTTTTTCTTCGATTTAATTTTCCTACTCAATCATTTTTGCATTTCTTAATTACACAATTATAATCCCGTGTGCGTCATTTTTAGTTCGTTCGAATCAACTCATCAAAATCTTCAAGATTACAACTTAATCAATGATACTCAATCTAAGGCTTTGCATACGGCAATGCTTGCTGATAGACTTATTGGCACCCCGTATCCTCAATCGATCGACATCCCCGAGACTATTTCTTACACCACTCAGGGATGAAGTCATTCGACAAATCCTCGAAACAATTTTCGGATCACAATTGATTAGTTTGAATCTCCATTCGAACCATTCCTCAATTTCAAGCACGTTCTTCTATATCGCATCGACGATAATATCGTCTGATGGCACCCCTATCGATAGTCATCCCACTTACTCAATCGAGGCCAACTCATTCTCGACCAAATGAATTAAATCCCACGTACGAGTTTGCTAAGGTCAACGTAATCCTTGGTGTATATGCCCAGCCCGGCTTAGCCAACCGTGACTTACGTGAACCATCTTTTATTTTTATCGAAAACTATTCACATACGATTTACAAATTACATAGACTTATTGTATGGACATCCCGTAGGAAATTTGAGAGAGAGCACCAATGTATTAATCGCGACAACAACATCAGACTTTGCAGAACCAATATCGATGTTAAAGAATTCAATCAAAAGTCCAAGGACGTAAAGCCGTGCTCTGATACCATTATGTCACGTCCCGGTCCCGTAGGACCGATCGTCCTCGCTAAGACATGATACTGTGTGAGCCTAGGTTGCAGTCACGCAAGGCAGGTTCCATAACGGTCGATTATAGGCTAAGCGACAGGGTCGTTGGACAGAAGTCCCGAAGCAGAAATATTGAATAAGCCAGCGGAGAGTTAGAACCAAAACACAACTCAATAAAAGAGTCTCTTTATTGATATTGAACAAGGGATTACAAAAGTGGCACGAGGCCATGATTATAATAACTCAGTCTCACTCTTCTCTAAAGTTACAAGTCATTATGCTCTCTATCTCTCTCTCTCATTTATCAATACAAAGCTTGACGAGCCAACAGATGCTTCAGAAGACGATGTCCATATATTATGTCTCGTATAAGTCCAGACTTCATATGGTCGTCTCGTCTCAAAATGCCAAAAAACTACGTGCCTTGACGCATCCAAGCGAGCCCCATGCCAATGAGCTTCTACCTGTGCCTGTACATGGAAACTATGTGGGTGTCAGTTCTCAACTGTACTGGTGGAGTGAGCTTCTCGCCTACCCATACAAAACCAACACGTTCATTTAATTTGTGCAACATAAACCTTTTATGATTGTCTTCCTATTCTTGTCTTAGGATAGATTTTAGGACATAGACGCCTCGCCTACATGTGTCTCAAGACCATAACCATGTCATGTCATCGATAACTTACATGTACTTGCCTCTAGACCCTTCTCGTGCCAACAACGTCAACTTATCGACTCGTGCTTGCCTTTCGGCCCATACTTTAAGACTCAAATCACATGGTCATCCCATCAACTCTATTGTGCATCGACAACGAGGCCGTGTCTCGCAACTCAGTACCACTTGACCAACTTTGCCTTACGGCCCTTCCTAACTTAAACTCGAAATAACTTAATCCAACTTACTTATACTTTTGTGTCAACAACTCACCAACCGACGCCATACTTCGTGTCGTAGCACGGTGTCTTAGTTGCAGCCAAATCTTAGGCCCAAACATTTTGTTGCAAATCGTGCACACATTCAACTCGACTCATTGGTACCGTACACATAAATCTTGACTCAATCCAAAGACATGTATGTAGATCGCCGCTAATATGTCGACTCATCTATATGAAATAGTCACTAGCACCCTAAGCTATCCTGGACTTATACCTTTGCTATTCGGCGACCCTTTTAGCGTAAGTATCGAGCCCCACTGAGAGTTCCCAAATAACCTGAGCGGTACTCCCAGCTTGGCTATACCATGTTTCCCCTAGGCTGGAACGGTCCCGTAGCCTTAGGTTTGTCATTCCGAAGAAAACTTTTCCATGTCGACAAGTTGTCCAATTACCAAGTAAGACTCGACTCGAACTACCGTCTTACACAGTCATTCTTCTTCTAGTGTTACCATCTTTTCCGGACCATGTTAAAGAATTCTAGTATTTGAGACTGCCTCGACGACCCATGGTCTTGAATATTCTTCCATGTTGCCCTATCATTTTACTCAACTCAGGAACGACTACTTGATAGCCTTTTTTTTCAAACTCAATTTGAATCAACCGTGGCTCGTGCCTTAAGATAGTAAGTCTGTGACATCGTGCTTTAAGCCAACTTGTGTTCTGTGCGATACTACCGCCCAAATCATACTCTATATGATGAGCTTTGAGACCGTAGGACTGGGTAGCTACAACCAGTCGTTATGGGACCATGCTTTCTATTACATTGATAGCCCTTAACATAACTTTTGCCTAACTCCATCATGCGATACAACTTAACCGGTAGGACGAGCAAGGCTATGCCAAGCCCTTACACCGTGGAAATATGTATTCAAATTTGTGGGATACTTTTGCTAAGCCAAATATTGCACAGTGCATGCTTTATCAAGAATTTGTATGTGCGATGCCTATGATTTATGCTAAGTTCATAGCTTTATGGCGACATAAACCAACTCTCCTTCTCCCAAGTCGCGGGATGAAGGACCGAGTGCCATTTTTGAAAGCACGTCGTGCACGATTCTAAGCCGACCGTGGGACCTTTCTATATTCTACTCAATCTAACCCAACTTGGGATTATTTTCTTAGCTATGTGGATTCGTCTCTTTTATTATCAAGCCTACTTGTTCAATTGCAAACTTTCATTTTATTAGTGTGATGGACAAGCTGAGGCAAGTTTACCGAAGCCATCCACCTGAGCGAGGAGTCACCTCGACCGAGCGAGACTTCAAGCAAGCCGTTGCATGGCTAAGTCCAAACACCGTTGGCATTTTGATTCCTCTGGTTGAACTAAGTGGGTCGGGGCACTACATTAATTAAGATAAGTCTTGTTAGAGAAAGTCTATAATTATAGAATGTTTTGGAATATTGTAATTACTTGGAGTACTAGGGTTTTATCTTGATATATAGTGACCTCTAAAGAAAGACGAATACACAATTAATTCTACCAATTCTTCTTGGTATCAGAACCAACCATCAAGAAGAAGAAGAATCTTGGGCCGTGTAGCTCTTCTTGAGCCGTAAGCCACCAAGCCAATTGTCAATCGAACGCCACCAACATCTTTGACACTTGTTGTATCTTTTATTTCTCTCTTTTTTTATCCATAAGCTGCCTCCTTCTACTGTCGATCACTGATCTGTCATCCACTAGATTATCCGATGGAAGCAAAAAGTTATGGCAATTATGGATACTCTCATTTAATATTTGAGTGCTGCTGGATGAGAAAAAATATGATCTATGGGCACCTCTCATTGTGATGCACATAAGCGGGAGAAAGAAGATGGGATACCTCTGTGGCTCGATTAAGCCTCCGATCAAAGATAATTTCATATATGATGATTTGTACTCTAAGGATCATAAATTTAAAAGGGTGATTCTATCCTCTATGAAACAATAATTGATGAAGCACTTATCCGTTCTTCCTAGAACGGAGATATGGCCAGAGTGTATTAACGTAGGGGTATTTTTTTCATCTGCTCAAAATGTGCAATAGATATTCGAACCTAGGTTGTTCTAATACCATGCTAATATCCCTACCTCTGCACCAAATCTCTAGAATATTAGTGAGGGTTGAGAGTTAATACTTATATTATTCTAACAGATTTCAAAGGAAGACATTATCAATGAGTTATATTTGATATTACTAGATAAACCTATCTATACACTAACTTTTCGAGAAAGAAAATTAAGGATGCACAAAAACAACAAGTATATCATTATCCACTTTATAGAAATAAAATATAAAATATATCACTAAAAGTAATGCTAGCTTCTGATCAGTTGAAGATCCATGTGAGGCCCATATTTTCCTATTAATATGAATTTCAAAATCGTAGTTGCAATGAGCTTGTGTGAGTCTTTCATACCCGAGAAGATAATTCAAGAATTATATATACAACTGATCAGTTACGATTACTAATCTAGTAGTATATATGCAATCAGAAGAAATTTTCTGTAACTCTTCTCCTTTTCTCTAGTATAGTGTGGTTTGATATTATCAAGACAGTATATCTTTCAGGTTAACTCGCAAGGATTCTAAGAAGTTTTTTTTTCTTTTCTTTTCTTTGAGGTTAATTTTCATGAAGGATATAGCTAGCTAATACATCCTAGGAGCCAAGTTATATAGAGGATATATCATTCTAACTACTTGCTAAGGTATATAGGTAAGACCTTAACCTCGAATCATAGTAGAGAAGCTCTTATGGTTAGCCTAAGCCTTTGAAGTAACCTTGGCTAATTAGTCTATTGTGTAAGTCTTATTTTAATTATCATGAAGCATTCACATGTTCAAATAATTTTCATATGCATAAAATACAGTTCGATTGGAACTAACATTTTCTTCATGAATCCCATCGAACTCTCAACTGATATAATCGGATTAACATAAAATGCATCACAATTAAGCTTCTCCCACACTAAAAGTTATGGCCTTGTTTGTTGCTTGAGAAAATTCAAAATTTTATTGAACTTGCTTGGACAGAAACGTACAATTACTGTTACTCCCGAGGCATAATTTTTGATAGAAAACTAAAAAATGAAACGATTGTAAAAACAACGTTTCATAGCAATACTTCAAAGAATGTGCACGACAGAGATCCTTGGAGGATTCTGGGTAACGAAAATCTAAAAAAAATTGTTATAGCAGCAAACGAATGTAATGCTTCAAAAAAGAAGGTACAAATCTAATTGCTAGCAGCAGTAGCGACGAAAGCCAACAAGAGGTTTCTGATTAGATCAGAGAAGAAGAGAAGGAAAGAAGAAAGAGAAAGGCAGCTTTGCTCGGGTGATCAGATCATCGTTGCTCAAAGCAAGATTCGCCTATATACGATCCGCTTCCAGGAACCAGCAAGTTCTTAGAGAATTATGGAACGCTCGTCAGTCAATTTTTGAGACTTGAATGGGCTTCTTGAACTTTACGGACTCCCTTAACTTTCTTTTTTGGTGCATGTTAGAAAGAAGGCCAAGGGGCTCTATTTATAGAGTGGAGTGAGACTTCACCATTTCTCATATCCGATGTGGGACTAAAATACCAATACTCTAAATTAGAGTTTGATTTTTTATATTATCCCATAATCAACATAGTCGAGTGCCAGTCCACCCCTACCCCCCGAACACCTGCCCGTGTATAAACGATGCAGCCTGGAGTCCGAGTCTGAGTCCGATCAACAAAAATCAACTTGCATCTTTGTTAGAATTAATCCTTTTTCTTTATAGGAGAATACTCCCACATAGCACACATTTGTGCTCCATAAAACCTCATGTGCACACCTCAACACAAGCAATGCATTATATTGAGATACTCAATATTTGGTGTAGCCGATGTGAGAATATATTTCCTATTCTAAAGGCAAAAACCTTAACAATTCCCCACATATCTCAATATATGGGTTGAGCGTTCCCCATAGTGACTGTCCATTATGCATTAGGAGGGATGTCGTTATGAATTGAATCTTCCATATAGGTTAAATAATAGTATGATACAAGAATGGACTAAGCCTTGAATTCTGCACCATAACTGCAATTTTTTCTACTCATATATTGACATCAGTTGTGCTTCTGGCTGCACATTAAAGGCCTTGTACCAACCTAGTTTTGGTGTATGTATATTGGGTGTCTATAAAGTTTTCCTCAAGAGACGGCCTACATCTCTATCCATATACTCTAGCTGAGTTCTTTTAAAGAGTCTTAGCATGAAGAATTTTGCTTCCTTGTGGTGCTATGTCGCTATGACATGGCCCGAAGTCGAGGCAATGTCTCATGTGGTGTCATACCACGGTAGCATGAGGCCTAGCCTCTTTGTAGTGCCAAACTATCTGTCTTGAAGCCTTTCACTTCCGTACGGTGTTACGCCGCAGTGACATACCTTGCAAAGTTGAGGCACTGCCTCATGTGGTGTCACACCACTGTAACATGAGACCCAGCTTCTTTGTAGTACTGCCTACCACTCTTCATTCTATAACATTAGGCCCGCTTGCCTATGTACGGTGCTATGCTGCTGTGACTTGGCCCGAAGTCGAGGCTTTACCCTTACTAGGTACCTCATGTGGTGTCACCACTGTAGCATGGAGTACTATGCTCCTTGTTTGCCATAAAAAATTAAAGACAAGTATTATAGAATACTGAAATTGATTGCAAACTCGCTTGTACAAAGAAAAGCCTAGAAAGAAATCCCAGGAAGCAATCTAAGTACAATTATTTATTTTTTATTCTGGAGGGTGAGGTTAGAGGCTCGGGAAAGTGCTATTAACTCTGTCTTACTCTGTGGACTATCTGACGCAGTCTTTAGATCTTGAAAAAATTGCCTTCTTGAAGGTTGCCAGCCTTTTGTAGGGGTGTAGTACCCTGCTATTTATAATAGAATATATATTGAGCAGCATAGATGTCCTGTTGCCACGTGGCTGATTGGCACACGAAGACCCGCTCTTTGGCTGCCATCTGTCGATTTATTAGGATTTTGTTGCAGCAAATCTGGGTAATTTAGGACTTGGTCAGATTGCTACGCGTTCTGTCATAAGAATCACTTTTTAGCCGCATAGATCTCTCAGTTTTCGACCATGTGGGACCGCATGAGACTCATACGGCTTAGGTCACAGACTTCCTTAGTCCAGACATAGCTTGAGGATTTAAGCCGCATAGATTCTATATTTCGGCCGCATAAAGCTCATGCTGCTTGGATCACAGTTACCCTTGGCTGTATGAAGTTTGGAGACTTTGGGGCTGCATATGTCTGAGCCGCATAAGGTTCATACGGCTTAGGTGATACCCATTCTGGCCACATGAAGGTGTACGAACCTTGCTTTTGGGCAATGCCACACATCTTATCTTTTTGTCGAAGTGTCAGAGCTGTCATTTTTGGTCAGTTTTGTCAGGACTTGTCAGCTTTATCAGACGAACTTCTCCTCTTGGTCGCATATTTTACTTCTACAGCTGGTTGTTGACGGGCCGCATATGTCATTGAACCAGTCATACGGCTTTCCTTTTTGCGGACCTGTTTGGCCCAAAGTACCTATGCGGCAATTTATAATCTGTATGAACCCCATGTTTTTCATGTTTCGACAAGACCCCCTTCAAAGTTTTCAAATTGCAAATTTGGAATACTTTGAATAAGAAGCATAAAAATATGTCAAGCCGCAGGGAGTCTTCAAGTCGCAGGAAATTTTTTGAACTGCAGAGAAATCTTGAGTCGCAGGGAAATCCTGCGCCGCGGGGACACTTCGAGCTGCAGAGAGCCTGCCAGCTGTCACTGCTGTATTTATTTTTTTGATTCGGTTGTGGATCTCTTTTTGAGATAAAGCCGACATTTGCTGGGGATAAAGTCCCCAAACATTGACATTATCTTTAATAATCTCGAGAACCGAAAAGACGCTCAACGGTTATTAGGGATAAAGTGCCCAAACGTTATCCTTATCCTTAATGATCTCAAGAATCGAAGAGTCTCTTTTCAGTAACTCTATAAATAGGAGTCATTCAGAGAGAGAGATCTTCCTATTTCACCTTCTCTTCCTTCGACTTCATCATACTTTCTGCTATGGCTCCAAAAGCTTCCAGGTCGACTGGTGCGGCGGCCAAAGGGAAGAGACTTGTTTCTCCGACGAGAGCGGAAGACGCTCCTTCCATTCATTTTGATGTGCAAGCTCCTCTCAAGAGTAAGGATGGTGAGCAGACGATGGCTAAAATTTTGAATAGTTATAGCGTATATTTTCATGTGCGGGCCTGTCATATACTACCTCTGTTTTAAGCCTGGTCGATGCATGCCTATCTCATTTGGACCACGTGTTCTGTATGATAGTACCGCATCGACTGAGCTGTATGACCACTGCTCATTCGAACTTGAACCGCATAAGTGCCTCAAGATTGATCTATATGAACATTTCATGACTGAGCTGCATAGGTGCCGCATGAGCACTTTATGATCGGGCCGCATGAACACTATATGACTGGGCCACATAATGGCCTCATATCGGATCCGTATGAGTACCTCATGAGTATTTCATAATTGAGCCACATAAATGCCTTACAATTGAGCCGCATGGATACTTCATGGCTGAGCCGCATAGGTGCTTCATGACTGAGCTGCAGGAATTCTTCATGAAGTCGGCCTCATGAGTTTGGGCCGCATGATTTCTGTTTTGGCCAGGCCGCACAACTGCCTAGGGCACATAACCAAAAACAGAGTCCTTTGTTTTTATATGACTATCTTCATTCTTTGATTTGTAGCATCCGTGTCGAAGGTTGAGACCATTACGAAGGAAGAGATGCTGTCCCCTTTCATCAAACAAGAGTCACCTCTGTTAAAGAGGGGGTGATACCAAAAATAGAGGTAAAAGAAGAGCTGGCGTCCACCGGAGAGGGAATTACTCCCAAGATTGAGGCCGTTATGAAGGAGAAACCCAAATCTGAGGATAGTAGTACTGGGAGTTCTGACCCTTCTGCTCCCGCCGAAGACCTTAATCAAATAGATCTTTCATATGCGAAATGGCTGAGAGAATGGTATGTGCCTCAACGCAACCATGACCCTTGACTGTAGGGATCCATGGGATTCCATATAATTGATGTTTCCAGGAGTATGACAAATAAGCATTCGTATTTGTCTTTGTGTTTCTATCCGTCTTTAGTTGTAATTCATGTTTCGTTTCTTTTGGATACCAGTGTACTCCTTTACTGGGGGTGAAGTCCTATGAATGTAACTGTTTTTGAATGAGTAGAGTATGTTCACTCCATTCTTTATTTGTGGTATTTTGTGGTGCTTGTACTAGAGGGCCTAATACAGCATTTGTGTTTGATAAAGAACATCCCACTAGAGAACTTTTGTGGACCTATTGCCCATTTGTGCATCTGGAAATGCAAGCAAATAGATTTGAATGATATTTTATGGACCTAATACTCTTTGGTACATTGGTGATACGAGTAATATATTAGGATAATTTTTATGAACTTATTACCATTTTTGTGTACTGGCGATACGAGTACTGATAATAAGTGGGGAGAAAACCAATATATTTACCCAGAGGTAATAAGGACGTGGTAAATATGGGTCAAAACAAAGCCTTCCTACTCAGAGGTAATGAGGACATGGAAGGAGTAGGCATAATAGGGGCACACAGAACAACTCAGAGGTGTTATCAACGTAAAAGTTTTATGCATTGGGTGATTTGTTTGTGATGGATGGAAAAACAACTCAGAGGTAATATGGACGTGGTTATTTTTTTCATTAGGGTATTTTGTGGACCTATTACCCTTTTTGTGCACTGATGGTACGAGTAATAGATTAGGACAAGTTTTATGGACCTACTACCCTTCTGCGCACTGGTGGTACGGGTAATAGATTTTGAGGCAAATTCTTGGTGGATAAAAGCTATGACCAGGAAGTTCATAGATATGACCAAGAGATGAGATACGAATTCATTCGGAGCAGTCAGAGAGTAAGTTCAGTGGTACCTGAGGGTACATAACTCAATAATTTGGGAGATTTGAAGTCAGAGTGTAAATTCAGCGATACCAGAGGGTATATAACTCACCATCTGAGAGTTAGTTGGAAGGTGTCGTTTAGACGTAATATTTCTTGAGGAACTTGTCATTGATGGGCATCATGAGGAAGTCTCTATTTTGTTTTGCTAGACGGTACGCGCCGTTAGAGAACACGGTCTCGATGATGAACGACCCCTCCCATTTAGGCTGGAATTTGTCGGGTGTCTTGTGGGTCATGACCATTGGTCTGCGAATGGCCAAGACAAGATCGCCAACTTGGAATATTCTCTGTTTGACTTTCTTGTTGAAAGCCCGAAAGATGCGCACTTGGTAGAACTCTATGCTTTGTTGAGCTTGTAAACGCTTCTCATCTAATGCTTCCAACTCTTGCAGTTATCGGCAGTAGTTATCGTCCGCCGTTAACCGGTAGGTAAGGGCCACTCGAAGTGAAGGGATCTGAGTCTCCAATAGGAGGACTACCTCGCTCCCGTAAACCAAGGAGAACGGTGGATTTCCTGTAGCCGTCCAAATTGTCGTACGATACGCCCATAAGCACTCGGCAAGCTTTTTATTCCAGTCACGTTTGTTTGCTGACACGAACTTTTTGAGGAGCTTGATTATGATTTTGTTGAAAGCTTCAGCCAGACCGTTGGCCGATGGGTTATATGTTGTCGAGGCCATGTTCTGAATCTAATTTTTGTCACAAAATCGATAGAAAGCGTGGCTTGCGAATTGCGGACCATTGTCATGAATAATCCTTCGGGGCAGTCCAAAATGGTAGATGACGTGATGTTTTATGAAGCTAATAACGTTCGATGTCTTAACCTCTGCCAACGGAATAGCTTCTGTCTATTTAGAGAAGTAATCGGTAATTGCAAGTATGAACCGATGCCCTCTAGACGACGACGGGGTGGTTGGCCCAATGATGTCCACTCCCCATGCTTCAAATGGCCAAGAGGCCACTGTCGGATGCAAGAATTCAGATGGCAGATGTATGAAATCTGCATAAATTTGGCAAGCCTTGCACTTCTTTGCATAATCAACCGCATCTGCTACCATTGTGGGACAGTAATAACCCATCCGGCGGAGGCGATCTTACAATTTTGGGCCAGGTTGGTGAGCCCCACAAGTGCCGTCATGAGCTTCACGTATGGCTTCTTTGGCTATGCAATATTTGACAGGCATCTTAATAGTAGCCCGTCGTAGGATCGTCGATATAACATTTTTGTCTCCGTATCATAGAAGATTCTGAGGGAGCGTCTTCTGATTGAAGTTGCTTCTTTCACATTCTCTGGAAGAATTCCATAGACTGCAAAGTTGATGAGCAGGTGTCTCCAGTCTTGTATGTCGTTGGTTATCTGGGAGGAGTAACTCATACCCAGTTGAAGATTATTCCTAGGGCAGACCAGTTCATGGCCTATTATGTCGACTAGATGATGAGTGTCATTTAAAACTGCCAAGGAAGCAGCGAGACCTGCTAGGGCATCGGCTTTGATATTTTGAAGCCTAGGAACGTGCTCTATAAAGAACCCCTCCAAGGTTGTAATGATGGCAATTGATGTCTGATAATAGGGAATCAGGTCCTCTTTGCGAACCTCGTATGAACCTCGGATCTGGTTAACAACCAACTGTGAGTCACTATATGCTTCCAAGTACTTGATCCCCACTTGTTTTGCGAGTTGGAGCCTGATGACTAGAGTGTTATATTCGACTACGTTGTTCGAACAGGGTTCTGTAAGAGAATATGCCCGATTGACTACTAGCCCAGAGGGAGAAATTAATGCCACCCCGACTCCAGTGACGATATCACCTTGTGGCCCCTTTCTTGAAGCACCGTCGAAAAACATTCGCCAAATAGCATCATACGAAGTCATGTTCGAGGCGATCACTTCATCTAGAATTTCTTCATAAATTCTGGTTGTTTCTGAGCCTGGATGGGCTGCTATGAAGTCAGCCAGGGCTTGACCTTTGATAGCCTTCTACGAAACAAAAACTATGTCGTAGGGGGATAATAGTATCGCCCAGGTGGCTAGACCAGAACTGAGTGCGCCTGGCTTGGTCATGAGAACCCTGAGAGGATTAACTCGTGAAACAACATGGATGGTCTGCCCTGTCACATAGTGTCGTGTTTTTTGAATGGCGAATACTAGGGCAAGGCACTCCTTCTCCACGACGCTATACCTTTGTTCCGGTCTTACCATTATCCGACTGAGATAGTAAATGGCTTGTTCATTTCCCGGATCATTATTCTGTGCTAACAGAGCATCGAGGGAGTGTTCTATCGCCCGTACATAGAGCAGGAAGGGCTTTCCGGCGACCGGGGCTACCAGAACTGGCAGATTCATCAGGTACTCCTTAATTTCATCGAAGGCACGCTGACATCCTCGTTCCATACAAAAGAGACACCTTTTCTTTTGAGTTGAGTGAAGGGTTGACATCGTCCTGAGAGGTTAGATATAAACCTTCTGATATAGGCTAGTCTTCCCTGAAGGCCGCGGAGTTTGTGGAGGTTCCTTGGTGGGCTCATCTCCAAGATTGCTTTTGTTTATCGGGATCTATGTGAATGCCTCGGGAAGTAATGACAAAGCCAAAGAACTTTTCGATGGATACCCAGGAAAGACTTGGTAGAATTCATCTTCAGGTTGTGCACTCGCATGAGGTCAAATACTGTTCTCAAATCATGTAAGTGATTATTTTTGGAGAGGCTCTTGACGACAATGTCGTTAACGTAACACTCTACCGTCTTGCGTAAATGATCTCTGAAGATGACACTCATAGCCCGTTGATATGTAGCACCGGCGTTCTTCAGGCCAAAGGGCATGACGTATAACAATATACGCCGATCGGCGTTCGAAATGATGTATGTTTCTCGTTATCAGGAGACATCTTGATTTGATTGTATCCTAAAAAGCCATCCATAAAGGACATGCGCTCGAAGCCACACATATTGTCGATCATTATGTCAGTGATCGAAAGAGGGAATTCATCCTTAGGGCATGCTGCATTCAGATTACAAAAATCGATGCAAATTCGTATCTTTTTGTTCTTCTTGATGACTGGCACTACGTTGGCTACCCAGTCTGGGTGCTGCTCTTCATGGATGAAATCGCTAGCTATGAGCTTGTTTACTTCTGCTTCAATAGAGTTTATGATGTCCGGACGAAACCCCCGCTGCTGTTGTTTGACTAATTTTGCGTCTAGATAAATGTTGAGCTTATGAATTGCAATCTTGGGGTTTAGCCGTGGCATGTCTTCATAGCTCCAGGCAAAAATGTCGATGTATTCTCTGACGAGTTATAACAACGACTCCCGCTTGTCGTTTGTCAGACTTTTACTGACGAAGATTGGCTTTGGAGAGGCTTCATCGCCGAGGTTAACTTGCATAACCTCATCTTGAGTGGGAGGATCATGAAATTCAAAGCGTTTCTCCTATTATGCATCTAGTTGCTGGACCCATGGCTCTAACTCAAGTGGTTCAAGTAGGTCTTCGTCTTCCTCTTCGATATCAGCAGATGTCATGTTGACAGATAATGTCTGTCTGAATATATCTCCAATACTGCTATCGGAGTCATAAATGGGTGACTCGGACGAATGAGAGTGCCACTCGCATTCTTTATTATAACTTCCGGGCGTTGTTGTTGGAGTAACATACCCGAGGCCGCGTCTGGATTTGTGATAATGATCCTGAGGTTTCCCTGCCGGTGTCGGCGGCGGTAGAGGCAATCGCCGACCACTACCATGATTTAGACCCGGGGTAGCCTCCATGTCGTACTCCTGCTTTTGCATGAAGTACTTGGCTTGAGGACTATACAGGTAGAGCGGTAGTCTTCCAGCGTCGGGTCCAAGGTCGGACTCTTGTAGCGTGAAAGATTGAGGACCTTCTTTTCGGCCAAAGATGATTATGTGATCGCATCCTCTTCTGTCTGGGACCAGGAAATAAGCGCATTTTATAGGAGCAAGTCGATTTGGGGTATGGACGGTTGTCACCCGTGTGTACAGGGTAACGTCTAGACAGTCCCGCGCGGCATACGTCAGATTAGGCTTATCATACTCAGAATATTCTAACGGTAGCCTCTTATCGATGAAATAATGAATTTTATCCATAGGGATTACATCATCAGAAGAGGGGCTATCCACCTGTGTAACCAAGTATTTGGCGAGTTCTTCGTCCTCCTTGGCTACCCCCTGCAAACTTAGAGGTCAGGATGCTGTCTTGGGCAACTTGACCACCAAGGGTTCCGCTTGAGGTACTGACTTGCTTGAGAGTGTTGGATCGACATTTGGCTGCTGGCTCGTCTTGGGAAGACGGATGACAATTGGCTCAGCAAGGGACTTTGTGTCTTCCGGTCGCCTTGGAGTAGATTTTGGCAATCTGATTACCATCGGTGTTACAAAGGGCCTTGCATCTTCTTATTGCCTTTGATTGGACTTTGGCAGTCGGATCACCATTGGCCCTATGACAGGTTATGGCTATTGGATGGATCTCGGGAGAAAGATGACCATTGGTTCCAACTACGTAGGTGTGGCAGGAGAACCGAGCACCTCTTTATGTAAGGTTGAGATAAGGGGTGTGGCCCTGTCCGGTTTGTGGGCTTGGAGACAAATTCTCAAGGGTTCTTCTGGCCCTATGATGGCTCCAGCTCGACAGTTATATGTTTCCTGGATTCGTCATATAGACAAGCCTCCGAAGAGTAATAAGATTCAACCCCTTTGAAGGGATCAATGTCGACGAATTCAGTTTTTATGGAACCGTGTTTACTGACATACTTGAAACACTGGTGAAGGGTGGATGTCACGATCATATAGTCATGTATCCACGGACGTCCCAGGAGGATGTTGTAGGAGGTGTCTGCATCTATGAAGTAGCAGGTAACTTCCGTCTTCAGGTCACCAATCTGGCAATTCAACCGGATCTTCCCTAGGGGATAGCTTCTTCCGAGTTAAAACCGCTAATGGCAGTATTAGTTGCTGCTAGACGATGCATAGGGATGCCAAGAAGTTGGAGCAACTTTTCGGGATGATGCTTATTGACGAGCCAGGGTCGATATGCATCCGATCTACCTTGATGTCGTCTATGTATCCAGTGTAGTACAAGGGGCGATCATACAAATTGGACTTGACCAACATGTCCTGAGGAGTAAATATGATGTTGGGCATTGCATCTGTGCTATCGCTGCCTTGTAGATCTGTTTGTGGGTCTTCCCCTGGAGGCTTGACTTGGGCTAAGTAGGTGTCAAAATTTTGGAGTGCTTCGCTTAATGCGACACGAAGATCCTTAAAGAGCCTTAGGAGCTCGTATAATGACAAATTTGCTAGCTTATTAGCCAATTGTTCTAATATTTCAAAGTTGTAAGGTCTCTCCAGTCCCTGAGGTACATCATTGCGGAGTGGCCTGTCGAAGCGAGATTCTTTTGTCTTGGACTTATCCGCCAGTGGAGGCTGAAATGGCCTTAGAACATCAGAGGGAGGCAACGTTGCCGGCTGAGGATCTTCAGCTGAACTATCCCATACAAGATGGACTTGTGCTTCAGACTGGGTAACAGCGGCCGCAGCTTCTTTAGCTTCGGCTGAAATTGTGTGGCAGGCTCTAGACTTCCTGTCCTTTTTCTTGTTGGTAAGAGATGACACCTCCTGGGTAACTTCGGGTACCAAGTCTGGATACACCAACATGATTTCTCCTCGTGAGGTAGTGAGAGGTACCAGTCCAGATGTATGGTTCCGGACGGGTGGAAGATTAGTAACCTCCATCGTTGTTCGAGGGACAGGTATTACCCCGTCTGGAGTGCTTGTCGGGGGGAAGTTGCCGAACTGAATAGATACTATGTTCGCCGCCACGGTAACCTCTTCAAAGTCTATCGACAGAGCTTTGGATTCGATAAGACTCTGAATGTACCGCTTCAATTAGAAGCAATCATGAGTGGCATTATGGACATAGCGGTGGAAGTGACAATACTTTGGGTCCTCTATTTCTGCCGTTCGGGGTTCGTGCCTCGGTGGAGGGAGCTGGATCCTACCCCCTTACAAGAGCATATCAAAGATAGGTTTGACATGACTATCTTCAAATGAGTAATTAACCTTGGGCCACGGACCTTTCGCCTATTTTTGTTCGGGCATCAGAGTCGCATCAGTAACCATGGCCTGTTTGTCCTTATTGTCCCGGTTGGTGGTGGTGCCACTGTTGTTATTACTGGAGGTGGAACCAGGACATCTGCCCTTATCTTCTCCGTCTGGGATGTGTAATCCCAGCTGGCGAGCCTTCTTCAATTTTGCCTCTGCGTTGGTAGCACTTATGATGAAGGTCGTCCAATCCATGAACTGATCGTCACCATTTCAGAGGGTAATTGCAGGAAGCAGCTTCTTTTAGCAGATTTTAATCAAGGACCTCTCAAAAATGCCTTGGGGTAATCTTATTACGGTTTGGCGAAACCGCTTGATATAGTTCCTTGTTAGCTCCCTTTCTTCCTGAACGATGTCCATGAGAGACGACATCTTTACATCATGCCCCACTTCGTAAAATCTTTCCAGGAACATGTGCTTGATGCCATCAAAAGAATGAATGTAATTGTCGAAAAGGTTGCGGTACCAGTCGAACGTGATCCCCTCCAATGCTCCGATGAATAATCGCGTAAGGATGGCGTCGCTATGCGGCAAGTGGTCAGTTGTGACTTCAAAGTAAGTCATGTACCGACTAGCAAAGGTCTTCCCATCATAAGAATCGATATGGAATGGCTTATACCGTGGTAGAAAAGGCACATCTTTCCAAGCGACGGGATATGGCTGGCGTATTCTGTGGTCCCGAGAGGAGTCTCGGGCATTGAACATTGCCCAAAGCTCCTGGACTTCCCTCCTTGCCCCCTTGGCTTCATCTGCAGCTGAAGGAATGGATGCTGCTAAGGGATCATCACCCAAAGGAGGGGCGGTCATGTTGGAGTCCGCGTTGACTGCGGGTCCCAGGCTTGTTTGTCCGGGCATCCTCGCTGGTTGAGTTGGCAAGGTGACTTTGATCTCGTCCATGGACTTGACCAAGGACAGGAGCATGGTTTCCAGCACTTTTAGCTATTGTCGGTCAGAAGGCGCTTCATGATCATCGTCAGCCATAAAGAGTGTCCTCACGTGGATAGAGGTGGAAGGGATTGTGGCAGAGGTACTCTCTGTGTTGTACCCTTGCATAGAGAAATCGTCAGGGAATGTCGGAATATCATCTTCCTCTGACTCGGAAGGGGTGCTACCCCCTGTACAGGAAGCCGCATCGTCTTGGTGAGGGTGGTGGACCTCAGGGAAATCCAAATCTGTTGCACAGTTCTAGGGGACCTCTACACCCTATATGTGCTCTTGGTACACCGGGTTGTCACATATATTGAGGGGACTGCTACCTCCAACTTCATCTACTATCAAGGAAGCCGAAGGCGCACCTTCATATGCCGGAAGCTTCTTTTTGGATCGAGTGCCTAAATAGACACCCCCTGTGGTTGTCGATGGGAACCCCCCAGATGTGGGTCTCCTTGTAATACTGGCTGAAATGGCCGTACTGGAAGAGCCTATCTTCTTTCCTTCCTTGCCAGGTGGAACCTTTTGAGTTGAATTACAGGAGGCAAAAGGAAACTCCTCGTCCCCTGGAATTTGCTCCTATTTTTTGAGTTGTTGTCGGACAGGTGCTGGCTACTGTAGTCGCTGAAAAAATGACTGCCGATCTTCAGGTGTTGCTGATTTGTCGCAGCAGTAGTTGATGATGACTTGGGTGCAATGACGCCCCGAGAGGGACTCATTGCATGTCGACGCTGCCGTCTTGCGTTTGTGAGTAATCACGTCACGTAAGTCGGTAGGAAGCTGCTCTACCTTTGCACCAAACTTGTGAACTCGGGTATCCCGAGCGTACGGGTGCTTAGGCATCATGTTTGCTCCCTGATCCGTGGCTAGTAAAAGCACTTGCTCTAGATCTTTTGAGGGAGACATTAAAGACCTACCCTGTCTGTTAGCCCTAGGGGACTGGACGCGGGTGGTTCTGTACAACTTTCCGTCAGGAGCCCGTGTAACAGTCAACGGGGCCCGCTGACAGTCAGCAACTTAGACAGTTGTTTTTGACTTAGCACCCGAAGGTGCATAGTAAAAGGAGTCTAGATTGATACATGCCACATCCTCAGTGGGCCGTATGACGTTGGGCCCGTATGAGAGGCGGTCGAACACAGAGCTTCTGATAGGGCCATATGAAATATCCCGTCTGATGCCAGGATTGGCTGCCGCATGGACCATCTTCTTGTGGCTAGAGCTGGCTGCCGCAAGGACCATCTTCCTGCGGCCAGAGTTGGCTGCCGCATGAGTTGTCTGCCTGCAGCTAGAGTTGGTTGTCGCATGGACAGACTGCCCATCTCCCTTATGCGGCTTCTTCTTTGTTCGTATGGATTTTCCTTGTGCCTCCAAAAACTCAGCATCGTAGTATTTTTCTCTGCTGGATTTGGGGACAGTGGGATCCTCCGCGGTCGGAAGCAAAGCCGCAGGAGAGTTTTGTTCACCGTCTTGGGCTGCAGAAGGAGTTTCTTCGAAAACTTGGTCGGGGACAACAGTTTTGATCACCGACGTCCTGCGAGTCCTTTTTGAGTTGGCTCGCTTCTGAGATGAGCTGGGGCTCCCTTCAGAGAGCATTTCTTCGAAGGCGTGTTGGTCGAAATGAACCACAAGCATTTGCTGCTTAGAGCCGATCTTGGACGCATCAGATTACGTCACCAGCTTCTCATTAGAAGAGAAGGACGTCCCCAGTAGAGTCGCCATCGTGTTTGCCATTAAAAAATCAAAGACAGGTATTATAGAACACTGAAATTGATTGGAAACTCGCTTGTACAAATAAAAGCCTAGAAAAAAATCCTAGGAAGCAATCTAAGTACAATTATTTAGTTTTGATTCTGGGGGGGGTGACAGTGGAGGCTCGGGAAAGTGCTATCAACTCTGCCTTACTTCGTGGACTATTTGACGCAGTCTTTAGATCTTGAAGAAATTGCCTTCTTGAAGGTTGTCAGCCTTTTGTAGGGGTGTGGCATCCTGCCATTTATAATAGAATGTATGTTGAGCCGCATAGATGACATATTGTCACGTGGCTGATTAGCACATGAAGACCCGCTCTTTGGCTGTTATCTGTCGATTTATTGAGATTTTGTTGCAGCAAATCTGGGTAGTTTAGGACTTGGTCAGATTGCCATGCGTCCTGTCGCAGGAATCACTTTTTAGCCACATAGATCCCTCAGTTTTTGACTATGTGGGACCGCATGAGACTCATGCAGCTTAGGTCGCAGACTTCCTTAGCCCAGACATAGCTTGAGGAATTAAGTCGCATAGATTTTGTATTTCGGCCGCATAAAGCTAATGCGGCTTTGATCACAGTTACTCTTGGCTGCAAGAAGTTTGGAGACTTTGCGGCGGCATATGTCCTTCTGGCCGCATGAAGGCACACGAACCTTGCTTTTGGGCGACGTCTCACATCTTATCTTTTTGTCGAAGTGTCAGAGCTGTCATTTTTGTCAATTTTGTCAGAAATTATATCAGACGAACTGCTCCTCTTGGCCGCATATCTTCTTTCTGCAGCTGGTTGTCGACGGGCCGCATATATCATTGAACCAGTCATGCGGCTTTCCTTTATGCAGACCTGTTTGGCCCAAAGTACCTATGCGGCAATTTGTAATCCGCTTGAACCCCATATTTTTCATGCTTCTACACTTATTTGTAGTGTTGTGCTACCTATGCTTTCTGTAAAGCACGCCGGACATCCCAAATGCCCGAGAACTCATTAAGGCTTCCAAGCCATCCTCTCACAGGACTTTGTTCTATACAAAGAACAAATAGTAGACAACAGTGGTTCTGGATCTGTAACCCCGCATTTCGTAAGGATTAGCCACTATTAACAGTGGTTCTGGGTCAGTGACCCCGTAATTCTAAAGGTTTACCTACTGTTCCTGATATTCTTCCAGTCAATGATCCTTCTTTGAACTAAAAGCTAAATGCCGAATAGATTTCTCTTTGAACTAATAGCATAAAACTTTATAGTAGAATTATAAAGACATAATATGTAACCCATCTTCCCGAAATTTGATGATATATTTTTATTTATTTATTTTAATTAAATAGTGATTGTTAGATTATATACATAATTATTTAGTTAATTATTACAGTAGATGATTTTAGCCATGATGGAGTTTTGGAGTAAACGGTGACTAGAAATCGTGGCACGGATAGTGCCATGGCGTGCTTTGGCTAGTGTATTAGTCCTGGTAGGGAAGGCCGAGCCATAGTGATATCCTAACTAGAAAAACCAGGCCAAGTTACGACTTAACCTTTACCCAAGATTTATTTATTTATTTATTATATTATTGAGTAGGAAAAACCAGTTATACCATTTTAGTCCGGACTGGACCCGAACTGAGCTCGAGCCCATGTAGTCATACGACACATCCAATGACATTCGTGTTGATGGAAATTGGAATGAGGGTGTTGTATCTCGTTTTAATGATTTAATGAATATTTTCTAAGTATTTTAAGTTAAATATTATAAATATCATTATTACTGGATATTCGAGAATATTAGTATAAAATAGGTCATTGTACTTTTTGGGATTATTAGACTGCATATACTAGTATATATACACCATTATTGTTTTATTAAATTTTATTATTATTATTATTATTATTATTTTATTATCAAGGTTATTATTATATAATATTACTATTATTATTGGTTATATTATATTTTTCAAATAAATGTTATATATATATATATATATATATATATATATATATATATATATATATATATATATATATATATTATATATATATATATATATATATATATATATATATATATATATATATATATATATATATATATATATATGCCTATTTATGCTTATTTATATAAAAATATATATGCCTATTTATATAAATAGGCTCAGTGCTAGGAATGGATATCATTGAGGTTTTAATTAGATTTTATGGAAGAATATTATATAACTCAATATATATATATATATATATATATATATATATATATATATATATATATATATATATAAATACATAAATATATATATACATATATATATATATATATAAAATAATAATAATATATATATATATATATATATATATATATATATATATATATATATATAATATATATATATATAAATGTAAAAAAATATATATATGTATAAAAGTAAAAAAATATATATGTATAAAAGTATAGATTTATTGATAAACAAAAAAAAAGCAAAAAAAAAAAAAAAAAAAAAAACCAGCCCAGCCAAATAGGCCAAAGGCCCAACTGCGCAAACCTCTCACAGCACAGCAGGGGGGTGAACTTTTCCCCGCTCGGCCTCATGCCCGGGCCCCCGCTCGGATGGTTCAGCGAGTATATATGTGCGTTTGTCGAGAGGGTATTGGAGAGTTTCTCGAAACCATAACACCTACGCGAACGTCGACCCCAGGCGATCCCCTCCCCATGTGTGCCATCGCCGTACGCCACCGTGAGCACCGCCGGCTAGGCGTGGGAAGCGACCACGCGCGACAGCACATCGAAACATAGCAGTAACAGTGCGGGAAACACCCGACTTCGTGGCACGATTCCCGTTGCCTCGTTGCACCATTTTGTACATCGTCTTCGCAGGTACATCGACAATATAACCCTCTCCTAATCCCTTTAAGTATTTCGATTTAAGTTTCCTCGTACGTATCGTAAATCGAGCCCAAAGTTGCCCAAAAACCTGTTAAAAAATAGGACTAAAAACAGTCGAATTAGCCTACTTTGTGCTTGATTATCTTCCAAACCATGCATGATTTCAGAAATCTACCTTAAGACATTTGTTAACAACACATAGGAATCCAGAACCCTTTTTGTAGTTTGTGATTTCATATTTTATCTGCAAAATTATCCGACTCCCAAAATTGTAAAAAATCTGTTTCCAAAACTTAAAAATCCATCGACATGGGGTCCGTTCCGGCAATTCGGGCGACGTGGTCATGAACAAAAAGCATCGAAAGGTGCATATCGACTTCGTGGACGTGTGCGCTTTGACGGAATTCAAATTTGTCGCGTGTGCGCGACGAATTTGATGCGTATCCGTCGAAATTTACCGTATCGGCCTCTGTGCAAGTTTTTCAATTACTTCGTGCACGTTCGTCAGGTCGAGATAAAACATGCGCCAATAGGATGGTATCTTTATTCTGGTCCTGTATGCCAAGTTTGGTCCAATTCTGAGACAATTGAATCGAAACACCATTTTACGGGCCCACGGTCCGACTCAACGGACAATTTTGTGCACGGGCTGCCGGAATCTAACTTTGGACATATAGTTGGGTTCGTATCATCAAAACGAATTCGTAGACATATAGTTTGACGAATTTAGAGACCATTGACTCTGACACACTTTTCGGTGTAAAGCGGGTCCAACGGGGGACATCGTCTGGTCTGAAATTACCATTTTGCCCCTGTGTCCAGAATTAGACTTAAGGACAGGCAACTTTAGCTATTTTGACTATTCTGAGAACATTGGTAATGTTTATTTCAGCATCCGGAGACTGTTGTACGGGTTTTGACTATTGTGGCAAATTGAGTGGTTCAGATTGTCTGTTTCACCAGCAGAGGACCATAGGCGAGTATAGTTTATTGTTTGTTTTCAATATTGATCTTTACTATACATCAGTGTTTAGTCGATAGATATGTGATTTCAGTTTTATGTTGATTTTGTTTCTTATTGTGTCGGAAAGTGAAGTACCAACGATGTGTGATCTGACCTTAGACAGTGCAGATAGTGTATTCAGTAATTTATTATTGCAAAGTAGACAGTGTAAACAGGGATTTATTATTACAAAGTAGACAGTGTAAACAGTAATTTATTATTGCAAAGTAGACAGTGTAAACAGTGATTTCTTTATTGTATTATTCAATGTAGACAGTGTAACTTTATACAATATAGACAGTGTAACTTTAGACAGTGTAACTTTAGACAGTGTAACTTAGACAGTGTAGACAGTGTCGTGTAATTGTCCCGAGACCGATCACATATCAAAGGTACTTCAGTCAGTCAGTCGGTGAGTATTGTATTTATTTACTGTTTTTCTTTGTTTAGTTTTAATTGTCTTTTGTGCTACTTTCCAAATCATATGTCTAAAGGCTAACCTCTGTTATATAGTCATTTTTATATTTTGGAACTGTATTCAGTGAATTGTACTCGTTCCATTCCTGACTGAAAACCAATATTTTTCAGGTTAGCCGTGGATTCACTTAGCATGGGAGTTATGGGTGTACTTGCAGACGAAAAGCCTAGAGACTATCTAGATAGCTGAGTTGTAGTCATTTTAATATTTGTACAAGTTTATATTTTCTGTAAATATAAAACTTATGAATATTGTAAGTTAAATTAATTATGTGAATGAGCATTATTTGTGATTTTGATCTTCATGGCCGTGACAGCGTTCTACCGCCGACACTGCGGCGTAGGCTGGCTTGGACACGTCTCGTATCCGTTTTAAAAAAATGGGTGCAGGTCATAACAAGTTTTTGTGGTGGCCCATGCAGGTCTGTCTTCGCAAATTATGCAGACTCGTGATAGTACTCAAGTTAGTTGTACTATTACGAGCCTGCGACTAGGAAATGCTCATTCACGAGTTAGAGTTAATTTAATTTAAGAGAATGACTAGGACTAGGAATCCCTTATACAATTTTATCGATGGGTAGTCTAGGCCATGAAATTTATGTGAGGAGTTATTAATTTTGACAGCTTGTCAGATCCCCATAGGCACACTATTATCTCTTGATATTACCCAATGTGGATAGGTTATTCACTTGAAGAGACAGGGCTTCATAGAATTAGTGACCTAACCTTGATAGATTGTGCAAATCCTTCTCTTTGCCTCTTAGATATCATCCTCATATCTTAGTCGAATTACCTGTGTAGTTTCTAATTGCCCTAGGAATTATTATTTTTCTTATTATTGTTATCCCCATATAAACCTCGAGTTAGTTTCAATTCAAAGTTTTTCCTCAATGGTTTGAATATACATAAAATAGATACTAGAATGTTTGTAATTCTTTTATCCTCGGCTTGTTCCTCCATGTTCAATATTTTATTTTAAAAAAGGTTGTGACTGATAGGACAAATACTTACGCTTTATGTCATAGCCACTTGTTTTAATCTCTAGAAGCTTATAAATTTTTACAAATATAGTTAAAGGTATGTTAGTTAACTCATAATGGCAGGACAGCAGCGCACTGTCGCCATTTATTTGAATTATGGAGACTATGGATTCACTAGAGCCAGCAGCGCACTGGCGAGGCACGACCCCTAGAGTTGAAATTAGTTTAAGAAAATATAAGTTATAGAATTTTACTAAAAACTGTGGCTAGTGGTCCTCTTTTGATCGTAGTTACCCTTGTGTCAATATAAAACATAGTATCTGATAGTATATCACAACTGAATCATGGAACCAAGGGTTTACCACATCCAGAGTGTACGGGCGAGGCATAATCCTCGGTGAAATGATTTCAGACGTGATTACGAGTTTAGGATACTATGGAGGATAGGACAATGCCATGTATGTTCCATAAGATCCAAAGCCAATATTAGTGGAAGTTTTGAAAGTTTGGTAGCATGTCTCCCGATCTAGCATTCCGTAGTCCATGTGACTTATTGACGAGGTAATTGACTAACGCTGATAGGTTTACCCAGAATATAGAATTTAGAGGTCTATAATCCATTAGTCGACCAAGGCCTTATGGATAAGGAGATAGTAGGATGACTATATAAGCAAGAACACCGGATAAGGTTTTGATTCTCACAAAACTCTAACTACTTGTGCCTTCTTTCAAAATCTCGCATACTTGTATTTTAAATATCTTGACCAATGTTGCTATTATAGCCTAGATTTGCAAGCTCACTCTATTCTCGAGCTTGATTCAAGACATATGTTTAGTGGGGACGCCTACTAACATATTGTCTAATCAGAATTGATGTATTACGTTCTGATCAACCGCAGTGCACCCGGTTCGTCCTTCCTCTGATTAACCTACGTGGATTGAGATGTAGATGTCTCCAGGGTCTCATCCACGACTGCATTGACAATTCCTCTTAAATTATAGATTTGCCTTTGAATCACGTATTTGTATTCAGTGACATCTCCCTTGAACTCTATTGTTTTTGCCTTTCACTTATTTGAAAAGACGAAAGCTCATATTTGGTAGAGAGATACAGAGTATCCCCATGGATATGATAGTTGTATACACAAGTGTAACTACCATCGGCCAGCCATGAGATTGAGTTACTCATTCTACCCTCGATCCCCAAACTACTATTGGGTCATTCAAGCCATTTGAATTTGAGAATGATTAGGGTTTTACCCTTAGTCAAGATGCCAACCTAGGAGACTATCTATTCTCAAGAAAACAATTTGTTGTGAGTCTCTAATTTATTGCTTGAAGCTTGCTTTAACTAGCAACCCTTAAGCCCATACCCCTAGAACTCTTGTGACAATGGTCTGGCAGGCTTAACACAAATAGAAACTCACGACTCAGTTGTTAGAAATCTTTCGTAGGATATGCCTTAGAGTTGGTTCCCCCGTCGAAAACTCTCGTATATGGTGGACGAGTAGGTCATTCTATTTTATCGACCATGTGTCATTGTACACACTCGTTTTCCATTCATTGAGGAACGATCCTTGAGTTGACTTATATCTACCGTATTCTGTTACGCCGTGCCTTATTCTTTATTAACAAGAATCGGGGTACAATATCCTGATTTTGGAATTCTTCTAACCTTATTATTCCTAAAACCATGTCCTAGCTTCTAAAACAAGTAGAATGTAAGCCTTCTAGAATTTTGGGACATACGAGGAACACCGATTGATTAGAATAATTTCCCTTAGGGTGGTAATTAGTGCCCCATGGACTCCCACTTCCATTTAGATCATTTTTATCCCCGGCTGTGTCATTAATATTCGGAGCACGAGACCAGCTGTTACCTTCCAACAATTTTTATATGCAAGATCTAGACGAGTCCACCTTCATTTAGGTATATCATGTCCCACTCAAACACGTCCTCTTGTACTCTATTTTTATGGTACGACTTTCAGGTCAAAAGGACTAACTATAACCCTCACCGTAACACCAGTACACCTCCCGACTTCCATTAGAGACTCAACCTTGACTCAAACTGTTCGACCCAATATATGGTTGTGATCTACTCAAAGCCCACTACACACCTGCCACTAGTGTGCCATTCAATTGTGTCTTCTTGTGCTACTTAAACACAAAAGTCACAGAAGGCGTATTTTTGGGCTTTAGGGACCTAGCTAACCAATCTGGTTGGTAACTAGCTCAACCACTTGGGTAAAAACCTATTCTAGGTTACCCTAACCTAGTAGAAATAGTTTTATCATTGGGATCTTGTTCAGTCAATATAGATTGAAATCCAAGGTTCATCCAACCAACGGTTGATGTCCAATCAGGGAACCCATTAGGACCCAGTAAGACCCATCCATGCATACCACCCTATTTGGACTATAAAAACCGAACTATATGAAATAGGTCCCTATACCTACTATGTAGTCCCTACCTCTTAGAATGTAAGTCATCCGTAACCCTTATTCCATCTACCTAGAAGTCGCGATACGATCTTGTATTGCATTTATATCCCTTGCTAGTATGTTTAAATAACCATGGAAAAGATCACGATTTTGATTTCTTAAATTCCGTTTTATTATGGAACCTGTTTAGAATTTCAAGAACAAAACTTCTGTATTCCACGGATTGCAAGTCCCTCTAGAAAATGAAGGGTTCTTCGATTTCGTAAGTGATTGGACTAAAGCAGCCCAATCTAGCAAATAAGTCAATGTTTCATAAATTTTATTTCTATCTGCATCATTGGATACACTCTACCACTCTTAAAACTTCATATTCGCTATCGATTATTTTTCCTGATATTCCTGTCCTTCCTATTGCAAAGCGACGTATGGTCTTGCTTTTAGAATTTACTAATATTTCTTAGCTGCTTGTGTAAATTGGTTACTTGTTAAATTTTGGATTGCTTGAATGGTAGGAGAGGATAATAGAGGCCATATGCAGTAGATATCTATTTTTAGCAAGTTTAGCAAGTAGTTGGATGATTATAAAGCTATAGGGACATACCTCTGAGGGAGTAGTGTGACCAAAGGTGGGTAGAAGTCCCCGAGAAATGGCAGTTGCAAATGACCGTGAGAATAGATAATAACTAATGGAAACCGCCTTCTATCACAGCGGATGGACTCTTCCCTTAAATTTTGACGACGAAATTATTTTTAAGGTGGGTAGATTTATAACCCATTTTTTCCGAATTTGATGATATATTTTTATTTATTTATTTGAATTAAATAGTGATTATTAGATTTTATACATAATTATTTAGTTAATTATTACGGTAGATGATTTTAGCCATGATGGAGTTTTGGAGTAGACGGTGACTAGAAATCGTGGCACGGATAGTGCGATGGCGTGCTTTGGCTAGTATATTAGTCCTGGTAGGGAAGCCCGAGCCATAGTGATATCCTAACTAGGAAAATCAGGCCAAGTTGCGACTTAACCGTTAACGAAGATTTATTTATTTATTTATTATATTATTGAGTAGGAAAAACCGGTTATACCATTTTAGTCCGGACTGGACCCGAACTGAGCTCGAGCCCATGTAGTCATGCGACACGTCCAATAACATTCGTGTGAATGGAAATTGGAATGAGGGTGTTGTATCTCGTTTTAATGATTTAATGAATATTTTCTAAGTATTTTAAGTTAAATATTATAAATATCATTATTAGTGGATATTCGAGAATATTGGTATAAAATAGGTCATTGTACTTTTTGGGATTATTAGACACTACTAAAATAACCCATTTTAGCGACGTCAGAAGACGTCGCTAAATAAGGAAAATATGTCGCTAAAATCTATTTGCGACGTATTTAGCGACAAAAATTGGATGTCGCGTATAGGCAAGTCGCAGATGACAATTTCGTCGCAGAACGTCGCTGTTTGCGACGTCACATTTTGTGTCGCTAGACGTCGTAAAATTCGAGACAGATAGCGACGTAAGGTTATGTCGCCAAAATAGCGACGTAGAGCGACCACTTTGCGACGCGGTAAATATTATATATGATGACATGGCATGGCAGCCACGTGGGCACTATAGCGACGCCTAGCGACAAATTTAGCGACGTCCAGTTTAGCGACGTCTTTATTTAGCAACGTATAGCGACGTGTATGTTCCGTCGCTGTACGTCGCAGAACGTCGCTATACGTCGTAGATATTATAAAAAAATTTTAAAAATATAATTGGTATTTTTGTTATGCTGTGTGTCTGTGTTTACAGTGTGTATGAAGTGCAGTGTTCGAACCACCGACAGTTTTGCTTACTGTTCTATGTTTTATCTTAGATAGAAAGAGCAACAGTTCAGGGTGCACTTCTCAGAGCTTCCTCTTCACGTCCTTCACCTTCTCGGGAACCTTTACGACGTCCAGAGAAAGTGAAGGACGTGAAAATGAAGCTCTTAGAAGTACACCCTGAACTGTTGCTCTTTCTATCCAAGATAAAATATACAACAGTAATCGAAACTGTCGATGGTTCCGAATACTGCATTTTATATTCACTGTAAACACAGACACACATCATCACAAAAAACATAGTATATTTTTTAAAAATTTTGGCAGCACCTCCTTTGTATATCAGATCATCGCTTATAACCCAGGGTAGGTATATTTGTCATCCCCGTCGCAAATATCACAAAGTAAATATCACAATAAAAATAAGAGACAGTGCAAAGTAAATATCACAGACACACATCCTCACAAACACCCAATAGAGTAAAATAAAAATAGAAGATGATAAAAAGTCTCCCACCAAGTGTATAAACGAAAGTGTACCAATAAATAATTTGCCCATAGGGCCAATACGTACAAGTCATAAAAAATCAATAAAATTACTGCGGACCCCTGCCGCGCAACTGGGATAGAATGTAGTCATACTACTCCTGGGTGAGCTGTACCGTAGGGGCAGTAGGAGGCAGTACAATGTCTGGAGTCGGCGCCGGAGGCAGTGCAGTGTCTGGAGTCGGTGTCGGAGGCAGTGCAGTGTCTGGAGTCGACGCCATCGATGGACTGGAAGAAATTATCTGCTCCAGCTCTCGCAGTCGCTCATCATACACAGCAAGGGTACTCACCACCCTCTGAGTACTCGCCTCAAGCGAAGCCAAAACCTGAATGAGTGAGGCAGACATGCTCCTCTGCGATCCCTACAGTTCGACCTGTCTAAGCTCTGTGTGCTGCGTAGACTCAGTGAGCGTGTGCAAGCTGGCAGCTGTAGCCTGATGCAGACTCATCAGCTCCTGTATACTGCGCTCGACCGCATCAAATCGTCCGATGATGATCGGAGGATCGGATCGTCGCTCGACCGTATCAGAAATCTGCTGCTGTAACTCGCGACGCAGCTCCTCGATCTAACGACGAATATCTTCAGCTCGTGACGACGCCTGCGAAGTCGGAGACTGCACACTGACAGTGGGGGCCCGGGATGACTCCGAAGCCAAATACGCGTCGTAGGATCCCGTACCGTAGTACGTACCCTTCTGAAGACCGCCAACGGCGGTCATCCAGAGCTCGTCCTGCGATGGAGATGTAGGCGACTGGGAGGAACTACCAGCCCCTCCCTCTGCTAGCGCACTAGCAGCAGCAGCCGCCTCCTGCTGTAGCCGAACAAACTCGGTCTAGAACATGTTTGCTAACGTGTAAGTGTTTGCTAAAATCTATATTGATATCTATTTTCCTGTTTTCGAAATTATAGTAAATTAATATAATGAATAGAACGTACATATGCCTGCGTCGTCCTCTCGTCAATGAACTCCCCAGCCCTCCGATGGGTGACCAGGAAGACGGTTACCATGTTCGGGTCCTCACCCTTTTTTATCTGTTAAAATATATTATCTATTATTAGTATTAAACATTCTATCGAACTATATATAAATTAATGTCCGTCATAGGAAACGTACCAGATGACGAAAATGCTCCGTCATCGGAATGGAGCTACCACACCACTTACCGGCACTCGACCGCACCACCTTGGCCTTCTCAGACCGCTCCTGGTACTTGGGCTTCCTGAATCTAGCCTTCATCGCAGCCCACTGATCTGGCGTGATCCAACTATGGATCGCTCTCCGGAGCGATCACGATACTTCTGGTCGTGGATCGCATCACGGATGAGCTTGGCAGCGACGGCAGAAAATTGGCCCTCGATCCTCGCCGCCCGGTATGGTGGATAGAAATAGGTCCTCTACAAGAAGTAAAATACAAAAGTTGTATAGTATACACAAATGATTATTAAAATTTAAAAATAAACATATTTTTTACCTTGAAGTGGGCGAACCAAAAGGCCTTCCTATCTGCGGGAGCATCCGAGTAGTTAATCCAAGGCCCACCATAGTTCTGCCTCAGAAATACCCCCAGCTGTCTCTGTACTGCAGAAGGCCGATATCTATACAATAATAATTTTTCATGAATATATATGTATACATAATCATTTGAGAAAATTTATATTAATTAATTAACTTACTTCATAGGCCCGTCCGTCCAAATCTCCATACGCGTCTCGCCCGGGGGAGCGCATGGAGGGTCGCTCTTACCTCCTGCCTGGGCAGGATCAGTCTGATCGCTGTCCTCTATATGCTCGGCGTCGGCTCCCCCATAGAGCCGTCGATAGGAGGAATGCTGGACGGGGGATCAGGGATGCTGGACGCGGGATCAGGAAGGCTGGACAACGAGGGAGGAGTCGGCAACCTGCTGGACGCGGGATCAGGAAGGCTGGACGACGAGCGAGGAGTCAGCAACCTGCTGGAACTGTCCTGTCCCGGTAATGGACCGGGAACAGAACGGTACACTGGCGTACTCGGAGATGAGGATGAGGGTACGGAACTGCCCTCTCCATCCCCAGGCCGAGGCTGACGGGACTGCCTAATGTAAAATCCTTCACGTCGTCCTCCTGGTCTAGTCATACCTGATAATAACATATGAAAATAAAACAAAAATACATATTTATATGATAGACATCACAGATTTTTGAAAAATATCATGGTCACAGATAAAAGTGTCACTAAAGTGTCACAGATTTATTATTACAAAAATACATATTTATACGATAGACATCACAGATTTCAATCCTCTTCTGAAAATTTATCTAGTTCGTTTAGCTCATCTTCTTCTTCTTCCTCTACATCTTCACTTTCATCTGCATCTTCCTCTTCAGATAATTCTACTTCTTCTACACAATTAGATGTGTAATGAGGAACTTCGGTCGTGTCCACTTCTATAATATTTGTTACAAGAGGTAGTTCATCCTGTTGATAAGCTATATCGTCAACCTCAAAGGTATTCTAGCTTTGGTCTTGCATACTGCCCACCAGTCCGACCTTGTTGTTCCCCGTTTAGGATAACTTGTGAAGTACACGAGCTGAGCCTGACTTGATAGGACAAATGGTTCATAGGCTTGATATCGACGCCGATAGTTTATATCAACAAGACCGTGCTTGTCTACTTTCCAACCTTGACCTTCAATCGGATCGAACCAATCACACCTGAATAACACAATCTTAGCAGGCTCTATTCCATAACTATATGTCAGCTCTACGATCTCCTGTAGCACGCTATAGAAATCGTTGCCCGCATCAACATCTTTGTAGTTCGAAGATCTGATACACAAACAGTTGTTTTTGGTGGAGTCGAGATCCACAAAGTTGTCTCTGATCGAGCAAGTTATTGACTTGAACCTAAACCCATTAACACAGTAGCTTGGCCATATTTTTACAGCATAAATTGGTCCCTTGGCTAGCGTTCTAATAGACTCATTCTCAAGTCTTGCGTATGGACGATCGACCTAAATACCACGAAAGAAGCAATTAAGCTCATTCTCAATCTAGTGCATATACATAAAGGTAATTACAGAGTTCTGAAGTCTTACATATGCACTCAACCATGATGGAAAATAATGCCTCATTTTTTGTTCTAGTTCTTCTTCTGTTATATGTGGCCTATCTGACCTCACATCACCATTAAATATGTTGAAAACAACATCGTGCAATTAATGTAATAGTATAATAATAACACTATTAAAATAATATAGACGTATTATTTACTTACCCCTCCAGTTTCTCTACTTCCTCCTCGTCGCAGTTGAGTAATACATACACCAGAGCAGCCCTTAGCTCATCATCGTTCAGATATCTCTTCTTCATTTTACCCGATGGCTTTCCTGGGGCATTGAATACCTTCAGTATTGTATCATTACTTTCATGATCTCCGTCGTCGTTTTTGGAAGCTCTCGTTCTATTAGTTGCACCATGAGGCTTGAAATACATCGAACAAAAGTTTGTAATCTTCTCAAGAACATAGGCTTCACAAATAGAACCCTCGATCCATGCCTTATTTTTTATCTTTCTTTTTAGGTGATTCAAATGTCGCTCGAACGGGTACATCCATCGATATTCGACGGATCCACCAACACGTGCCTCATAGGATAGATGAATCGACAAATGCTCCATAGAGTCGAAGAATCCAGGAGGAAACACCCTCTCTAGCTTGCATAGTGTTACCGCAATGTCCTTCTCTTGCTTTTCTAGACGATCAACGAGAAATTTCTTAGAACAAAGATCCCTGAAGAATATGCTAAGCTCCGTCAATGGATCCTAAACTGCCTGCGGTAAGAATTCCCAAAATGCAATCAGAATTAACCTCTCCATGAATATGTGACAGTCGTGGCCCTTCATACCCGTCAATTTATTTTCCTTCGGATCGACACATCTTCTCAGATTTGACACATATTCGTCTGGAAATTTTAGGTCCTGGATCCACCGACAAAGTCTCACTTTATCCTCCTTGTCCAGCGAGAAAATTGACTTCGGTAGGAACTGTTTTCCATTCTGCTGTATCAAATACAACGCAGGGCGTTTACATATTTCTTCTAAACCTGGCCTTGGGATTGTCTTTCGTTTTTCCCTTTACGTCCATCACAGTATTAATTATGTTATCAAACACATTCTTCTCAATGTGCATGACATCAAGATTATGTCTGATCAGATTGGTACTCTAGTATGGCAGATCCAAGAATATGCTCCTTTTTGTCCAGTTATGATCTCTACCAAATCTATCGTACTTATACCCAGTTATAGGATCTTCGATAGCACTTAGAAAATCTTTAACCTTATCCCATATCGTGGCTCCGTACCACCTTGGCGGTAGATCACCCTTTTCTACAACGGCACGGAATGCATTCATGTTCCTTCTGAACGGATGATCTTTTGGCAGAAATTGTCGATGACAATTAAAGAAGCACGGTTTTCCTCCGTGTTTCAAACGAAAAGCCTTACTATGGTCCATATAATACGGACATGAGAGACGGCCATGAGTGCTCCATCCAGATAACATTCTATAGGCCAAAAAGTCGTTGATGGTCCACATAAGGGTTGCCTTCATTTGAAAATTATGCTTCCTGGAAACATCGTACGTGTTAGCGCCTACTTCCCATAACTGATTCAACTCATCTATCAAAGGCTGTAAGTACACGTCAATGTTTCTCTTGGGATTGTTCGGACCAGAAATTATAACGGTTAGAAACATGTACTGAGTCTTCATGCACATCCAAGGCGGTAGGTTATACAGAGTGACAATCACAGGCCAGCACGAATACTGGGATCCCGAAAGACCAAAAGGAGTAAAACCGTCAGAAGATAGTCCCAACCTGACATTACGCGGATCTGATGCAAAATTAGGATACACTCGATCAAAGTGCTTCCACGCTTCTCCATCGGATGGGTGATCCAACACTCCTTCAATCTGTTCTCGCATGTGCCAACTTATATTTTCGGTCGTCTCTTTCACCATAAATAATCTTTGCAACCGCGGCGTTAAAAGAAAGTAGTGCATTGAATCGGTCGGTCTTCTTGCATCGGTAGACCTTCCTGTACTAGTTGTCTTATAGCGATCAGCACCACAAAATTTGCACACATCTTCGTCCTTGTCGTCTTTGTAGTACAGCATGCACCCATTGCGACAGGAATCGATTTTCTCGTATCCCATCCAGAGCGATCTCACCATCCTCTTAGACCGATAGAAGTCTTTAGGCAACTTAGCACCCGCCGGCAAGATCTCTATAATCAACTCCAACACTCGGTTGTAGCATTCTTACGACATGTTAAAATCTGACTTAATGCTCAACAGTCTTGTAACCACCTCCAACGGTGAATGATCCTCACAACCAGGATACAATGGAGTCCTTGCATTCTCTAGCAACTCCATGAACTGTGCAGCATCGGCGTTCGGTGCCTCCTCAGGTGCATCATGAACAAAACTAGGCCCCGCAGTGTCGAAAACCATGTTGACGCACCCGTCGTCGTATGCATGATTATCTGAAATAAAATTAGGTCCCGCATGCATATACGGCTCAACGTAAGGCTCCGGCTCTGATGCTAAAGACACAAGTTCTCCGTGTGCGGTCCACTGATAGTAATCAGGCCTGAAACCCCTCGAGTACAAATGATATGTCACTTCCACTTCTGGATAATATTTCACGTCATGACATTTCACACACGGACACTTAATTTTGGTGTCGTCCATGTACTGAGGGAACGCCTTAGCAAACTGAAGGAACTGCTCTACTCCCGCTATGTATTCATACCGCACACCACACATATCATCAGGACGACGATTGTACATCCATGAATGATTCCGCAAGTAGTAATTCATATCTATTTGGAAATAATTCTGCAAAGATGGACACACATTATCCAACAGGCACAAATTCGTATATTATGTCTTATTACGGGACACACATTAGTAGCGGACAGTTACTAATAACAATGATATGCAATCTAGGTCAAACTAGGTTGTACTAAGTCAAACAAAGTCAAATAAGGTCAAGCAAAGTCAAACAAGGTCAAAGTAGGTCAAGGGTTGACCTACTGTTGACTTTGTCAACTCTTAGTCCAATCTAGGTCAGATGTTGACTCTACTTTGACTTTCAGTCAAAATAGTCAACCTTGGTCAAACAAGGTCAAATCTAAGTCAAATATCCTATTTCTAGTCATTACCTACCAAGGTACCCTTTACCTTATCGCTATTGGTATCCCAATACAAATACCTTAAGTTGGTACCCTTTACCTTATCGCTATTGGTACCCTTTACCTTATCGCTATTGGTATCCAAATACCAATACCGCGGTAACATGATTGGTACATTAAGGGTCTTTGAAAAGATGACATGTTACGAAAAAATATATCCTTATATATAGTTCTCCTACGGATTTTCTTTAACATTACGTAGGAGAACTATAAGGATATATCTTTTCACAACATGTCATCTCCTCAAAGACCCTTAATGTGACAACCATGGTTTAAAGTATCGGTCGATACCGATCCGATACGGCCGATACCGATACGGTTTGCCATGTTCCGATCCGATACCGACCGATACCAAATATTGACCGATACCGATATTGGGGGTCTTTGTTTCGGTCAATTCGGCAAAACCAATCGGTAAGCGTGACTACTATTTCATATAATTTCAAAACTACTAAGAAATAACGCTGAAATACTTAAAATTATGCCTAAATGTATAAAATATATGTTTTTAAATGTAAATAATTTATTAATAATTATTTGTTTTTCGATACCAAAGTCCGATACTCCGATACGATACCGCCGATATACTACCGATATCGCCGATACCAATACTCATAGGAATAGTCTGATACCGATTCCGATACCGATATTGTGAACCTTGGGTATTTATATATATAGGTATATATGTATGTATTGTGTGTGTGTGTCCTTTGTCCTGTATCCTGTGTCCTATGTCCTGTGTCACAGAGTCGTGTCCGAAAACAAACCAAAGTCAAGTGTCCAAACCAAACTCGTGATTTAAGTGAGGCCTAATAACAGCTAGTGTTGAACATTTAATGATAGTCTATTATAAGAAGTAATATTTGCTTTGTGAAACCAAGTCTGCATCAAATTTTCTATTGTCATAGAGTCCCTGTGAATTGGAAGTATGCATGCAAAGTCTTCATCGGATTTTATATTCGTATATTTGTCTATTTTGGCAGTGATGATCTAAACTTGTTGATGGTCTTATGACTTTGTTGTATTCCTTATTAAGTATGATTAGTGAAGAGGCACATTTTCATGATATGGAATTGCAAATAACTCAGTGCCAACAAGTTGACAATGCTCTAATGAACTATGATCAATTAATCAATGTTGTTAAAGCTGCCTGTGATTAGTCGTTTGCTAGAAACATGATCTGTATTCTGCCTGTGATTAGTCAATTTTTGGAAACAAGTATGGGCAATATGCTTCTAATGATTCTTGTCATCAATTCTTTTGCTAGAAACAATAATGTTGTTGTTGCCTTCGAGTGTCATATCATGTCTTGTATTATGTATTCTCTATTTTGTAATTTTCGAAAATGAAACATTATGTATTCTTTAAATTTATCAATATTGTTATTGTGGCATGTGATTAGTCATTTGATGGAAATATTATGTATTATATCATTTTAACAGTTCATATATTATGTATTATTGTCATAAATTTCCATTGGATATTATGTAAAAATAATTTGTAAACTGGAACAAATATATAAATACAGTTATTTTATTTCAATTGCTCTCATTTGTTATTTTTTGGGCAACCAAACAATATTTATAGAAGTGTCCAAACCAAAGTCAAGTGTCCAAACCAAAGTCAAGGATTCATATACAAGTGTCATGTGTGTACGTGTCTCCCAAACCAAACTCATGTCCAAATACTCGACACAATGTGTCCAAAAACAAACCAAACTCTTTGGGGACACGATGTGTGTCCGTGTGTCCGTGTGTGTGTGTGTGTCCGTAGGAGAGAAGGAGGAAGGAGAGGAGTTAGGTTAGGGTTTACCTGAGGAAGAGGATGAGGAGCTCGGATTGGAGGAGGTGGAGCTCGAGGAGGAGGAGCTCGCCGGAGGGGGAGGGAGTCGCCGGGGGGGAGGGGGTCGCCGGGGGGGAGGGCACTGACAGAGGGGGAGGGAGTCGCCGGGGGGGTGGGGGGAAAAATTAAATTTTTTGCAAGTTTTTGAGTGAGAGTGAGGGGGAAAGAAGGCAACGGCGTGCCCTAAGTAAAATAACTTAGCGACGTCACGTATTGACGTCGCAAAACGTCGCAAAAATGGAGACATATATTTATAATATGTCACTGAACGTCGCTATTCAGCGACGTAGGAAACTCTGTCGCAGAACGTCGCTAGGCAGCAACGTTTTGCGATGTGTTTATAAAGCTGTCGCTAATAGCGACGTCATTTCTTGCCGTCGCTAAATTACGTCGCTATTAGATGATATTTTAGTAGTGAGACTGCATATACTAGTATATATACACCATTATTATTTTATTAAATTTCGTTATTATTATTATTATTATTATTATTATTATTTTATTATTTTATTATCAAGGTTATTATTATATAATATTACTATTATTATTGGTTATATTATATTTTTCAAATAAATGTTATATACATATATATATATATATATATATATATATATATATATATATATATATATATATATATATATTTATATATAAAATATATATATATATATATATATATATATATATATATATATTTTTATATATATATATATATATATATATATATACATATATATACATATATATATATATATTTTTTTTTTTTTTTTTACATATATATATATATATATATATATATATATATATATATATATATATATATATATATATATATATATATATATATACATATATACATATATACATATATAAAAAAAAAAATACATATATACATATATATATATATATATATATATATATAAATATATATATATATATATATATATATAAATATATATATATATATATATATATATATATATATATATATATATATATATATATATAGGCTCAGTGCTAGGAATGGATATCATTGAGGTTCTAATTAGATTTTATGGAAGAATATTATATAACTCAATATTATATATATATATATATATATATATATATATATATATATATATATATATATATATATATATATATATATATATATATATATATATAAGTATAGATTTATTGATAAAGAAAAAGAAAGCAAAAAAAAAAAAAAAAAAACAGCCCAGCCAAATAGGCCAAAGGCCCATCTGCGCAAACCTCTCACAGCACAGCAGGGGGGTGAACTTTTCCCCGCTCGGCCTCAAGCCTGAGCACCCGCTCGGTTGGTTCAGCGAGTATATATGTGCGTCGAGGGGGTATTGGAGAGTTTCTCGAAACCCTAACACCTACGCGGACGTCGACCCCAGGCGACCCCCTCCCCGCACGTGCCACCGCTGTGCGCCGCCGCGAGCGCCGTCAGCCAGGCGCTGGAAGCGACCACGCGCGACAGCGTATCGAAACATAGCAGTAACAGTGCGGGAAACACCCGACTTCGTGGCACGATTCCCGTTGCCTCGTTGCACTGTTTTGTGCGTCGTCTTCGCAGGTACATCGACAATATAACCCTCTCCTAATCCCTTTAAGTATTTCGATTTAAGTTTCCTCGTACACGTCGTAAATCGAGCCCAAATTTGCCGAAAAACCTGTTAAAAAATAGGACTGAAAACAGTCGAATTAGCCTACTTTGCGCTTGATTATCTTCAAAACCATGAATGATTTCTGAAATCTAACTGAAGACGTTTGTTAACAACACATAGGAGTCCAGAACCCTTTTTATAGTGTGTGATTTCATAGTTTATCTGCGAAATTATCCGTCTCCCAAAATGGTGAAAAATATGTTTCCAAAACTTAAAAATCCATCGACATGGGGTCCGTCCCGGCAATCCGGGCGACGTGGTCACGAACCGAAAGCATTGAAAGGTGCGTACCGACTTCGTGGACGTGTGGGCTATGACGGAATTCAAATTGGTCGTGTGTGAGCGACGAATTTGATGCGTATCCGTCAAAATTCACCGCATCGGCCTCTGTGCAAGTTTCTCAATTACTTCGTGTACGCTCGTCAGATCGAGACGAAACTTGCGGCAACAGGACTGTATCATTTTCTGGTCCTGTATGCCAAGTTTGGTCCAATTCTGAGACATTGAATCGGAACCCCATTTTGCGGGCCCACGGTCCGACTCAACGGACGATTTTGTGCACGGGCTGCCGGAATCCAACTTTGGACATACGGTTGGATTCGTATCATCAAAACTAATTCGTAGACATATAGTTTGACAAATTTAGAGACCATTAACTCTGACACGCTTTTCGGTGCAAAACGGGTCAAACGGCAGACATCATTTTAGTCTGAAATTACTATTTTGCCCCTGTGTCTAGAATTGGACTTAAGAATAGGCAATTCTAGCTATTTTGACTATTCTGAGAACATTAGTAATGTTTATTTCAGCATTCGAAGACTGTTATACGGGTTTTGACTATTGTGGCACATTGAGTGGTTCAGATTGTCGGTTTTACCAGCAGAGGACCACAGGCGAGTACAGTTTTATTGTTTGTTTTCAGTATTAATCTTTACTATACATCAGTGTTTAGTCGATAGATATGTGATTTTAGTTTTAGGTTAATTTTGTTCCTTGTTGTGTCGGGAAGTGAAGTACCAACGATGTGTGATCTGACCTTAGACAGTGTAGACAGTGTATACAGTAATTTATTATTACAAAGTAGACAGTATAAACAGTGATTTATTATTGCAAAGTAGACAGTATAAACAATGATTTATTGTTGCAAAGTAGACAGTGTAAACAGTGATTTCTTTATTGCATTATTTAATGTAGACATTGTAACTTTATACAATGTAGACAGTGTAACTTTAGACAGTGTAACTTAGACAGTGTCGTGTAATTGTCCCGAGGCCGATCACATATCAAAGGTACTTCATTCAATCAGTCGGTGATTATTGTATTTATTTACTATTTTTCTTTGTTTAGTTTAAATTGTCTTTTGTGCTATTTTTCAAATTATATGTCTAAAGGCTAACCTCTATTACATAGTCATTTTCATATATTGGAACTGCATTCAGTGAATTGTACTCGTTCCATTCCTGGCTGGAAACCAATATTTTTCAGATTAGCTGTGGACTCACTTAGCATGTGAGTTATGGGTGTACTTGCAGACGAAAAGCCTAGAGACTAGCTAGATAGCTGAGTTGTAGTCATTTTAATATTTGTACAAGTTTATATTTTCTGCAAATATAAAACTTGTGAATATTGTAAGTTAAATTAATTATGTGAATGAGCATTATTTGTAATTTTGATCTTCATGGCTGTGACAGCGTTCTACCGTCGACACTACGGCGTAGGCTGGCTTGGACACGTCTCGTATCTGTTTTTAAAAAAATGGGTACGGGTCGTGACATAATATCAGAGTATCTTCAAGCCCATTTTACATGATGTGTCTTCAACCAGCTGGCACTTGAGACCTTTGGTGAATAGATCTACCAGATTCTCCTGGCTCCTAATATCTACCACGGCACCGACTCCTCTTTTAATAAGATCATTGACCGACCTGTGCCTTAATCGTACAGTCCTCTTCTTGCCATTAGAGAGATTATTTGATGCCACTGCTGCAGTCGCCTGGATATCGCAGTAAATCGGCACTACCGGAATATGTGCACCAAACATAGGAAGATCATACATGAGCTTCCGAAGCCATTATGCTTCCTTTGCAGCAGCTGCTAGTGCATAAAACTCAGATTCTATAGACGAGTGTGAGAGCATAGACTACTTCTTCGACTTTCACGATATAGCAGCTCCACCCATTGAAAATACGTATCCTCCTGTGGACCTTTTACTCTCTACTTTTGAGCACCAGCTTGCATCACTGAAGCCTTCCACTATTGTTAGATCTTCGCACTAGTGCAATACATACTTCTGAGTCCTTTTGAGGTATCTCATAACCCTCTTCACATATTTCCAGTGCTCCACGCCTAGATTACTCGTGAACCGACTCAGCATCCCCACGGCAAAAGCTATGTCAGGTCTTGTGGCAGTAGTCGCATACAACAAGCTCCCGATGATGCTTGAATACTCCAACTGTCTGACACTTTTTCTTGGATTTGGCTTCAGCTTCTTGTCATACCTATACGGCGTATCTATCCCTGGAAAATCCTGATACCCATAGCATGCGAGCATCTTCTCAATATAATAAGACTGTGACAATGCCACTCCAGTTTTCGTCCGGATGATCTTTTTCCCTAGGATAATATTAGCTTCCCCTAAGTCTTTCATGCTGAACTTAGACGAGAGGAACTTCTTTGTCTCAGTGACACTTGCTAGATCTGTACCCAAGATCAGCATGTCATTCACGTACAAACAAACGACAACTCCTCTTCCGTCAACAAACTTAATGTATACACATTTGTCCGTCTCGCTGACCTTGTAGCTGTTTGATCTTATGACTTTATCTAACTTCCCATGCCACATCTTAGGAGCATGCTGCAGACCATACAAAGATTTCACCAACTTGCAGACTTTGTCTTCAAGCCCCTTGACGATAAATCCTTTTGGATGTTGCATGTAAATCTCTTCAGTCAACTCACCATTCAGGAAAGTAGTTTTATCATCCATTTGATGAATAACTACGTTATGAATTACACTTGGAGCAACCAACATCTTGATGGTCGTCAGTCGTGCTACTGGAGCATAAGTGTCAAAGTAATCAATCCCCTGCTTCTAAGATAACCCCTGGCTACCAACCTAGCCTTGAACTTATCAACAGTTCCATCGGCTTTCATCTTCTCTTTGAAGATCCATTTACTTTCGATTGGTTTTGCTCCTTCAGGCAGATCGACCAACACCTACATGTTGTTGGAGGTTATCGAGTCATACTCATCATTAATTACCTTCTTCCAGAGGATATTGTCTCTGGTCTTCATAGCCTCATCATAGGTAAGCGGATCTGCTTTTACATGATAGGTGATAAAATCCTCTCCGAAGTCCTTCTGTCTACTTATTCGCATAAACACAGGTTTTATGAGTTCCGGTTCAACAGTTGTTCTTACAACAACAACTTCTTTTTGGACTACATCTCTTTAAGGAGCTTCAGCCTCCTGTGTACTCACACTATTCTTCGGAATATTCGCGAGAACAATGTTCTTATGCCTTGCAAATTTATTTTCAAAGAATTCTGCATTGTGAGACTCAATGATATGATTAGATTCATTATCAAGGAAACTCCGAGCATCACTCTTATTAGCATAATCCAGAAAGATTGTCTTCATAATCCTTGTACCTAGCTTCTAAATCTTGAAATTCGGAAGCTTCACATACGCCAGACACCCCCACACTCGAATAACATTCAAGTTGGGTCTGACCTTGAACCAGAGCTCATGAGGAGTGACATCATAAGTTGCATATGGTACTCTATTCAGAATGAAAGTAGCCGTAAGTACTGCTTCACCCCAGAAGCAATTTGGAAGACCCACAGTCAACAGCATTGAGTTCATCATCTCAGTTAACGTTCTGTTCTTCCTTTCTGCAAAACCATTTTATTGAGGAGAGTACGGAACAGTTATCTCATTAACAATTTCATGTTCTCTACAGAATGATGCGAATTTATTAGACCTATACTCTCCACCTTGATCACTTTTGAGTCTCTTGAGTTGTTGTCCAATTTGACGTTCGGCATCAGCCTTGAAGTCCTTAAATTTCTTAAACATTTTATCTTTAGACTTGAGCAGATACACGAATGCGTACTTTAAAAAATCATCGATGAAATTAATGAAATACTTCATCCCGGCCTTTATGGAGAACTGTTTGAATTCACAGATATTTGAGTGTACTAACTCCAGAAGATCTGTACTTCAGTTTACCCGTTTGAACAGTTTTTTGGTGATCTTCGTCTGCGCACAGACCTCACACTTCTCCAACTCCTTACCCCCACATTTGGAGATAAGCCTTAGACTAGACATCTTGTTTATTCTTTTACAATGAACATGTCCTAGTCTATTATGCCACAACTCAAGAGAATAATCAAAAATAGCGACTGTATTTATTATCTCAACTGGAGTTACAAGTTGAAGTTTGAACATTCCTTCGGTACAAAAAGCCTTTTTGAAGTATGTTCCTTTATAAGACATAACCATCTAACCAGCGTTATTGTCCATTCTCAAGCCTACATTGCAGAGCGGACTTCCTGAGACCAGGTTCTTGGCTATATCTGGTACATGCTTCACATCCTGAAGTGTTAGCAACTTCTTCGAAGTCAGTCACAGTACCACCGTCCCGATTCCCTTTACTTCAGCATGTGTCTAGTTCACCACCATAACCTTCTCAGATATACGCTTGTACATGGTGAACCACTCCTTCTTTGAGCAAACATGGCATGATGTCCTAGTGTCTATCCACCAATCTGTGTCAACACTGGCTGAGTTAACTTGCGCAATCATAGCAACAAAGTTAGCCTCACCTTGCTCTTTATGTTTGGGTTTTTTCTTGCACTCTTTCCTCCAGTGGCCTTTCTTGCCACAATTGAAACAAGTCCCAGGTGCTTTGAACTTTGGCTTGAACTGAGCCGACTTCACCTTCAGTTGGTGAACATCCCTTCTTTTGTTGTAAGAAGCCTTCTGTCTCCTTGGGGAGTCTCCAGCTTGTACTAGATTGGCCTCAGCCATCTGTTTGGACAAGGTGTCCACTTTGATTTGAGCTCTCGAATCGTCTTCAACATGAATCCAGTACAAGAGGCATTCAAGATCTACCTCCATCTTCTTGCGGTGCATGTCCGCGATAAAATTGCTCCACCCAGGTGGGATCTTGGCAACAATACCGCCAACGACAAATGCATCGACCAAGGGCATGTCGTCATCCTCAAGTTTCTGACGTAACTTGTGAAACTCTTTGACTTGAGACAACATCGTCTTGTCATCCTCAAATCACATTTTCCAGACCTTTTTCGGTCACGTGGATCTTGTTCCTATTCTCATCTGCCTTGTAGAGATTCTCTACAGATTCCCAGATGTCCTTAGCATGGACCATCTTGCTATATGACTCTGCCAGAGAGTCCTCTATAGAGTTTATGATAAACAACTTGCAAAGGTTGTTATCTCTCCTCGACTTGGATTGCAGAGCAGTGGCCTAAGTGACCCTTTGAGCATTTTTACCTTCAGGAATTAAAGGCTTAGGATCTGTCAACATGTAGTCAACGCTAACGAGTTGACACTACACCAAAACAGACAATTACCAACAGTTATTACCGTGACAAATATTTTTTGTCACGTTAATTACCGTGACTAATCAGGCGTGACAAATTGTTGTGACGCTCTTTTGTCACGGTTATAACCGTGACGAAAATAATTTTTTGTAACGATAATAACCGTGACAAAATTAAGTTCTTATCACAATAATAATCGTTTCAAATGTTAATTTTGTAACATTTTAAATTGTGACAACATAAAACTTTGTGACAGTAATTACCATTACGATACAAATTTTTGTAACAGTTTAAACTGTAGTGGCTAAAAACTGTCACTGATTTAACCGTTACAAATTATCGATTTTACCAATTTGTAACACTTATTTTTCAAGTTTTGTCATGGAAATAACCATTACAGATCATATTATTTTTACAAAAAAATATATTATGTTTATACATGCAAACCATAACCTTTATATATATATATATATATATATATATATATATATATATATATATATATATATATATAAAAGAAAAAAAAAATAGACTCAAACCCATTTTATTACCCAAGAAAATGCAATACAAAAAATCTAGATACACAAATTCTCTCTATACAGTGGCATAAATTTATCCAAAATTATTTATACAAACAATAATTATATATTGAAAAAATGAGAAGAATCACCAACATGATGTTCATTACATGAGACTATAAAAGACATAATTTACAGTGGAGCCGGCCGGACGAGCAGTAGAAAGACTCTTCGACATGAGACTCCAAATTCTTCTTTCTTTACAACAGGCAATCAAAACACTCACTGTTTGTCTTTCTTCCTGCTTTAAATTTTCCCACCAGCCAACGGTCTGCACAAGGAAAATTATTGTAATTCAGAATGATTATAATTTTTGAAAAATATTCACAAGCAGTTAAAGAATATTATATTCATAAGAAAGATGTAATCACAATCAAAGATGATATATGTTGGAAAAAAAATAAATATTTAACCCTCTTAAGTCCGATGTGCAAATCCTGCTTGTGTAGTGACAGGGACTACACATGGGATCATGGAACTGATTTCAAATCCCTCTTAACACAGTTTTTACACAAATTTTATTAAAAATATATTATACTGCTGCATGAACCCAGCTCTCAGTCCATAGAATGTGCATTTGACCTGCAGAGGCTTATAATACAAGTATTTAACTCTCAACCCTCCCCACAATTAGAGTTTTGGTGTCATGGCAGAGACTTTATATTAAATATTTGACAAGAAACTAAATCATTTGTTACGGAAGAGATCAGATCGATGTGGTGGACACTCACCGTATCATTATCATGAGTCCCAGTATATACAACTTGATCTTGCTCATGATTATGTGGCAAATGAGGATTGTCAGAGCCGCTTCCATAAGCCGGGAAGGGAAAAAAATTAGAACATGAATTATTGAAAGCAAGCTATTTGTTTAAGGGATTAGCAACCACCTCATATCACAGCAAAATAAGTTTAAATATTTACCAAATTGGAGAACTGCCATTCCATGAGCCCCAATAGATTTCTTTAATTGAACAACATCCTCGGTTATGACACCCTTTTAGTAATTACACCACACATAAACAACAAATACGAATTAGTCAATTAATCTAAAATGAGATCCCTTAACTTGTGAGATTTACGTTATCAGAATCATACCAAATCCTCAGCAATTAGGTAAATTTTTCCAACAACTTTAGAAATGGCATCAAAGAAGGCTCTCCCTGGTCCAGCCTACTGTCAATTAAATAGACAAAAATACTTTATGATGAACCTTCAATAGAAAAACAAAAAGCTAATCATATTCAACACCTCACCTTCCATTTGCCAAACATTGCTATATTTGCCTCTGCAGTTTAAAATTTTTATTATTAAGAAAAAGTCAAGCAAAAAGACACATATTAACAAACATTGCATGTTCTTTTTCGCACTAACCAGAAGGAACAGCCCAATATCCAGCGAATCCTCGAAAGTAATCTATACAGAACTCGTCATATAGATCAAGTACACGTTAATTCTCTGTATCCACCACGCATATCCGTTATCCTCCATAGCTATCCAGTTATAAAGAGGACTGTCAGTAGTGACGAAACAATTAAGTCAATGTTCCATTGTAATCTTGAAAAAGAGAAAGCAAGAATATAAGGAAATATTAAAACTTGCAAGCATGTCACATGATCTACTGTATCCCTTCCTACAAAATGATCATAAATTCTGAATAAATGAAACTCACTAGCAAATAATATGAAATTAAAAAGATTCACAAGCATGTCAATCTTCTTTGGAGTTACCAAAAGATTCACAACTCACTAGCAAATAATATGAAATTAAAAAGCAAATCAAAACATTGAATGCATCCAAAACCCACTGTAACAGAAACTTCCATTTAAAAGGTAAATGGATTCATTTGTAAATGGGTTATGGATTAAAACATTGAATGCATCCAAGACAGTGGCATTTAAGAATTGCCTAAAGTTACTTTATAAACTAAAATGTACCAATAGGAAAAATTGAAATCAGTAAACCATACATGTATACTCACGAATTACCTCCTAATACAACTTAATTGAATATGCAATTATATACTACAACTTACTATATGAATTTCCAGTTTAAAAATGCACCTAAAGTCATCACAACTGCCATTGATATGCTTAAAATGTCCATTTTCTAAGGAGGTTGTCTCACAAGATCATAGTATGATATATTGATCTTAGGCATATAAACATATCATATAATGCATATTGTGCATTTGGGCAAAGCATTGCAAAATACTAGGAAATTACAAGGAACATAAGTAAATTAGTTAGAAAATTGTGAGTGCCTAAAGAAATTAGTTAAAGATAACATGTACCATGAACTTACCAAGAATGAGCTTTTTATTTTCTTGAACAATGTCATTTCTAGCAACAATTACAAGTGAAAAGTTCAACTGTTTCCCAATCTTTATGGCCTGGTTGCAATTTTCTACCTTCCTAAATGGCATCTTGATTGGAGGTTTTGATGCATGCTTCCAGTTAACTAACCCAGGAGATACTTTGTCAAGTACTTCTAGAAGAACCCATCTGTGAAATGTGTGTACAATATTTGGCAACAATAGTATCTAGATTAGATAATTCTTAATTCATGTAAAATATGCTTACCCATTTTTGACATCCTCAAACAAATTATTAACATATGTAGCAATTCCAAGACTGTTAATCCATAGATGAAAGGCTCTTTCTTCTCTAGATACTAGTACATCATCAGCAACCTTCTCTGCAACATAGATCTTTTTGCTATCCGCAAACAGACCATTTCTGCAAAAAATACGCAGTGGGTAATGACTTCTAATGTACACCGCTACTATATTAAATTGTACAAACTCACAACTCAACTGGACAAATGTCTTGCTTGTTAAAAAATATAATTTAAAAGTTTATCTAATAAAGGATGAATGTATTCCAAACTTCCAATGGTAGAAAGCAACATAAGGACTAATGTATTCCAAACTTCCAATGGTAGAAAGCAACATAAGGACTATTATTGTTGACTATTCAAGAGTAGAAAAATCTGTTATTAAGTAAACTGTTGCTGATACACCACTATTCTAGAAGCTAAAGATAATAACCAAACTCAAAATTTAAAAGTTTATCCATATTGGCCTTGAATTGGGGTTGTGTTGGCTCTCTATTTGTCGACATGGGATAAAATAGCATTCTTTATTTATGCAGATATTTTATTTTGAAAATATTGATGATATGTGCAAGTATATGAGTATAGACTAACATGATATTATATCTTTAAGATTCATCTCAGCAAAGAACGCATGAATTTGAGTTCTTGCTTAATCTTAGCATAGGCAGCAAGGTGTCCCAAGTATTAAAGGTACTAGGATTTTTTATACTTTTGAAGTTACCTTCACATCAGAAGAAAAATTGGTTACAGTTTTCTCGTAGCCAGCTTTCTTGAGGTGAAAATTCATCCATTGCAGTAACATCTATTCTGGTGGTAAGCTCAAGAGCTCCTCTACATCCTGAATTACAAAACGCCAAGACATCATACTAAGGTGAGTACTATCCTAAATGACCATGTAAAACATAAGGATGAACAAAAAACAAAGTTTCTGTGAATACCTTTCCCATTTGACCCTAGGGACCATTTCCCAATTTGTTATATGCTGAAGCATTTCATCTGAAAATAGTACACAAATTGCAAGTTTCTGTGAATACCTTAATAATTTGGGTGATCAAACCAAGCAGCAGATGAGGCTGTAAAAGTTGAATGAAAACAGTTTAGTGAGTTGAGCTTTCAGTAAAGAAATCAGTGGTGAAATCAACAAAAAGGTTCACTAAAAACTGAGACACTCAAACTGCCTTTCAACTTGTTTGCTATGTACCATCCAGTCATTTTAGCTTTCATTCTTGTATCAGTTTCGTCCGATACTTAAAAATGTTGATATATATATATATATTTTTTTTTAAAATGTTGATATATATATATATATATATATATATATATATATATATATATATATATATATATGAAAAAAGAAATTTCTCTAGCATCATCATTTTCCTTGATAATAGGAGAATCAAGTATTATGCATTCACTCCTAATTATACTCTCAGATTTTAACCATACTCGAAGCAGACAGCCTGTCAATTTCTAAACAGATACCTCTAGCAACTGAAACACTGGGACATAAGAAAAGATTTTGACTTTATTTCTTGGATCCGAAAACAATTAGTTGTTATAGTATACTCTGAATCACTTGAAGAGATAGAAGGAAAGAGGTTAAGGGGATACATCACAAAATAAGAAGCAAAAAATAGGACAAAAAAGGCATAAGCTTTAAAAAATATAGATGTACTCTGTATTGCACATCAATATATCACCAATAAGCTTCATCGTGTTACCAAATAAAGCATTACAGCTAGCCTTTTGAGACATTATTAACGTAAAAAAAATGGATCCAAGTATTTTCTAATGTGGTACCAGATCAGGCTACATAGTCCATCTACCTGATAACAGCATTAAAACTCTATTATGAAATCAATAGCTATTAGTGACTTCTACAACTTCATAAATGTAACAAAACAACCATGCCTTATCCAATCTACATAAACTAGACAAGTAAGGTTCACACAGTGCCACTTAAATGATCAAAGTAAATATAGAAACTAGAACAATGCATGCAAGGCATTTCTCAGAGAAAAAAAGGAAAACAAATTGGGCATGTAAGGACAGATTTTAGCAGACACAAAATGAACCACACTGCATCAATCACCTGATCATATGCATCCAAATTTGAAAAGAAAATAGGAACATGTTATTGCTGATATTAACATGTAGGTAGGTATAGATATTTTGTAGGAGAATATTACAGTTTTATTTCTATGTGGTCAGATATTTGACCAAAATTTCATCTGCAACATCTTGATTTCCAATATTCACCAACATTGGAGGCTTGTGTGGTAACCCACCTCAGCCTGTAGTTGCCAAAACCAACACATCTTTTCACACAGTTAATTTGATCAATCAAAGATTTACGAGTATACACTCGTATGCAAAAAAATCACCAATTATATATCATGGTTCGAAGTATCGGTATAGGAACTAGTATCCAAAAATTCTTAATCACCAATGTCGGGGGCATTGGTTTGAATTGGTCGGTTTCGGTAGTATCAGTAGTTGCAAACCATGATTATTTTCTACTTAGAGGCGAAAGACATGTCATATATGACTATAAGTACTGGCTTAGTCCTCTTCTTAAAATTTTGACATGTACCGCTGTCAAACCAACTTTGATGGACTAAGTGTAACCATTGTTGAGTATATTACAGTAGAAAATGCTAACATATATATTATGAACATTTAATCTAACACGCTTAAAATTTATTCAGATTATATATTCCATATAAGTCACTGCATTTTTTTGTAGCTTTAACGATTTAACCTCAATATTATTTCCATAACAAATATAGTATTTTGCTGAATTTAAAGTGAAGAATCCTGCTAATCAACTACTGCACCATGTTTTTTTTCCATCATACATTTTTTCCCTTTCGATAATGAAGGCATAACAAGAAACCCCTTGGTGTTGAAAAACTCTTGTCATGATAGTTTATGACTTCTCCAAGAATGACTTGATACTTGTGGATAAATCCATTGCAATAATTCCAAAGACATAGCTAACTGATTTTAGATTTTAAATTAGAAGGCTACAAGCTTGTACATAATTTTCTATCTAAAATTTCAGTGTAGAAAATCAGCTGCCTTATAACTATATATTTAGTATAGACGGCTAGTTGAGAACCTTTATTGGAATACGGAAGCGTAATGTTCAACTCAAGTATCAGTGTAGTATATGTATCAAAGTAGTATAAGTACAATGATAAGTGTTGTCAATTTACCCAAAAAAACATCATGAAAAAAAAGAAGAAATTATAGATGACTTATCCCTCAAAATCTTCACTTTTCTTCAAAACCAACAAGAAACTCATTTGCCATCACACAAAGTAACCAATTTCTAGTCTTATCGACAGCCTAAAAATATGATAATTAAATTAACGTTGTGAAAACAAAGCCCATCATCCAAAATCAATTAAAAAAACATACAAACCATTGTCCACTTTAACCAAAAAAACATGAAAAACCCATAATCTTCACTTTTCCTAATATTATAGCTTTAAAATATTTTATTGCAATAGCAATTTATGATCACATGGGGGAGCAAGTAGATAGATCAAGATTACTGAGGTGACAAAAGTGAAGAAATACCTCAAATTAAGACCAGACGATGGATGCCTTTATCAAAGAATGGGACAATATGAACCGTACCAAAATTATGTGGGGAAAAATGAGCAATAAGTTAAATGCATTGGAGTATAGGCCTAGTATTGACCAGCATGCTTTGTTTCGGCATGTAACTGTGATATGAATGCATATGGTATTGTAGTTTTTATATAATAAATATGTGTGATCATGTTAAAAAACTATTAGTAGATTATGCCAATTGCGAGATGTTAGTCAAATTGGAACATTGTGTGGTCTAGATCTAAGAACTATGTGTGATCATGTTAAGAAACCATTAGCAGATCATGTGCCAATTGTGACATGTTAGTCAGATTGGGACATAGTTGCTTTCTTGTTCCAAAAACAACATTGATGTTTCCTGTGAATTAGGCCTAGTGTCAATTCTTTGAGCCTATTTGCTAAGAATGAATAGTACTAATAACAAATATTTTCTAATAAAATAAATCTTAATACAAATGTCAGATCTATGGTTCTCTTCCACGTAAACAAACACTTCACAATTCCATAGTAAAGAATTGTTCAAAATCGTTACTTCAAAATCTTCATAAAATCTTGTCGAGTCCATATGATATATCCAATTAAAACACAAAATTATGAACCCTAGATTGAACCATGGCCACAGAACAATATACAATCGAAGAAAAATTAACTACAAATATGTCAAAAATACATAATAGGAAGAGAACTGCTTCCTGTATATTTTTTGCTAGTCAGTTTTCCCAAAAGGATTTTTTTCTTCTAAATATTTATAAAAGAAAGAAAAAAAAAAAAGCAAAGAACAACAAACACTGCTCCAAGCTCTCCATCTTCCCTAATTTCCTCTTTCTACACATCTAATTTTCTCATTTGGAACAAGAAAAGATCGAGCAAAGGATGGATTTGATCCAATAAGAGAAAAGAGCAATTAGAAAGAGGCGAATGGATATATATATATATATATATATATATATATATATATATATATATATATATATATATATATATATATGTGGGTCCTCACTATTCCGTCCTTGTGCTCGACCCTTAGCTGGTGCTGGCGGTGCCGTGGTTTTGGTAGGCGCCGACGGCCTGCGTACCATGGGTCACTAAACCCTAAATCCCTAATTCTGAATAAGAGAGAGAGAGAGAGAGAGAGAGAGAGAGAGAGAGAGAGGGAGTACCACTTGGAGGTGCCCTCGCCGGAGGTGTCACGGTTGTGGCGGAAGTCTACTGTAGAGATCGAAAAAGAGAGAGAGGGAAAAGAAATTGTGTGAGAGAGAGAACACTTTCTTTAGTTTATATTCTAACACTGATTTCGGAAAGAGGGATAACACTTTTTCATGAGAAAACGGGAGGAAGAATAATTTTTGGTGAGTTAAATGGAGGGATAAAAAAATTTAGGCTGTGAATGCTAAAATTAATGGAGGGGGATTCATAAAATAGGAGGGAGAATACTTTTTCGTGACTTCAAATAATTTAGTCTAATAAAATTAATGGTCGAGACCCATGAAATAGAAGAGGAATAATACTTTTTATGAAATTAGAGGAGGGATAAAACTTCATTTCGTGAAATGTGATATGTGCATGATCGATTTGTAACGGTTATTAATGTTACGATAAATAAATTAAATTAAATATATAAAAGTACTACTTTAGTAACGGTAAATCGATTATTGTAACGGTAATAAACGTCACAACTTATCACACTAATAACCGTTACCAATCGAAAATAATTTGTGTTACAATTTGGCTATTTTGGTGTAGTGTGAAGATTAAGGTTGACCTTTCTCTTCCAGACGTTGTAATGCTCCCCGTCAAACTTCTAATGTTTGTTAAAACTTGTGTCGAGAAGGTTTGCACGGTTGTTTTCCATCGAATTTAAATCTTCCTTTGAGATTGTTAATCCTGAGGCATAATTTTCGATAGAAAACATAGAAATGAAACGATTGTAAAAATAACGTTTCGTAGCAACACTTCAAAAAAGGTACACGATAGAGATTCTTGGAGGATTCTAGGTAACAAAAATCTAAATAAGATTTCGTTATAGCAGCAACCGAATGTAATGCTTCTAAAAAGAAGGTGCAAATCGAATTGCTAGCAGCAGCAGCGATGAAAGCCCATAAGCGATTTCTGATTAGATCAGAGAAGAGAAGGAAAGAAGAAAGAGAAAGACAGCTTTGCTAGGGTGAACAGATCACCGTTGCTCAAAGCAAGATTCACCTATATACGATCGGCTTCCAGGAACCAGCAAGTTCTTAGTGAACTTCTGGAACGTTCGTCAGTCAATTTTTGAGACTTGAACGGGCTTCCTGAACTTTACAGACTCCCTTAACTCTCTTCTTTGGTGCCTCTTAGAAAGGAGGCCAATGAGCTCTATTTATAGAGTGGAGTGAGTCTTCACCATCCGATGTGGGACTAAAATACCAATACTCTAAAATAGAGTTTGATATTTTAGATCATCCCACAATCAACATAGTCGAGTGCCAGTCTACGCCAACCCCCCGAACAGTCGCCCGTGCATGCACGAGGCATCCTGGAGTCCGAGTCCGAGTTCGAGTCCGATCAACAAAAATCAACTTGCATCATTGTTAGAATTAATCATTTTTCCTTCTAGAAAAATACTCCAACATAGCACACACTTGTGCCCCACCATACCTCATGTGCAGGGGCGGCCCTGGCCCAGGGCAGGCCGGACGATGGTCCAAGGCCTCCTGAGAAAAGGGGGCACCAACATGGAACTATCTATAACATAAGTAGTACTTATCTTGTGCCATTTTTGCCAAAAAGTATTGTGGTGTAGTGGTTATAATGCTAGACTTATTTTTAAGATGTCCTTGGTTCAAATCTTAACTACAACAAATTTTTGCTTTATTTATACCTTTTTTTTTACATTATGTATGGGGGTCCATTTTGCATGTTTTACCTCGGGCCCCCAATAGCTCAGGGCCGGCCCTGCTCATGTGCACACCTCAACACAACCAATGCATTATATTGAGATACTCATTATTTGGTGTAGCAGATGTGAGACTATCTTTTCTAGTCTAAAGGCTAAAATACCAACAATTACTGATTTTGAAATGAGGAGATGCAATTACTGTTGGGGTAGATAGACATAGATGATAAGAGAGAACTAAAAAAGAAACAAATTATCTGACGGTTTACTATAATCTAGTCACCGGGCACTAAAGAAGCTGTAACATGTATAATTGCAAAATTAGAACAATCAGTAGGCACGTCAATGATATAATGGTGAAAATCACATCAAACTATCATAAGAGGATGCTTATATGACACTCAACCTTGCGATGCAAACAAGTGGCATTGTAACTTTCAACTCATCATCTGTCAAGCTTCTAATCATGACAAGCAAAAGACGAGATCAAAAATACTGAAGGGCTGATCTTGCAGAAAACGACTTGGATTGTTCCCTTACTACTTGTTATACTTATAGGATACACAGATCATCCGCATTTGAAGAATTGCCTTCACAATATGGAGTATCCATTATCTTCACTGCGATCAAAAATAATTTTTTTTTATCTTTCTTTTATATGTCGCTGATTTAGACATTTATCATGACCTGGGAGGAGGAATATGATATGGTGCAACAGGTGGCAGTGTACGTCGGAAACCATAGTGCATGATCATACAGGTCTTTATCATCTCATTGTGTCGAATGCAAGAGAGGGTACTTTATCATCAACTTATAAGATTCTAGCATGTGCATGAATGCCTGCATGACAGTAACAATAATCATTCTTGGATTCACGATTTTTATTCTTTAATCTCTTTTTTTTTGCAGACTTAACCTAATCTGTAGCATAACTGGTGCGTATTCATCCTCCTAATATCATTACGCAGATCATGCGGCAAGCCACGAAAACCTCACCATTGCACTCTTCTTTTATCCTGCTTGAGCTACGTACACAATGATGATGATGACATACTAATATGCTTTCAAAAATGCTTTGCAGGAAAAAAAAATGAGTCCAGTATCGATCTTACTGAATCATTGAATGTATATATGGAGTAGCCAGTCCCCGTGAAAAACGGTGGAGCACCTCGACACAGTGGCGCGGGTTCGAGCTCCCTTGAAGGCATGCCTCCAAACACCATTAAGAAGTGGACACCCTCAAAAAAAAAAAAAAAAAAAAAAAAATTATATATATATATATATATATATATATGGAGTAGCCAGCCAAAATCTCAATCGAATGACGTGGAGGCCACCAATATGTGGACAGACCACTAGGCTCTTTCTATCTTCTATACCCATCTCCCCCCATCGTTAGGGGACCCTTTAATGCCTATGTCATTGTCAATAGAATGCTAAGGAAAAAACCATTTTCTAATAGGAAATAGGGACTCCTTGGTGACCCTTCCTTTGTGGGTATGGCCAGTTTGCACTATCTTTAGCTAGGCTGGTGGCATCACTACCCCTTTCCTTTTCATCCTTTGGTGTCAAGATATATAATCAATGCGCGGTTGATTTATACATGCATAGACCAATATCGAGTCTTTCTTCTGCACATGAATCGTCGTCTTCTCTTAGATATCGGTCATTTGAGTCTAAACTCTTAAGTAGTATTTTTTTTTTTCATTTTCATCAAGAATATTATTTGCTCCTTGAAGAGTTAAAAAAATTCTTCTTGTGGAAATTTACCTTCTTCAAAGAGCTATTTAATTTGTTGTCCTTATCAGTGTTGTAGTTCAAACTATATGGAAGTCTTAATAGACTAGTTTCATCCCCTGTACTATATGTGACTTTTAGTACTAGGAACTGTCAATAGTTAAATTTTCCAATCATTAAAACAGAAGGTATGATTAGGAAGTACGGTTAATTATAAGTTTGTCCCCAATATTTTGGTATGTCCTAGGACAGGATTTGGCTAGGCATGAACATTTTTTGGAAGAAAAAAACCATGGTATAATTATCATTTATGGAAATGTGGAATGGGAGGAGATACTTTAGCTTTCCTCCATAGTTAAACAAATATGACCAGGTCGAAAGTTAGATACATCCTGCATGTGCCATAAACATCCTATATGTTCACATATTAAGGGCCTTACACCAAGGACATTTGACTGTCAAGATGTAAAAGTTTTGAGATTTGGAGTATAGCAGTTATAGTATTAGACATGTTAGAATAATCAGTGATTTTTTAGGTTTGGTATTGTTATTTTCGAAATAGATCGTTGATGAAAATCTCGTTCTCTTAGGGTCTGCTTGGTAATGGTGTTTTCACCGGTTTTGGGGTGTTTCTGAACCGACCGTTTATGAAAATTCTTACTTGTTAATTCTTTTGAGGCATTGGTTTCGTCGGCTCAAAAATTCCCCAAAACCGGTGTAATGTATTTTTGGGTGGCTTTGTAAACACCCCAAATCGGCGGATTTTGAGCGGCTCTATTTTTTTATTCCATCTATATCCTCACAAAAATAGATATAATTATAACTACCGATACCCTTCCCTATTTAATTTATTCGTGTAAAAAAATTTTCAGAACCGCTCGTTAGTGAATTACCAAGCATGGATTGGACTGGTTTAAAAGCCGCTACTTAAAAATCATCCAAAACCGGATCGCTCATAACCACTCATAACCGGTACTCTAAAAACACCTCATAACTGCTACCCCGATAATTGCCAAGCAGACCCTTAGAAAAAGTGAGATGGATAAAAGCAACTTAGCAGGCGAAATAGATATCACCTCAATTCTACTGATCGTTCTCAACCGGAGTTGATGCAACGAAGATGAATAATCGTTCTCAACCTGAGTTGATGCAACGAAGATGAATACTCGTTCTCGACTGGAGTTGATGCAACGACTTTGCTGGGTGATAAAGTTCACCGTTGCTCAAATAAGGATTGTGTCACGACCCGCACCCTAGTGTAAGGGCACGAGACGTGGGTACGTCCAGCCTACGCCGCAGTGTCGGCGGTAGAACGCTGTCCTAGGTCAATCATCTAACAATATAAATGTACCTGTACAGTATATACACTCCGAATGGAGGTGACATAGCAATATACAGTCTCAATCACATCTAATGCAGAATAATAAGATAGAAAGATAGATAGATAAATGTTGAAATGAAAGATCCACATAAGTACAACCAGAGAGTCTAAGTGTCTAAAGATATCATAAATCAACAGAATCCCAAAATATCATAATACAGTCATGCAGAAATAAACATAAGAAAATCCTAGTCTAGAGGAGTGTCGCCCACTGCTATAGGATCCGGCTGCTGGTCCAAGTCACAACTGTCATCTATGGTAGTCCCATAATAGGTAGGGCAGCCAGCCTCGTCCTCATCCTCTGTAATATTTTAACAGGTCCAGTCAGAAGAGGAGCGAGCACAGTACATCTCACGCAGTTCATATAATGACAGAAATAAAATACAGACAATAGAGTAAAATACATAAAACACTGAAGAGTATACATGAGTAAAAAGATGACTGTAATAAAATATCTACTATAAGTAAAGAGCTATAGTGAACTAGTAATTTAGAGTACAAGCTAGACATGTGAACAGCTTGATAATAAACATGAGAGGTCGTACATGGCTACACTACTTTGGAAATTGTCCACATGACTATTTATACTCCTCCGTACCCCAATCAATACATAAGGATCCGTTCAAGTTATGTTATTGTACATGATATTCACATGGGGGCCCATAAATGGGTGCACATGAATATAAATATGGGGGCTCCGTGATCATGTGAGTACATGAATCGCGAGAGTGCACATGTAAGGTGAAAGCACGAGAGTACATGATGAAAGTGAAACGCACATGATATGATGTATCTGATGCTCCCGAGGGGGATAACATCGTATGAAAAGATCCATATAGTACTAATCCGTGTTTCCATCGTGTCAGCATCAAGTAAGATAATCTAGAGCGAGAAAATACTACTAGCAAGTATGAAACGGTCAGAAAATGTACTCGCCTGATACCATGGATGTCCAGAAGAAAATACTGCCTGAGGAGTGGTGTTTGGCTCCTAATCAGAACAGCACAAGTCACAACATGTCTAAAATAATAAAATAAATTGCTACAATGTATCTACATGATGTTTGGGGTCAATCTAGGCTAAAGTCAACTTTTGGTCAACTCTAGCAGTTAAACTAGGTCAACTCTAGTCCATTTAGGTCAACCAAGGTCAAACTAGTCTAGGTTGGTCAACCCTAGGCTATGTCATCTAGGTTATAGGCCATAGGCCCTATCCTCTAGGCAAATAGCCATACACTAGGCCATATACCTATGTACACATTATCTACATAGCCTATACCTATATAGAATCTCAACCACAAAGTAGGCCATGAGCTAGTACAACCATAACTCATATACCATATATAGCTCTATATATACATATATGTATATCCATAGCAAAATACCTATCACATTCACAAGGCCAACACCCATATATATATCTCTACATTCATAATATGTAAATCATGGCAATGTACATTTTACATTGGAATCCTCATTACCCCTAGCTACATGTATCACATGTGTAGAGAGGGTATACACATGTAGGCAATGTGTGGGTATATGTATGAACATGTTCATGTGTGTGTGTGTGAGATGTGTGTGTGTGTGTTAATTTCATATGAATGTGGGTGACATGAATAAAGGGGTAGCCTAGTGTTCTCAGTTTGCTTTGTATGTGTGTGTTTACATGAGATTGTGTGTGTGTAGGAGAACCTAGGTGACAGTATTTTAGTGTTCAGGATGTGAGGGTGAGTTGTGACTGGAAAACATTTGTGTGTGTAGGGATAGTGAGCCAAATGAATGTGTTCTCAGGAATTCTTAAACAATGTGATATGTCAATTCAGTGTATGTAAACATTCAATGTGGTTCATGATTAGTGAAGGCAGTGTGTGTTCTCAGTTACATTGATCTCAGGATTTTCATTTAATAACAGGAAAGTGCAGCAATCCTAGGTGTATACAAAACAGTTCAAAGTTCAATATGGATCTTCCATTCATTCTCAGGATTCAAACAACCTATGCATTAAATAGGAAAAATTATTTCAGTGAATCAATTCAATCTCCCATTCCCTGTGTACAGGGAATAAAAATCAGTATGCAGGAATCAAAATGACCTAGTTGGCCTATTAAACTCAGGAATTTCAAGAATCAATCTGTCTTACAAATTAATGAATCATTAAACAAGGAGGAATCGTATCATGGTATAACCAACCTGTCATATGAACTCGAGTAATTCACCAACTGATACCAAGAATTGGATCCTAAACATGGTATCTAATGTGTATAGAAATGAAACTATAGCTAACACATGATATCATTATTCAAGAACTACAAATAAACTAAGAATGAACTCAGTGTTCTCAGGACATTAATTCCCAGTTAACCCAGGCTAATCCCTGTGTGACAGGGTTTAAGAACCAATATCCACAGTCGAATCCAATGTGAATCCCACATGTCAATACATAACACATATTAGCTAAACTAATATATACCTAGACAGGAACCTACTCGATTTATCATGATATAACATTATCAAACAGAAATGATACAAATTAAAACTGAAGAACATTGTTTTACACTGATACATTGAAGTATTAGTCGATTTGGGAAATTTCCCCATTCTACATTAAAATTAGCAATTAGCAATAGAGTTAAGGTTGGTATTTATTGTCAAACATGTGTACGTGTCTTACAATTGATATCGTATCCAAAAACACGACACAATGTGTCCAAGAACATCACACGCACTCAAGCACGGGACTGTCACAGGTCGTGCGACCAATGCACGTGTCCTAGCACTCTCGACACGTATCCGTTGGACACGAAACTTCGGGGGTGTCATGATAGACACTGCCCCTCCCTTCGTGTCCAAGTACATGTGTCCACGTGCCCTGTGCACTATGCACGAGGCCCCGAGCAGCAGGGGAACGCAGCTCGCACGCGCGCAGGCGTGTGCACGGGTGCGACACGACACCAACACGACACGAGACACGCTCAGTCGTGCAAAATCCTACAAGCCACATGCAAACCTAATTTCCTATTCAGTTATATTTCGAAAACTCGATCGAAATACCCACTGTGGTATTTTGTCGAACACCTGCGACTGTCCACTGATACGTGTCCGATACGGACACGTATAGGACACGAGAGGGTACAAAACCTATCCCTACAGTACGAGGACACCTAGGGCTTGGTGTTCATGCAAAGAAACCAAAATTTCATGGAGGGAATAGGGATTTACCTACGTGTGTTCCCTCCACAATAAAAACCTTCAAAAGGAGATCTCCACTAGCTAGCCAATGGCTCCAAATTGGCTCAAACCTAAGAATGGACTCGACCAACAGTAGGAAAACATCATTTAGAACACCATGGAAGAAATCTCAATGAAAAAGGATCACTATTGATTAATTTAGAAAGAGTTTTAAATGAAGGCAAACCTTGTTCTTAGAAAATGAAGGAATGGATAAAAAGAGGCACAAATATTTTGAGAGGGACTTTATAGACATGGGGGCGATCCCTAGGTTGGCCACCAACTTAGGGTTAGGGTTTTTGGGGTGAATCTAAAGGCTACCAATCCATCAAGCCTATTCAATGGCCTAGAATCTACGGTTCCCTTCTAGTCAAGTTGCAACTCATTCATCCTAACTAATCATGACTTAAACCCCACTAACCAATACTAACTAATACTCACCATGGCTAACTAGACTAGCTATGACTAATCTAGGTTAGGTCCAAACTAGGTTAGGGCTAATCTAAACCACAAGGCTATCAATTAAATAATATTAAAATTACACCATTCCTAATAATCATATTAAATTCCTAATAATATATATTAAATTCAAATAATTCAAAAATGACAAAAATATTCTCAAACTAGAAATGTGGTAGTGACAAATCTGCCCTCCTTAAAAAAATTTCGTCCTCAAAATTGACAGACGAAACTAACAATGAGAAGGATAGACGATCATACCTCACGGTCCAAAAAGATAAGGGTATCGCTCGCGCATCTCATCCTCCCGCTCCCAGGTAGACTCTCCTGGAGAATGATGTCTCCATGCGACGCAAACCAAGGGTATCACCTGGTTTCTCAGCACCTTCTCTCGGCGATCCAGAATCTCCACTGGCTGCTCTGGATAACTGAGAGTAGGCCCTACCTCAATCTCTGAATGATCAAGCACATGGCTAGGGTCAGCCACGTACCATCTCAACTGTGATACATAGAATACGTTGTGGACATCCACTAGTGCAGGTGGCAAGTCTAGCCTGTATGCCACATCATTGACTCTCCCGCTGATCACGAAAGGTCCGATAAAGCGCGGGCTAAGCTTCCCACCTCCACCAAAACGTATAGTACCACGAGTCGGAGATATCCGCAGAAAAATCATGTCTCCGACCTAAAAACAAACAAGGTCTCATGTTACTAAATAATCAAACATGATCAAACAAACAAAACAAACAACCTACTTCTAATAATATCTCTAATCAACTGAGTCAACATAGTCAATGTTCAACTACCGGTCAACAGCTAGTAAGTTTGTCAACATCCAAGTACTTAGTCAAAACTGGTCAACTAAGTCAACTTGGACTATTGGGTCAATGGCTAATCTAGGGTTCAGACCTAATAGTCTATAGTGTTAAAAATATTAAGGCCAACTAAATCCTAAGTTCAACATACCCATGCATACCCTACATTAAACTAGACTCATAACTTCTAACCCTTAACCATAACACATACTCTAAATACCTCACATATCCCCATAAAACCCACACTATTCTGAATGCATCATCTATGCATACATATAGACTAACCATCTCATATGCCTAATCTATATAATATATGTAGAACCCCCTTAATCCAAATTACTTATCACATGTATCCCTATAATCAATGCTGTAAGACATACTAATATCCTATATGGAATTTGGCTGGTCAGAGGAATCATCTACAATGGGTTATTATTCTAATACCAATGCTAACTACCATCTCTGGGGTACAGACACCCTACAAGTCGTCATATCTTTACACTATGAAGATCTACCAATGAATAAGTTCTACAAACTAAAATATCCCTACTCCCAAGTTATTGATGGAATATAATTTTATGTCAACAGAAGGGTATGATAGAGATGGTAAGTTGAAACTTTTTCAAGATAAAATCTGATAATCATATGCGTCTGTCCAAAATCATGTTACTCAGAGTCTTCGTCATGCTAGTGAGCAGGGCTACGATAATCATATAGTCCTTGACTAAGGTACATACTTCTAGAATTATGGTACTTAAAATTTTTGCATTGTCGTATGCTTGGCAGCAAAAATCTTATATTCCCACACCCGAGAAATACGTCCTAAATCTGACTATGTGTCCTCACTATGCCAGCTAAACACGACTATCGAAGATTCTAGATCCCATAACCGAGGTGACCTAGCCCATATGATTCATCTCAGAAGAAAATCAAACATAACACATGAACAACAGAACAAAATTGATCAATCAACCAGGAACAGAGGGAATCAAAATTCAAGACAGCTATAAGAGGCAATTACGGAAATGGAATCAAAAGAACGGAACATGCAACTAGATCTCCAACGACCTGAGTATCCTCGACTGTCCTTGCGAAAGCTCGCTCCTGCTGGCCTCTCCTGGCCTACTGCTGATGCTGCATGTACCTCTGCTGCTGAGTCGGTAAAGGTAATCCTTTCTGCTGGCCTACCGGAGCCATAGCTCCTGCTCCCTGAACTGTCTGTCCCGATGACTTGGGACACTCTCTCAGCCGATGATCAGATCCTCTGCAAAGTAAACATCTACCCAGCCTCTTCCGGTATTCGCCCCAATCGTGCCCTAGTTTCCTATAGTAAGGGCAACTGGTAACATGTTGTTGTCTAGGGGTCTGCTGCGTCTGTAACGGTGGTCCCCTCGGCTGCTCTGTCGGAGCCCTAGCTCCTGCTGCTACCTAAGTCATTGTTGTCTGGCTCCTGGGACATTCCCTCAGATGGTGGTCCACTGCTCCACAAAGTAGGCACTTGTCCAGCCTCTTTCTGCACTCACCCCATTCATGCCCTGACTTCTTGCAGTAGGGACAACTGGTTGTCTGCTGTCTGGATGCCTGATACTGTCCGGGCTGCTGCTGTCCCTGCTGATGGCCCTGACCCTGGAACTGCTGCTGAACAGGCTTCTGCTGATATTGGTGCTGAATCTGTACGTGAGGCCTCTTAGCCTGACCTATACTGCTGCTAACTCCATGAATGTCATGTCCCCTCTTGAATAACTGTTGCCGCTGAGTTTCTACTATTTGCTGGAAGAAGGAGAACAACCGTGCCACATCCTCTGATCCTGATGGCGACTGCTGCTGAAGAACGTTCAGGATGACGGGATAAAGTCTCGGAGTAGGAAGATGTGCACTCCCATAAGCTGCAGATATCCCAGCCTGAGCTGGCATAATAGGAGCTGCAGTCTTGGGGCCCTGCTGATCAGGACGAGCAGTGGTAGACCCCTTAGTAGTGTCTTCCCGATCGAGATGAGATCGCGCCTCCATAACCATCCTGAAGACAGATCAAACGAGAGGACAATCACTGAGAATGAAGCGATAACATCAAGGGAGGACGGTTTATTTTCAAGGAAAGATAATAATGCAGCAATTTTAGGTAACAAGAATCTGATTGAGAGTTTTTTCTAATGTGATTGAGTACCTTCAAAATATCCTAATCCTACTGCAGGCTGTCGTGATACTCTAGTTCGAATACCACTACATAAACTCGACCTGCATGGGCCACCACTAAAAACGTGTCACGACCCGCACCCTAGAGTAAGGGCACGAGACGTGGGTACGTCCAGCATACGCTGCAGTGTCGGCGGTAGAACGTTGTCCTAGGTCAATCATCTAACAATATAAAGGTACCTGTACAGTATATACACTCCGAATGGAGGTGACACAGCAATATACAGTCTCAATCATATCTAAGGCAGAATGATAAGGTAGAAAAATAGATAGATAAATGCTGAAATGAAAGATCCACATAAGTACAACCAGAGAGTCTAAGTGTCTAAAGATATCACAAATCCACAGAATCCCAAAATATCATAATACAGTCATCCAAAAATAAACATAAGAAAATCCTAGTCTAGATGAGTGTCACCCACTTCTATAGGATCCGACTGCTGGTCCAAGTCACAGCTGTCATCTAGGGTAGTCCCATAATAGGTAGGGCAGCCAGCCTCGTCCTCATCCTCTGTAATATTTCAACAGGTCCAGTCAGGACAGAAGCGAGCACAGTACATCTCACGCAGTCCATATAATGACAGGAATAAAATACAGACAATAGAGTAAAATACATGAAACACTGAAGAGTATACATGAGTAAAAAGAAGACTGTAATAAAATATCTACTAGAAGTAAAGAGCTATAGTGAACTAGTGATTTAGAGTACAAGCTAGACATGTAAACGGCTTGATAATAAATATGAGAGGTCGTACATGGCTACACTACTTTGGAAATTGTTTACATGACTATTTATACTCTCCTGTACCCCAATCAATACACAAGGATCCGTTCATGTTATGTTATTGTACATGATATTCACATGGGGGCCCATAAATGGGTACACATGAATATAAACATGGGGGCTTCGTGATCATGAGAGTACATGAATCATGAGAGCGCACATGTAAGGTAAAAGCACGAGAGTACATGATGAAAGTGAAACGCACATGACATGATGTATCTGATGCTCCCGAGGGGATAACATCGTATAAAAAGATCCATATAGTACTAATCCGTGTTTCCATCATGTCAGCATTAAGTAAGATAATCTAGAGCGAGAAAATACTCCTAGCAAGTATGAAACGGTCAAAGAATGTACTCGTTTGATACCCTGGATGTCCAGAAGAAAATACTGCCTAAGGAGTGGCGTCTGGCTCCTAATCAGAACAGCACAAGTTACAACATGTCTAAAATAATGAAATGAACTGCTACAATGCATCTACATGATGTTTGGGGTCAATCTAGGATAAAGTCAACTTATGGTCAACTCTAGAAGTCAAACTTGGTCAACTCTAGTCCTGTTAGGTCAACCAAGGTCAAACTAGTCTAGGTTGGTCAACCCTAGGCTATGTCATCTAGGTTATAGGCCATAGGCCCTTTTCTGTAGGCAAATAGCCATACACTAGGCCATATAACTATGTACACATTATCTACATAGACTGTACCTATATCGAATCTCAACCACAAAGTAGGCCATGAGCTAGTACAACCATAACTCATATACCATATATAGCTCTATATATACATATATGTATATCCATATCAAAATACCTATCACATTAACAAGGCCAACACCCATATATATTTATATCTATATATATATATATCTCTCTACATTCATAATATGTAAATCATGGCAATGTACATTTTATATTGGAATCCTCATTATCCCTAGCTACATGTATCACATGTGTAGAAAGGGTATACACATGTAGGCAATGTGTCGGTATGTGTGTGAACATGTTCATGTGTGTGTGTGTGAGATATGTGTGTGTGTGTTAATTTCATATGAATTTGGGTGACAGGAATAAAGGGGTAGCCTAATGTTCTCAGTTTGCTTTGTGTATGTATATTTACATGAGATTGTGTGTGTGTAGGAGAACCTCGGTGACAGTGTTTTAGTGTTCATGATGTGAGGGTGAGCTGTAACAGGGAAACATTTGTGGGTGTAGGGATAGTGAGCTAAATGAATGTGTTCTCAGGAATTCATAAACAGTGTGATATGTCGATTCAGTGTATGTAAACATTCAATATGGTTCATGATTAGTGAAGGCAGTGTGTGTTCTCAGTTACATTGATCTCAAGATTTTTATTTAATAACAGGAAAGTGCAGCAATCCTAGGTGTATACAAAACAGTTCAAAGTTCAATATGGATCTTCTATTCATTCTCAGGATTTAAACAACCAATGCATTAAATAGGAAAAATCATTTCAGTGAATCAATTCAATCTCCCATTCCCTGTGTACAGGGAATAAAAATCAGTAAGCAGGAATCAAAATGACCTAGTTGGCCTATTAAACTCAGGAATTTCAAGAATCAATCTCAGTCTTACAAATAAATGAATTATTAAACAAGGAGGAATCGTATCATGGTATAACCAACCTGTCATATGAACTCGAGTAATTCACCAACTGATACCAAGAATTAGATCCTAAACATGGTATCTAATGTGTACAGAAATGAAACTATAGCTAACACATGATATCATTATTCAAGAATTACAAATAAACTGAGAATGAACTCAGTGTTCTCAGGACATTAATTCCCAGTTAACCTAGGCTAATCCCTGTGTGACAGGGTTTAAGAACCAATATCCACAGTCGAAACCAATATGAATCCCACATGTCAACACATAACACATATTAACTGAACTAATACATACCTAGACAGGAACCTACTCGATTTATCATGATATAACATTATCAAACAGAAATGATACAAATTAAAACTGAAGAACAGTATTTTACACTGATACATTGAAGTATCAGTCGATTGGGAAATTTTCCCATTCCACATTAAAATTAGCAATTAGCAATAGTGTTAAGGTTGGTAGTTATTGTCAAACATGTGTACGTGTCTTATAATTGATATCGTATCCAAAAACACGACACAATGTGTCCAAAAACATCACACACACTCAAGCACGGGACTGTCACAGGTCGTACGACCAGTGCACGTGTCCTAGCACTCTCGATACGTATTCGTTGGACACGAAACTTTGGGGGTGTCATGACAGACACTGTCCCTCCCTTCGTGTCCAAGTACACGTGTCCACGTGCCCTATGCACTGAGCACGAGGCCCCGAGCAGCAGGGGAACGCAGCTCGCACGCGCGCGGGCGTGTGCACGGGTGCGACACGACACCAAAATGACATGAGACACGCTCAGTCGTGTAAAATCACATAAGCCACATGCAAACCTAATTTCCTATTCAGTTACATTTCGAAAACTCAATCGAAATTCCCACTGTGGTATTTCGTTGAACACCTGCTACTGTCCACTGATACGTGTCCGATACGGACACGTATAGGACACGAGAGGGTGCAAAACCTATCCCTACAGTACGAGGACAACTAAGGCTTGGTGTTCATGCGATGAAACCAAAATTTCATGGAGGGAATAGGGATTTACCTATGTGTGTTCCTCCACAATAAAAACCTTCAAAATGAGATCTCTACTAGCTAGCCAATGGCTCCAAATTGGCTCAAACCTGAGAATGGACTCTACCAACAGTAGGGAAACATCATTTAGAACACCATGGAAGAAATCTCAATGAAAAATGATCACTATTGATTAATTTAGGAAGAGTTTTAAATGAAGACAAACCTTGTTCTTAGAAAATGAAGGAATGGATGAAAAGAGGCACAAATATTTTGAGAGGGACTTTATAGACATGGGGGGGATCCCTAGGCCAGCCACCAAGTTAGGGTTAGGGTTTTTGGGGTGAATCTAAAGGCTATCAATCCATCGAGCATATTCAATGGCCTAGAATCTAGGGTTCCCTTCTAGTCAAGTTGCAACTCATTCATCCTAACTAATCATGACTTAAATCCCACTAACCAATACTAACTAATACTCACCATGGCTAACTAGACTAGCTATGACTAATCTAGGTTAGGTCCAAACTAGGTTAGGGCTAATCTAAACCACAAGGCTATCAATTAAATAATATTAAAATCATACCATTCCTAATAATCATATTAAATTCCTAATAATATATATTAAATTCAAATAATTCAAAAATGACAAAAATACCCTCAAACTAGAAATGTAGTAGTGACAGATTTGCCCTATTGTGATCTGCTCCCAGCAACCAGCAAGTTCGAAAGAACTTCTGGAACGTTCGCTGTCACATCCTTTCACGAACTCGAAGAACTCCAATGACAGTGGCGGCACAACTCTCATCATCTCTTTATTTTACGTAAGTCCTTAATGAAGGCACAAAGAGAGTATTTATAGAGAAGGACAAAAACCCTAATCTTAATCATGGCCGTAACTGATTGAGAAAAGATAGGAGCGAATAATGGAAAGATTTGAATGAATTAAATTCAAATCCCACAAAAATCTGATCTGATCAATTAACTCAATCTTTTCATAATCGCTTAAGCTTCCAATCAGCCACATCATTAGCTGCATGCGCCCTTTACCCCACAAAGCCCGTCAGCCTGCGCACGTAGCTGCGAAGCAGCACAGCCGTGCAGCAGCATAGCAACACGACAACCCCGCTGTTCCTGCGTATCTCTAGTACGTGCACCTGCACAGCCCATGCGCATGCACCTGTCCACGCGACTCGCACAGAAGATGAGCACACAAGCACATTAACTACTCACAAGGAGCCATGCGGCGATGCTGACGTGCTAAGTGCAAAGTGCGCCAACAAAGTGCCACTTTTGCGTCCTTGAGCCCGAATCTGAGTCGTTAAGCCCTTTTGGAGCTTAGCTCCATAAAAAAATTATCCCATGAGCATGACAAAAAGCATTAATGTTTCTTTGTTGATTTAGCCTTCTTTCCACTAGAAAAATGCTCCCACGTGGCACCCATGTGCCTCTCCACACTTCATGTGATCTCTCAACACGAGCAAAGCTTTATATAGAGGTACCATCCATTTGATTTTTCTAATGTAGGACTATTTTTCTAGTTTCTAAAGTAAAACATCAACAACAACAAGCAAAAACACCAACAATCTCCCACAGATCTTTATATATGGGTTGAGTGTTCCCCACAGTGACTATCCATCATGCATTAGGATAGATGTCGCTACGACTTGAATCTTCTCACATGGGTTAAATGATAACATGATACAAGAATGGAGTAAGCCTTGAATTATGTACCATAACTGTCTGTAATTTTTTTCACTCATATAATGACATCAACTGCGCTTCTAGCTGCACATTAAAGGCCTTGTACCAGCCTGGTTTCGGTGTATGTATCTTAGGTGTCTATAAGATTTCTCTTAAGAGACGACCTATATCTCTATCCACACACTTTAGTTGAGTTCTTTTAAAGAGTCTTTGGCATGGAGCATTTTGCTTCCTTACATTGCTACACCGCTATGATATGGCCCAAAGCTAAGACCCTGTCTCATGTGGTATATCATACTACTTATAGCATGAGATCCAGCCTCTTTGTAGTGCCAAACTATCCAGTATGAAGCTTTTTGCTTCTTTGCGGTATTACGCCGCCGTGGCATGGCTTGCAAAGCCGAGACACTGCCTGATATGGTGTCACCTTCTATAACATGAGGCCCAACCTCTTTGTAGTGCTGTCTACTACTCTTCATCATACAATATTAGGTCTTCTTGCCTGCGTGCGGTGCTACGCCACTGTGACTTGGCCCAAAGCCGAGGCTTTATCCTCACTAGGTACCTCATATGGTGTCACCCCAATGTAGCATGGAGTACTACGCTCCTTTGTAGTATTATGCTACCCGTGCTTCCTGTAAAGTATGCCAGACATCCCAGATGTGCAAGAACTCATTAAAGCTTCCAAGCCATCCTTCCACAGGAATTTATTCTTCATAAAGAACAATCAGTAGACAACAGTGGTTCTGGGTTCATAACACCGCAACATCCCAAAGGATTGTCTACTGCTCCTGATATTTTTCTAGTCAATGGTCCTTCTATGAACTAAAAGCTAGAAGCCAAGTAGATTTCTCTTTGAACTAATAGCATAAAGCTTTGTAGTAGAATTACAAAGACATAATATCATAGTGTCTTCAAGACAATCACACCTGCTGTGTCTTCAACAAGCTGGCACTTGAGACCTTTAGTGAACGGATTTAGCAGATTCTTCTGACTCCGAACATCAACTACGATAATGACTCATCTTTTAATAAGATTATTTACTACCCTATGCCTTAGGTGCACAGTCTTCTTCTTTGACATTGAAGACGTTATTTGATGTCACCGCTGTAGTCGCCTGGTTATCGCAGTACATCGGTACCGCCGGTATCTGTGCACCAACCATTAAAAGATCATACATGAGCTCCCGAAGCCACTCTGCTTTATCTGCTACAGTCGCCAGTACATAGAACTCAGATTCCATGTAAGAGTGATACAACATAGTCTGCTTCTTCGACTTCCACGATATAGCAGCTCCACCCATGGAGAAAACATATCCTCCTGTGGACCTTTCACTCTCTACTTCTGAACACCAGCTTGTATTACTGAAGCCTTCCATTACCTTTGGATCTTCGCAGTAGTGCAGTGCATACTTTTGAGTCCTTTTGAGGTATCTCATAACCCTCTTCACAGCTTTCTAGTACTCTATCCTTGGATTGCTCGTGAACCGACTCAGCATTCCAACGACAAAAGCTATGTCAGGCCTTGTGGCAGTAGTCGCATACATCAAACTCCCGATGATGCTTGAGTACTCCAGCTGTCTGACGCTTTTGCTTCGATTTGGCTTTAGCTTCTTGTCACACCTATACGACGTATCGATCCCTGAAAGATCTTGATACCCATAGCGTATGAGCATCGATCTTCTCAATGTAATGAGACTGTGACAATGCCACTCCAGTTTCCCTCCAGATGATCTTTATCCTAAGGATAACATCAGCTTTTCCTAAGTCCTTCATGCTGAACTTAGATGAGAGAAACTTCTTTGTCTTAGTGACACTTGCTAGATTTGTATCCAAGATCAGCATATCGTCCACATAGAGACAAACGACAACTCCTCTCCCGTCAGTAAACTTTGTGTACACACACTTGTCCATCTCGCTGACCCAGTAGTCGTTTGATCTTATGACTTTATCAAACTTCTCATGCCACATCTTGGAAGCTTGCTTCAGACTATACAGATATTTTACCAATATATAGACTTTGTCTTTGAGGCCCTTAACGATGAATCCTTCTGGTTGTTGCATGTAAATCTCTTCGATCAATTTACCATTCAGAAAAGTGGTCTTAACATCCATCTGATGAATTACCAGCTTACGAATTGTGCTCAGAGCTATTAGCATCCTGATGGTCGTCATCCGCGCTACTGGTGCATATGTGTTGTAACCACCACATTTCCAAAATGAGGATAATTTTGAACTTTTATAAAATTGATTATTTAATAATAGGTTTAAATCTTGTTATCAATTTATTGGTAAATTTTGATTATTTTAATATCATTAAATTAGTGTTTTGTGATTTTGTTCTTTGGCTAGTGTAATCTTAGAGCTGCTTAGCCTAAAGACTAATTATGGCCATGGAGACCTAACCCATGTGATTAGATTAGCTAATTACCACTTTTAGGCTAAGGTTATTTTGGTCATTTTGTTACTTTTGTATTATTTAGGATTTTGATTAATTGGTAATTTTAGATTATTTTAATAATATTTAAATTGATGTATTATGATTTTGGTCATTTTTTATATTTTAATATTTTGGGAATTTTTATATTTTAATATTGATTTTACGGGATTTGTTTAGTCGGGTTTGAGTTTCGTTTCGTTCCGACTTATGTTAGTGATCCGGGTAGCTTAGACTCTAGACGGGACCCCAATATTAGTTAGTTATGGCCCACAAACCCTACTAATGAAGTTAGTAAGTTTAGACTAATCCCACTTGTTAGATTGGTTAAGTTAGAGGCGTAAATTTAACCTTTTAGATCCCAAACTTGAATCTAACTTAAAATTAACCAAGAGGACTAGTTAAGGCCTTATTGGGCTTTCCCCGAAGGCCCAAATAGGATTTAATGGCAGCCACTATAGGTAGGTTAGCCTTCCTTCCTTTCATTTCATTCCATCTTGCCTCTTATCTTTCACAAAGTGTTCTTCCCCAAATTAGAGAGCTTTTCTCTTTGATTTGATCTCCAAATCTCTTCATTCCTCCACCAAAACATTCATCCAACCTTCTCATATTATCAACGGAGGGTCCTAGCAAAGCTTTGGATCAATGTGCAAGGAGGAGTGTCCATTTTGGAAGGATATTCGTATCGGAGCCGTATCTTTGAGAGTATCATTGGGATCCCACTCCCAATAGGTAAAACCAACCCTCTAAATTGATTTCCTATGCATATTAGTTAGTTTTGAATCTACAAGATCCACCTCCATGCATGTACCCCCTTTAGATTTAAGTTTGAGGCCATTTGGAGCTCTCTAAAACAAGTTAGAATTGTGTCTTGTGTCCTACTTATTAGATCTCAAATTAGGACACCTTATGTGTTTGGTTTAATATCTAATAGGATTAATTGTGTTTTAATTTCAGTTTTAGACATGTTAGAGGATGGATTGATGTTAGCTAGGATGGTTAGAATGAGTTTCATTTGGGTACCCATGGTTGGATCTAAGTGGTTTAGTCTACATGTCATATTTTAGCCTCAACTTGTCATTTTAGTGTCTCTTTATATAATGGACTATTTTGTATATATATAATATGTATGTTAGATATATTTCATATATTTAGATGTGTGTGGATATGTTGTTATGGTGTGCTTGTGTTAGAGGAGGTGAGAGTGTGGTTTGATGTGTGTTTTGAGTGGTGTGGAGAGTGAGATGTGTTTCTTTTAACCAAACAACCCAAATTCGTCATAATATTCATCCACGTTTTTAGTAGCCATAGCAACTTAGAAATGTCGTAACTTTTACCTTAGAACTCCGATTAATCTTCTGTTTTTTTAAAAGAACCGTATCGAAGTTAGCTTTCCAAATATATATATTAATAGGTAAAATACATTTTAGAACTTTCTGTAAAACTGTTTGAGTATCAGTTGTCCGAAAGACGAACGCGTTTCGGTATTTTCGCAATTTCGGGAGCTTTCGGACACGAAAATGCGATCCGTTTGAAGTTTCAGAAAGCTAACACAAAGGGATATGACATACATTAATCCTAAAATTTAGTGAAGGCCCAATTGGTACAGTATTAGTTTTAAGTAGAAGAGTGACTATACGACATAGGCATTTTGTGTAACCTATGAGCCTATGTAGTATGGATATTAAATGGATGTAGAGTATGTAATGCATGATATGTCAAATGAATGAAATGATATATATATGATATGTATCCTATTTACATTAATGTATATATATGGTTGAATACAAGCATATAGGAATACAATCAATGTAATGTATATAAGCAATGCATAAATGCATGAATGAAAGAATGATATACAATGTATGCATGAAAGTATATAATGAATGCTAGATATGAATGCAATATATACATGTAATGATAGATATGAATGCATAATGTAATATAATATATAATTGTTTGCCAAGAAATATAAAAGAACAGAACAATTATCGGAGGACCGGACTTTTACTTCACGTTACAAACTAGCTTGTACAAAGAAAGCCTAGGGACGAAAACCTAGGTACAGCAGTCTAAGTACAATTGTTTATTTTAGATTCTGGAGGATGACGATAGAGGCTCGGGAAGGCGACGGCAGCCCTGCCTTACTCCTTGGACGATCGGTATGCAGCCTTGGCTCCTGTGAGAAGATGGTTGGCGTTGATGAAGAAATGCTCTTCTTGCTCCTCTGTTGCTTTTCTGGCTTCTCTCTCTCTCTCTGATAGCGTATATCTCTTCCTGTCTCTCTCCTCTTTTTTTTACAAGGGAATGGCACCCTGCTATTTATAATAGTGGGGGGCATCATTAGGGTTTGGCTGATTACCCATTCTCAAAGTGGCGGCGGCCTGATGCTTAATCAATCTAGACCATTAATTTTAAGCGTGAAGGATCTGGGCCATAAATGGGAATAATACTGAATCTTGCGAATAATTAATGTTGATTGCTTTAAATCTTCATGATTGATTGTGTAGCTTGGATCTCTCACCATATTTCCCATTGGCTTAATTATGAATGATATGACCTGATCTCATTAATTATAAGGATAACGTTAAATATGGTCATTAGGATCTGGTAAATCTTTGCATCTCATAATCATCTTTGCTACCAGCTGTCAAGTCTGGAGGATCATTGAATCTCTGCCACGTGTCTTAATGATGGACTCTGCCAAAGCCGCATGACATCCATGAACCGCATGAGACAGCGTCTCGGCGAGCCGCATAGGTATAGTACTTGCGAGCCGCTTGGTGAGCCGTATAAGTGTAGTAATCGCGAGCCGCATGGGATGGCTTCTAGATGAGCCGCAGGAAGACGATTCTTGCCAGCCGCATGAAACTGTTCTTCACTGGAGCCGCATGGGGGTAGCCACGTGTCAATCTCGGATCGTGTCAGAGATTTTCTCCTATTTCCCAAGAGTCTGTCATTATGACAGGGCCATTATGACACTTCATGTCAGAGCCGTCAGCTGTCAAATAATGGCAGAGCATTAAATAGGCACACTGCTCGATGGCCAGCTGTGTGAAGGGGTCTCATGGGTACACGTGGCGTTGAGCCGCAAATCTCTGTGAGCCGCATGTTCTTTTGAACCGCATGCGGCTAGGAGACTCTTTGAACCGCAGGACTGTCCCTATGTAAGCCGTATGGACTCTCCCGTCCGAGCCGCATGAGACTAAGAGTCTCTCTGAACCGCATAGGACTGCTCCTGTATGAGCCGCATGGGGTTCTTCTGTTCTGAGCCGCATAGATCATCGTTCTGATATTTTCCATGCTTCTACAAGACCCCCTTCAAAGTTTTCAATTTGCAAAATTAAAATACTTTGAATAAGAAGCATGGCCTTTGTTGACCGCATAGATGATTCAGCCGTATGGGTTTATCTGGCCGTATGAACTGTAAGGTCGTATAGACTTTTTGCCACGTGTCCTAGCCACGTGTGCAAATCTTCTGCATTAAATGCCCTTGATTTGCCGCCTCTTGGGGGAGGATCCCAAGGGTCAGTTTTGTTTTGACCGAAGCGGTTTATTCTTTTAGGCGGCGCGTGGATCGAGGCGTTTGTTTGATTTTTCGAGCCTCCTTCGCCTATAAGTAGGAGTAATTTTATTCTTTGAGGGTTTCTTTATCTTCTCTCTTTTGCTCGAACTTCTTATTGCCGACTTCCTCTTCGTCTTCTCCTATCAGCGATCGGCAATGGCTCCCAAGAAGACTGCTGCTGCTACGGACAAGAAGGCCGCATCATCTTCTGCGGCGGCGAAGGGCAAGAAGGCCGCGTCTTCATCGACTGCGGCGGCGAACGTGGCGGCTCCTCCGACGGCTGGCGTGCCTGTTTTTCACCCCGACGTTCACCCGCCTATTGCTGGTAGGACCATCGATATGAACTGCCATGGCTACGCCGCATATCTTATGCGCGAGCCTATATTCCCAAGTATGCTGTGTGTCCGACTCATATTCGGGCCGTATGGGATATGACCCAGGCCTGAGCCGCATGAAAGTTGTTACATAACTACTTTATGATCAGGGCCGCATAAGCTCATCTGGACTTGGACCGCATGAGCCCTTTCCAACCGAGCCGTATAAGCTTATTTCGAACTGAACCGCATAAGACTATTTTAACTGGACCGCATAAGCTCATCCATGCTGGACCACATAAGCCTGTTTCGAGCCGAATTATATAAGCTTATTCGAATCGGACCATATCCGTATATGCTTCTTTCGAACCGCATAAGCTCATCCGCACTGAGCCGCATAAGTTCATTTCGAGCCGAACCGCATAAGCTTATTCGAACTGAACCGCATGGGATTTTTCAAATTGAGCCGCATAAGCTCATTCGGACTGCCCTGTATGAACTCTTTCAAACTGAACCGCATGAAGCTATACTGAGCTAAGCCGCATAAGCACCACGTAGTTTTGCGTTTCAGCTATCTTTTCTGACTTGTTTCTTTTGCTTTATTTTCAGTGAATCTGCCAGTAAATCCTGCGAGGGAACTTATAGTGGATTCAAATCAATTCGCCTTGGGCGTGCGTCTTGACGACTTAATTAAGCATGTGCTGAATCAATTTTCTGCTAATGAGCCTTCGGAGAGGTTGAACGCCATCGAGAATCAGACCCTCCATTACCTCCGTTCCATGATGAATACTGGGAAGCTGGATGGAAAATACCTGAAGCTTTCGTTCCTTTTTGGAGACGCTTTAATCATAAAGAATCCCCGAGTATTGAAAATTTCTGAGAACTGGGATTTTTCTTTGGATGGGGTGGCAATCCATATTCCTCTCATAGAATGCCATTATCCTATGTCGTAGTTCAATATGGTATTGCTGGACAGGAAGATGGTGTGTAACTTAACTCCTACTCAATCAGGGATGTTAATGGGCAACATCCATTATAACCCAAACATGCGGTCAGCGTACGCGGGTAAGGATTCCTTCCTCCGGTACATGATGGGTCTGGCCCCGGGCTCTTTCATGAATGTATACGGTCCCAACTTCACACTCACCCAAGCTGATACCTTCCTGAATCGGCTTGTTCGTAAGAAATCTTATCCCGTTGGCAGGCTGGCATTGCCGAACTGGATAAACCCCACTTCTACGTGGGCCCAGTTGACCACTTGGATTCTGCAGACCTACGGAACATTCTTGCGGGAGGTGGGACTTTACTATGCCATTCGGGGCACTTGTCACGGGCTTTCTATCAATAAACTACTATTCGTGGCGCTCTTGGAGATGTATAGCCGGCGAACGGGGACGTTCTTTGCACCCGAAGGGGAGTTGGGGCTTGCTCTCCATGAGATGTATACTGTCTCGAAACTTCCATGGGGGAATGAGCCTTTCGAGGTGTATACCCCGTCGAATGAGGAGTTTGAGGACTTGAACCGACGACTCCCAGGTTCTGTTGCGGTGTATCGGGAGTTGCTGTGCCACCATAGTGCTTGTCACCAGATGGCTATAAAAACGGTGGATAGCTCCGAAGGGACCGCTCCCCACACAACATCCTGGATTAATTATCTTTTTAAAGTTGACCCTTCTGGCAAAGTTACTCCTCGAACCCTTCAAATGCATGGGGAGATAAGGGATCTGATGTCAAGCTTCAGGAAGTCGCGATTCAAGAGCGACATATTCGGGAGTCAAACTGACTCTCTTAGCTATTTTTACTACGGGACCACACAGATGTCAGAGAAGGCGCTCCTAGCGGGATTTTTAATGATATGGCTGCAGAATTGCGTAGTCTCGGGAGGAACGGGTTCTATCGAGAGGATCGGTCGTCATTTTATTCTTCCTGCCGTTAAACTGGTATTTGGAGTTAGACTGGCCCTTCTTTCTGCTATGGTGTGTAGCATACACCATGGTCTTCGAACATTCTCGTCCAAGGTTATTGCGCGCAAGAAGACGTTGGATTTTGAGCGCATAGAACTGCCTTCCACTATTTGATGGGGTGGTTGGTAATGCACTACAAGTCTTTGATGGGACTTGGGATAGCGGAAGATGCTACAGATGAAGACGCTTTCTTTTTCAAATGCCATCGTCGGTCTTGGGAATACAATACTATGCCATCTTGTCAGAGGGCGCTGGCGAGGGTGGATGGGTGTGACTTTTTTGTGTCTGTTCCTCCCTTTTCTGATGAGGAAGTGAGGAAGGTACATCTTGATGGTACCGGGCCTTCTCACTTTCTGTCTTCGGATATGCTCACCTGGTTGCGCAACATCCGCCCCGTGCATCTGGTTTATCGCAACCACGATAATGTGTACTTGGAGCCTTACCTACCTAGTAGGTTTTCCCGCCAATTTGGTTATAGCCAGTTATTCCTTGATTATCCCAACCCTTGTTTGGGCTTTGAAGGTAGCATTCTTGATGGTGTCAGGGCGTGGAATTATTATGACGCTTATCATACTCGGGCCAGCTTCTCGGTCCCCGATGCTAAGGCGCCGAGGGAAATTTTGTACGTGGCTGCTTTATATCACGTTATGGCGAACAAGCCTCCTGTTAATTTTGATCCGAGGACCAGTTTCATCGTGGGTACCGGTTTAGAGGAGAAGCCCAAGGGGGCTAAGGCTAGAAAACAACTAGCGCTCCAGACTCCCCTCCCTGAATCAGAACCTTCCGAGTCGACTGAGGAGGAGGATGATTATGATATCGAAGACTCCCTTTCTGGTGGGGGTGAAGAAGTAACGGATCAACCGCTTCCCACACCCGATGAACCGACGGAAGATCCGTTGCTTACTATACAAGAGGAAGTAGTGAGGGAAGAACAGCCTTCAGCTGTGTCTGGTTCCTCACGTAAACGAGTCAGACACGAGTCTTCTGACAGTAGAGCGACCTTTTCCATGAAGAGAGCTGCCGTTAGGTCTCGTGGATTACTTATTACCGAGAGGGGTGAAGGTACAGACGCTGTTCCGAAGGTAAGACCAAGTCGGAGTCCTCTCTTTGTTGTAGTTTTTTTTCTTTCGGCAGTATGGGTTAATCACTTTTCTTTGTAGGCGTCTGATGAATCGGCCTCTCTGGAACTGTCTACTGCCCCTGGAGTTGATCCGGCCCTTGCTGCTTTGATTAGCGGCGTGTGTGCCGCGGTCTTTTCTGCGGGGGCTCTCATAGCGGCGGCTGAAAGCTTCCAGGTTGTTGAGGCCTCGGGCCCGTCTCTGAGATCGCTGAACTTCAGCCGGGTGACGCCGATCTCGGTGCTCCCCTCCCTAGGATGCCAGGGCGGAGGAGTCTATTATACCTGACTCTGAGGCTGTTGGTGAAGAGGCTGCGGTGGCTGCACGCGAACTTCGGCCTCCACTCTCCTTCACTGGTAAGATAGGCCAGATATTGACTAGTGAGGGGGCTTATTTGCTCTAACAACATATCCTCCGGGTCAAATCGATTCATGGTTGCCTTGGCCCTGCAGGTCCTGACCCTTTACTTTCCACCGCGGATGTTCTTGGGGAAGGCTCGGCCTGCCGTGATCTGGGAGAAAGGAGCGTTCCCTCTCCTTTGCCGTCTCATGTCGAGGGGCCTCCCGCCAGCTCCAGGCAGATGGGAATGGAGTTGGTGATGGTCTTCGCCTCATCCTCCGTAGATTATACGGCTCCGGAGACTGACCTCTCGACCTTGCCGAGCATTCAAATTCTGCGGGTTGTCGAAGAGGAGTTGGCTGCTGTTCAAGCGTCCTTTCGTGCGGAGCTGGTTTCTCTTGTGGCAGGAGCGACAGATTCTGTTGCGTCTTCTTCAGTGTTGCCGGCTACACTCCCGTTGACACCGGCTTCTTCGAAAGCTCTGGACGAGGTGACGCAGGATGTGCATGACAGCTTCTATCGCCACTTAAAGAGGGGTGTAGATGCTGCTGTAGAATGGGGGGCCACTTTTACTCTGTCTCTGCAGTGTGCTCGGGGCCAGATTGCAACCTTGAAGTCCCTTCCTGGCGGGGTGGGGTTGGCTGCAGTCCTGGAGCCTAAGTTGGTGGAGGCTGATCAGCTTGTAACCCAATTGCTGGCGACACGGCAGGCGGGCTTGCCTGCTGCGATTGATCGGGAGCGGGGCTTCCTAGTTGCTGCTCGGGATAGGATCAAGCTTGCTCGGGATACTGCCGGGCCAGTTGTGCGGGGAGACCTTGACAAGTTTTTCGCTTCGTATGACAGGCTGGGTCGTCGAAGTCAGGCTTGTCGGGCTCGAAAAGAGTCTGCTTCTCGTGGAATCGCTGATACGAAGGTGCGGATTCTCGTACTCCAGAGGGAATTGACCTTCTTAGAGTCAGAGCTGGAGGCTGCCCGTACGGAACAGGAGTCGATCATTCGGGAGGCCGAGAAGGTTTTTCGATCTTCTGCTAACCTGGAACGGGCTTTTAAGAGATTCGAGGATAACTGGCAAGCCCATGCTCAACTGGAGGACGAGGCGGTGCTGACCCAAGAGGCGGAACGTCGAGCTACCCAGAGGTTTGAGCGGTCGGTTGCCTTACTGATGAATCATCTCAGGGCGTTATGTGCCCCGGAGTAGTGATCAGCTTTCTGTTTTTTTTGTTTTTTTTAAGGGATGTGATCCCAAATGATGTAGCACTTTGAATTTTGAATAAATGAGCATGTTTCAACTCATCTTCTCTTTCTTGTACTTGTGGTGTTCGTGGAACTGGACTTGCTGGGGGATTATTTGTGGACCTGTTATCCTGGACGTACCTTGGTTTTAGGTACGGATAACAGGTTTGGACAGGATGTCCGGAACAGCCATGGAAAAGTGGTCATGGATGTTCTCGGTGTTAGAAAAAAGAATGCCGTAGAGCAGCTGGGCTCCCGGGGCATGGTGAGGTGGTAGATTTATGCTAAGAAGCTTAGCAAAGGAATATTTGTGGACCTATTATCCTTGGCGTAACCTGGTCTAGGATACGGATAATGGGATGAAAGTAAACCAACATACTCGCTCAGAGGTTATGAGGACATGGCAAGCATGAGGGTTTTACTGTGGAATCTTCCTACTCAGAGATAATGAGAACATGGCAGGGGAGACTTCACGGAAGATATTCGTGGTCAATAGCAGACATTTGTGGTCAACAGAGGACATTTGTGGACCTATTATCCTTGTCGTACTTCGGTTGTGGGTACAGATAATAGGTTGAAAGGAGACCGACATACTTGCTCAAAGGTAATGTGGACATGGCAAGCATGAAGGTTTCTTCGACGGAGCCCTCCCACTCAGAGGTAATGAGGACATGGCAGGAGTGGGCTCAATGAAGAGGGGGTACATAGAACGACTCAGAGGTAGGAGAACGTGGAAGTTCTATGCGAGGGGGCGGTTTGTTTTTGGTGGAAGTGAAAACGACTCAGAGGTAATAAGGACATGGCCGTTTCAGAAATTTGTGGATCGATTACCCTTTTGTGCACTGGGAGCACGGGTAGTGGACCATGAGGGAGGATCTCTTCCAGGAAGAAAGTTCAGCGGTATAATAATACGTGACTTACTATCTGAAAGAGTGACCGAAATGTGAGTTCAGAGGCACCAGCGGGTACATAACTCGGTAATTTAGAATATTGAGAAAGTGTGAGCTCAACGGCACCAGCGGGTACATGAATCGATAATCTGAAGGAAATGTGGAGGTGAGTTCAGCGGCACCAGCCGGTACATGACTCGATAATCTAAAATGTTGTGGATGTGAGTTCAGCGGTACCAGCGGGTACATGACTCAAAGATCTTGGAGAGAATGTCGTTTAGACATAATATTTCTTCAAGAACTTGCCGTTGACAGGCAACATGAGCAAGTCTCCATTTTGTTTTGCGAGGCGGTAAGCACCGTTGGAGAATACTGTTTCATTGATAAATGGGCCTTCCCACTTTGGCTGGAATTTACCGGCGGTCTTGTGAGTCATGACCATCAGCCTCCGGACTGCCAAGACGAGATCGCCCACCTGGAATGTTCTGATTTTGACCTTCTTGTTGAAGGCTCCAGAGATGCGTGCTTGGTATAGCTCAATTCGTTGCTGAGCTAAGAGGCACTTTTCATCTAGTGCCTCCAATTCCTGTAGCCGACGATGGTGGTTGTCGTCTGTTGTCAATTGATGTGTGAGGGCGACACGTAGTGAGGGGATCTGAGTCTCCAATGGGAGGACTGCCTCACTCCCGTATACCAGGGTGAATAGTGTATTCCTGGTGGCTGTTCGAACTATGGTATGATAAGTCCATAAGCATTCGCCGAGCTTCTCGTTCCAGTCACGTTTGTTGGAGGAGACAAACTTCTTGAGGAGTTTGATGATTGTTTTGTTGAATGCCTCTGCCAACCCGTTTGCTGCCGGGTTGTATGGTGTCGAAGCGACATTCTGAATACGATGTTTATTGCAAAATCGATAGAATACGTGGCTTACGAACTGCGGACCATTATTATGGATGATCCTTCGGGGCAGTCCGAAGCGGTAGATGATGTGATGCTTAAGGAAGCTGATCACGTTTGAAGTCTTAACTTCTGCGAGTGGGACAGCTTCTGCCCATTTGGAGAAGTAATCAGTGATCGCAAGTATAAAGTGATGTCCTCGGGAGGAAGGTGGGGTGATTGGACCAGTGATATCCATTCCCCATGCTTCGAATGGCCAGGACGCCACTGTCGGATGTAGAAACTCGGATGGTTGGTGAATGAAGTCCGTATGGACTTGGCAGGCTTTGCATTTTCTAGCATAATCTATCGCATCTGCCACCATTGTGGGCCAATAGTAGCCCATTCGGCGAAGACGGTCTTGCAATTTAGGACCGGGCTGGTGGGCCCCGCAGACACCGTCATGAGCTTCTCGTACGGCTTCTTTGGCTTCTGCGTTTGACAGACACCGAAGCAGAAATCCGTCGTAGGAGCGACAATACAGCATTTTCGTCTCTGTATCGTAGAAGAATCTGAGAGAACGCCTTCTGATGGAAGTGGCTTCCTTTGGGTTCTCGGGCAGGATGTCGTAGACGACGAAGTCGATGAATGGTTGTCTCCAATCTGGGGCATCATCGATCGTCTGTGCGGAATAACTCACCACGAATTGCACATTGTTTTTAGGACAGACCAGTTCATGGCCTATCACATCCACTGATTGGCGATCATAATTCAGAACTGCTAGGGAAGCGGTAAGACCGGCTAAGGCGTCCGCTTTGATATTTCAGAGTCTGGGGACATGTTCGATGAAGAACCCCTCGAACGACGAGATGATGTTAATCGCTATTTGGTGATAAAGGATTATGTCTTCGTGGCGGACTTCGTATGAGCCCCGGATCTGATTGACTATTAGTTGAGAATCGTCGTATGCTTCAAGGTATTCTACCCCCAACTCTTTTACAAGTTGGAGGCCAATGACCAGAGCGTTGTACTCGACCACATTGTTAGAGCAGGGCTCGGTGAGGGAATAAGCTCGGTTAATCACCAATCTGGAAGGAGAGAATAGCACTACCCTGACTCCGACAACTATATTGCCTTTAGGTCCGGTCCTCGAAGCACCATCGAAGAACATTCGCCATATATCATCGTGAGAGATTGCATGCGAGTCGGCGACCTCATCTGGGATCTCTTCATATATTCTGGAGGACTTTGAGCCTGGATGGACTGCTAAGAAGTCTGCCAGGGCTTGACCTTTGACTGCCTTTTGTGGGACAAAGATCATATGATAAGGGGACAGCAATATTGCCCATGTAGCGAAGCGAGAGCTGAGTGCCCCTGGTTTAGTCATAAGGACCCTGAGAGGGATGACTCGTGAGATCACATGTATCGTTCGTCCGGTGACATAGTGCCGCGTTTTCTGAATGGCGAACACCAGGGCGAGGCATTCCTTCTCCACAGCGGTGTATCGGTGCTCTGGCCCAATCATCATTCGGCTGAGGTAATATATGGCCTGCTCGTGGCCTGCGTCGTTGTTCTGTGCCAGCAAAGCCCCGAGGGAGTGTTCCATTGCTCGTACATAGAGCAGGAATTGTTTTCCACGAACTCGGGCTACCAAAACTGGAGGATTTGACAAATATTCTTTAATGCTGTCGAAAGCACGCTGGCATTCCTTGTCCCATACGAATGAGACTCCTTTCTTCATGAGGTGCGTGAATGGTCGACATCGCCCAGAGAGGTTGAAAATGAACCTTCTGATGTAAGCTTGCCTCCCTTGAAGGCCTCTGAGTTTACGAAGATTTCTCGGGGGACCCATCTCCATGATTGCTTTCGTCTTCTCAGGATCTACATGGATACCCTGTGCGGTGATGATGAACCCCAAGAACTTCCTGCTGGATATGCCCAGAAAGGACTTCGTAGGGTTCATTTTCAAATTGTGCGCTCGCATTAGGTCGAATACCGTCCTTAGATCCTGCAGGTGGTCTCCCTTGCTATGGCTCTTAACGGCTATATCGTCAACATAGCACTCCACCGTCTTGCGTAAGTGGTCTCTGAAGATGATGCTCATGGCTCTTTGATATGTGGCGCCAGCATTCTTTAAACCGAAAGGCATGACTGTGTAGCAGTACGTGCCAATCGGTGTTCGGAATGATGTATGCTTTTCGTCGTCAGGAGATATTTTGATTTGGTTGTACCCCGAGAAGCCATCCATGAATGACATACGTTCGAAGCCGCAGGTATTGTCGATCATGATGTCTGTGATAGGAAGGGGGAATTCATCTTTGGGGCACGCCTCGTTCAGGTTGCAGAAGTCGATGCAGATTCGAATCTTCCCATTCTTCTTGAGGACGGGTACTATATTGGTGACCCAATCGGGATGTTGCTCCTCACGAATGAAGCCGCTGCCTATCAATTTGTTGACTTCGGCTTCGATCGCGTCCATGATGCCTGGACGGAAGCGTCGCTGTTGTTGCTTGACTGGCTTCGCATCTGGTCGAATGTTGAGTTTATGAAGAGCGATGTCGGGATTTAACCCTGGCATGTCTTTATAGCTCCAGGTGAACACATCAATGTACTCTCTGACAAGTTCTACCAGTGACTCCCGTTCTTCGTCTGTTAGGCTTTTACTGATGAAAATCGATTTTGGAGAAGATTCGCTGCCGAGGTCAACTTGTATAACCTCATCTTCAGTAGGAGGTTCTCTCAGTTCAATCCGCTTTTCCCATTGTGCATCCAATTGCTGGGCCCACGGCTCTAGCTCGAGGATCTCGGGGATGTCTTCGTCTTCCTCGTAAGCGTCGACGAATGCCATGTTGACTGACATGACTTGTCTGAACACATCTCCGATGCTGGTATCCGAGTCGGAAGTTGGTGATCCGGTTGAACGTGACTGCCAGTCGCATTCTTCATCTGAACTTTCAGGGGTCGTAGTAGGCGTTACATACCATAACCCGCATCGAGTTTTGTTATAGTAGTTCCGTGGTTTGCCCGCCGGGACTGGCGGCTTCAAAGGTAATCGTCGACCAGTGCCGTAGTTCAATCCTGGCGTCATCTCCAGATCATACCCCTATTTTTGTATGAGATATTTGGATTGAGGGCTATAGAGATACAGAGGCAGTCTTCCGGCATCTGACCCGAGGTCGACTTCTTCTATGGTGAGGGGATGCGGGTTGTTCGTCCGACCGAAGATGATCGGATGATCTCTTCCCTCGATTATTCGGTAAGCGTCTTCTACTGGAGTAAGCCGGATCGCGGTATACAGATTTGTCACTTGTGTGTGTAGGTGAGTGCCTATACCGTGTTCCATAGCATATATTGTACATAGCTTATTGAGCTCGGTGTAGTTCAAAGATAACCTTTTATTGATGAAGTAAGGTATCTTTTCTAGGGGGATTACATCATCAGCGGAGGAGACATCAGTATGGGCAGCCACATACTTGGCTAGTTTTGGTTCCTCTTCGGCTACCCCCTATGTAAACGAAGACTGAGAGGACGACCTGGGAAGCTTGATTGTCAGTGGTTCAGTTGATGGAGCAGAGCGAGGAGTTGTTGGCAGACTAGCGACCCCCAATTTGGTATTTGATGTGGGGCGAGGAGTGGCTGGTTCGCTAGAAGTGTCAGACCTTGCATCGGGGTGACGACCCTTCTTGGGAAGGCGTATCGTCAGTGGCCTATCGGAGGGATTGAGCTTCTCCGTTTGACTGAATCTCGGCAGTCTGATTGTCAGTGGCCCCATTGTGGGTCTCGGTACTTGGCCGGACCTTGGCAGCCGGATTATCATCTGCTCCTCCTATACTGAGAGGCTGATTGCGTCCTTCCACAGAGTGGCGGTAAGGGGTACGGACTTGCCCGATTTACGAGCTTGGAGGTGGATCGTCAGGGGTCCTTCTGATCCCGTGGCCGTTTCGGTGCTAGCTTGTTCATTTCCTTCATCAAGGTACCTTTTTGACTTTTCGTATAGGCAAGAGTCCGAGTAGTAGGATTCTACCCCTTTGAAGGGATCGATATCAGCAAATTTTGTCTTCACGAAGCCGTATTTGTCGACATATTTGAAGCACTGGTGCAGCGTGGAAGGCATGATCATGTAATCGTGTATCCATGGGTGCCCAAGAGGATGTTATAAGAAGTTTCTGTATCTATGATGTAGCAGGTGACTTCGGATTGGAGGTCGCCAATTTGACACTTCAGACGAATCTTCCCAATAGGGTAGCTCCTGCCCTAATTGAAACTGCTGATAGCGGTGCTTGTAGGTGTCAGGCGATGCATTGGGATACGGAGATGATGTAGCAGGCCCTTCGGGATGATGCTTATGGAAGAGCCAGGATCTATGTGCATCTGATCCACGTTCACGTCGCCGATGTACCCCGTGTAGTATAGCGGACGATCGTGTAGGTTGGTCTTGATGAGCATGTCCTGTAGAGTGAAGACGATATTGGGCATTGCTCCCGTGCAGGCACTGTCTTGGAGATCCACGGGTGAGTCCTCTCCGGTGAGGTTGGATTGAGCCAGATAGGCATCGGTATTTTGGAGTGCTTCGCTCAATGCAATGCGAACGTCCTTGGAGAGCCTTAGGAGTTCGTACAGTGACAATTTGGCCGGTGTGTTAGCCAATTGTGCTAAGATGTCAAAGTTGTAGGGCCTCTCTAGCCCTTGGGCTGCGTCTTTTCGGAGAGATTTGTCGAAGCGAGTCTCCTTCGGCCAAGGCTTGTCGGTCGTCGAAGGCTGAGCCGGTCCCGGAGCATCAGTTGTAGTGGGTTGATGATTTTCGGCTGGGTTGTCAACCACAGGTTGGGATTGCGCTCCGGACCGCGTGACGACGGCTGTAGCTTCCTCGTTGTCTGCTGAGATTGTGTGGCAGGTCCTGATTTTTCTACTCTTCTTTTTGTTGGTGGGAGATGGTGTGGGCCGAGTTACTTCTGACACCAAGTCTGGATGGACCCACATGACCTCCCCTCGTGATATGGTGAGAGGTACTAGACCAGCAGCCTGTTCTCGGGGAGGTGGAAGATTGGTAATCTCCATCGTCGCCAGAGGGACAGGGATTACCCCGTCTTGAGTCTCCGTCGGAGGGAAGCTGCCGAATTGTACGGACACCATATTGGCTGCCATGGTTACCTCTTCGAAATCGATGGCCAGAGCGTTCGAATCGATGAGGCTTTGGATGTACCATTTTAGTTGGTAGCAGTCGTGTGTAGCGTGGTGTACATAACGGTGGTAATGGCAGAACTTTGGGTTCTCCAGATCAGCCGGCCGAGGCTCCCGTCTTGGTGGAGGGAGCTGAATTCTATCTTCTTGTATGAGCATGTCCAAGATAGGCTTGACGTGGCCGTCTTCAAAAGAGTGACTTGAGGCCATTGTTTGTCTACGGGCTTCGGCTCAGGTTTTTGTGCTGTATCGGCCATCATAGCCTGCTTTCCCTTGCTATCCCGATTGTTGGAGGGATTACCCCCATTATCGTTGTTGGGACGCTTGCCCTTGTTTTCTTCTTCTGAGATGTGCAATCCCAGTTGGCGAGCCTTTTTCAGTCGTTCTTCGGCGCTTGTGGCGCTGATGATGAATGCCTTCCAATCTTTGAATTGACTTTCGCCCATCCAGAGACTGATCGTTGGGAGCAGTCTCTTTTGACAAATTTCAATTAAAGATGAATCTGGATTTCCGGAAGGCAGCTTCATGGCGGTCTGGCGGAACCGCTCGATGTAATTCCTTGTCAACTCCTTCTCCCCTTAGACGACGTCCATGAGAGTGGGCATAGTGACGTCCTGTCCAACTTCATAGAATCGCTCCAAGAACAGGCGCTTGAAGCCGGTGAAGGAGTGGATGCAGTTGTCCGGCAGATTGCAGTACCAATCGAAGGCGACTCCTTCCAACGCCCCAATAAATAACCGTGTGAGGATAGCATCATCAGGGGGCAGATGGTCGGTGGTGACCTCGAAGTAAGTGATGTACCGACTTGCTGAGGTTTTGCCATCATACGGGTTGATATTGAACGGCTTATATCTTGGTGGGAATGGAACATCCCTCCATTCAGCAGGGTATGGTTGCCGTATTCTGAGATCTTGAGCGTTTTCTCGGGCATGGAACATGGCTCGGAGCTCCTGGACCTCTCTCCTTACTTCTCGGGTTTCGTCTGTCGCGGAAGGGGCTGTTATTTCGGGAGGATTATTGCCCGGGTTTGGTGTCGCTGAGTTCGAATCTACATTGACCGCGGGGCCCGTGCTTGTTTGACCAGGCGTTCCTCCTTGTAGAGTTGGCAGGGCCGCTTTAATCTCGTCTACAGACTTGACCAAAGCAAGTAATATGGCTTCGAGATTGTCGATGTGCTGGCGATCATTGGAACCACCTTGATTGCTGTCCGTCATGAAAACCGTCCTTACATGAGGAGTGATGGAAGGAACGGTGGAGGATGTGCCCTCCAAGTCGTACCCATGCACCGAGAAGTCATCGGGATAGGTGGGAATGTTCTCTTCAGGCTCGGACTCGGAGGGAACGGTATCCCCAGCTTCAGAGCTTGCTTCATCTTGAGAGTTACGGATGTCCTCGGGGACATCAGCGTCTGTTGCACCTGATGGGAGAGTTGTTTGTCCGGGCTCGGCTCCTTGAAATATCGGATTATTGCGGATGTTCGGAGGAGTGCTACCCCCAGTTCCCACAACCCCCAGCGATGTGGATGATGAATTTCCCATCGCGGTAGATTTCGTCTTTGAACGGGTGTGTTGGAATGCTCCGGTGGAGGACAACCGTTTAGACGATAGTTTCTTAGCTGTAGTGGTTGATATCTTGGGACTGGAGATGCTTATCTTTTTTCCTCTCCTTTCGGCGGGGACCTTCTGAGCGGAATTGCAGGAGACAACAGGAGGTGCCTCATCTTCTGAGCTTGGATGCTGTAGTCTTTGGAAGACGGATGGCCGATCTTCAGTCACTGCCGCGTTGTTGCAACAGCAGTTGACGATGATTTGGGTACAGCGATGTCCAAGCGAGGTCTCTTTACACGCCGACACTCCTCCTCTTTCCTTGTGTTTGTGGAGGCTCGTCTCCCGCAGGTCAGAGGAACCACTCTGTCCGTTCGCCGCCGGGGGCTAGACTCGAGCGGTTGTATACAACTTCCCATCCGAGGCCCGTGTGATAGTCAACGGGACACCCCGATAGTCAGAGGTTGGGACAGCTGACTGGGCCTGATGAGCTCGCGCTGTCCTAGACTTCCTCCTTTTAGCACTTGTGGGTACGTAATAGGAGGAGTCCAAGTTGAATACCACAGAATCTGGCTTATCATCCAGAGAACCATCAGGATCAGGACCGCATAAGAGACGGTCGAAGACTGATCGAGAGAAGCGTGGAACAGACGCTATGCGGCTAGAGTTGGGTACCGTGCAGGCTGTCTGCATGCGGTTGTCTTCTGCCGTCGGATGAATTATTTTTGTGCGGCTAGCAGTCTCGACCGTACAGGCTGGCCGCATGCGGTTGGCAATTGTGGCCGCATGGGTTTTCTGCAAGCAATTGACTTCTTAGCCGCATGGGTTTCATTCATGTGGTTGGCAGCTGTAGCCGTATAAGCTATGCGGCTGACAGATGTGGCCGCATGGGCTTTCTTTATGCGGCCGACGGATGTAGCCGCATGAGCTTTCTCCCTGCGGCTAGTACCCATATGCGGCTCGGATCTCATAGAGTTTCTTTTTGCCCCTGCAAGTCCAGCATTATAGTATTTTCTTCTGCTAGACTTGGGGACAGCAGAGTCGTCTACGATCTGAAGTGGGGCCGCAGGGGAATCTTGCTCGCCGTCTTGAACAACAGAGGGTGTCTCCGCAAGAGCTTCAGTAGGAACGAAGGATCGGGGTCTCCACTCCTTACGGGCCTTCTTTGTGCGGGCTCGCTTCTGGACCGGGCCAGTGCTCTTGTCGGAGAGCATTTCTTCGAATGCCTGTTGGTCGAACTGGGCGACCATCTTTTGTTGCGTGGAGCCAAGCTTGGCTGCATCCGATTGCGTCACCAACTCCTCAGCTGTGGAGAAGTTAGTCCCCAGCAGAGTCGCCATCGTGTTTGTCATAAAATATAAAAGAACAGAACAATTATCGGAGGACCGGACTTTTACTTCACGTTACAAACTCGCTTGTACAAAGAAAGCCTAGGGATGAAAACCTAGGTACAGCAGTCTAAGTACAATTGTTTATTTTAGATTCTGGGGGGTGACGATAGAGGCTCGGGAAGGCGACGGCAGCCCTGCCTTACTCCTTGGACGATCGGTATGCAGCCTTGGCTCCTGTGAGAAGATGGTTGGCGTTGATGAAGAAATGCTCTTCTTGCTCCTCTGTTGCTTTTCTGGCTTCTCTCTCTCTCTGTGTATTTTTTCTCTGATAGCGTATATCTCTCCCTGTCTCTCTCCTCTTTTTTTTACAAGGGAATGGCACCCTGCTATTTATAATAGTGGGGGGGCATCATTAGGGTTTGGCTGATTACCCATTCTCAAAGTGGCGGTGACCTGATGCTCAATCAATCTAGACCATTAATTTTAAGCGTGAAGGATCTGGGCCATAAATGGGGATAACACTGAATCTTGCGAATAATTAATGCTGATTGCTTTAAATCTTCATGATTGATTGTGTAGCTTGGATCTCTCACCACGTTTTCCATTGGCTTGATTATGAATGATATGACCTGATCTCATTAATTATGAGGATAACATTAAATATGGTCATTGGGATCTGGTAAATCTTCGCATCTCATAATCATCTTTGCTACCAGCTGTCAAGTCTGGAGGATCATTGAATCTCTGCCACGTGTCTTAATGATGGACTCTGCCAAAGCCGCATGACATCCATGAACCGCATGAGACAGCGTCTCGGCGAGCCGCATAGGTATAGTACTTGCGAGCCGCTTGGTGAGCCGCATAAGTGTAGTAATCGCGAGCCGCATGGGATGGCTTCTAGGTAAGCCGCAGGAAGACGATTCTTGCCAGCCGCATGAAACTGTTCTTCACTGGAGCCGCATGGGGGTAGCCACGTGTCAATCTCGGATCGTGTCAGAGATTTTCTCCTATTTCCCAAGAGTCTGTCATTATGACAGGGCCATTATGACACTTCATGTCAGAGCCGTCAGCTGTCAAATAATGGCAGAGCATTAAATAGGCACACTGCTCGATGGCCAGCTGTGTGAAGGGGTCTCATGGGTACACGTGGCGTTGAGCCGCATATCTCTGTGAGCCGTATGTTCTTTTGAACCGCATGCGGCTAGGGGACTCTTTGAACCGCAGGACTGTCCCTATGTAAGCCGCATGGACTCTCCCGTCCGAGCCATATGAGACTAAGAGTCTCTCTGAACCGTATGGGACTGCTCCTGTATGAGCCGCATGGGGTTCTTCTGTTCTGAGCCGCATAGATCATCGTTCTGATATTTTTCATGCTTCTACAATAATGATAGCATGTATGGTAATGTAGAATATATTATGTAAGTACGTATATGTCCACTGTTTCCCCTTTTTTCTTACAATTTTCCTTCCCTTCCCTTTCCATTTCAGTTTTCTCCGTTTTTCCCTCTTCTATTTTTACAAGTTGTATACATTGTATATAATGTATAAATGCATATAAGTATGTAATATGCATGAATGACATGTATGTAATGAAAATAAGTATATGTATGCAACTTAATGATATGTGAATGAATATAATACATGAACTGAAGTATGCATGTATATGAGATATGAATGAATGATATGCAAGTATCTATGTTTGCAATAATGAATGTAATGAATATGCATATGCATATATGTATTGTACATATATTGTATATAGGCCTGGAGTGGTTTACCCAATATGACTTGTTGGTTAGACTTGTAGTTTTACTAGAGTTGACCTAGTTTGACTAGAGTGTTGACCAGAGTTGACTTAGATTGACTTAGTTTGACCTTATTTGACTTAGATTGACCTAGTGTGACTTAGTTTGGCTTGGTGTGACTTAGTATGACTAAGTTTGACATAGATTGCATAATATATATTATAAATTATGTTATACACTGTTAAACCCTAATTAACTCATGATATCTCATCTTTAGGTCTGTGATTTCACTCTGAGCCAGATTACACAGTTGACATATTTTCATCGGATCTCAGGCGAGTACATTCTCTGATAATATTTTTGTTTTATGATATCATCTATGTTTCTTATATTTAGTGTAGATATCCTTGTTCTTTTGATCCATTGTTCACACGGATTGGTATTTCTCTGGATCCAATCATGAGATGTTATTCTTTGTATTCTTTGGTATATCTTGTGTAAGTCTTTCTTGTTTCTTGTGCATTGTATAGATACGATTCCTGTGAAGGCTAGCTACCTTCTCATAGAATCACGTGTCATGACGTGTCATGGTTGGATCCATAATACTAGTCGGGGGCAGAAAGTATTAGTGTAGATGTGTGGTCATTGCCCTTTTTGTGTAAGTATTGTAGACCTTGTGCAAGTATTGTAGATCTTGTGAGTGTTAATCATACACTCCATGTATGATTAACTAGGCCAGTAGACCTTGTGCAAGTTTCCAAGCCGGCCACATGTCGTAGCTAGTATTCACTCATGTAGATGGTATGATTCTCGACTCTTGTACATGATATAATCCATTTTCTTGCCATTGCTCTAGCTATAGTTTACAACTTTAACCTTGTCATGCTACTTTCATGTACTTTCCACTTTATCTTGTATATTATCTTTATTTACTACTACATTTTTAATATCGTCTAACTAGAACTGTTATTTCAGATTTGTGCTCGTTCCATCCTGACTAGATATGTTGAAAATTTTTTACAGATTATGGCAAGGACGAGTATCCTTCCTACTACGGTCCTCATGACGTAGTTGGCCTAGACTTGGAGACCCTAGTTCAGCAGGGGTTAGCTCCCGCCGATGAGGCATTATTGTAGCTTAGCTAGATTGGTTTGGTACTGGACTTTGTCTCCAGATTACATTTTGACTTGTTATTAATTATTTTAGTATTTGTATTAGATATTGTTGACTCTAGACTTGTATTATTTCTGTGTCGAATATTCTGGTTGATAATTTCATATCTTGTTGTCATTATCTTTCGATATCATCTATCTTTCTTAGAGTTTGTGATTGAGTTTATTATATTGTCATTGCTTGTCCTCTATTCGGAGTTGACCGTTCTCGGCAGGTTTTGATATTATAACTGTTGTTAGATAGTAGACCTAAACATCGTTCTATGCCGTTTCTGCGGCGTAGGCTGGGTCGTTGTCTTGCACTCGTGCCCTTACTCCAGGTGCGGGTCATGACACATTTTTAGTGGTGGCCCATGCAGACCGAGAGTCGCATTAGTACGATGTCGTGGTAGTGCAATGATTAGTTATGCTGCTGCATGCCTGCGATAGAAACTAAGGAATAGGCTTTAGCAGAGAGGTTACTCAATCGCAGTTAGGACTACTTAAGAAGATTCCTGGGATGACCCTTGAGAATCTCATTATAAACTATCTCGAAATTCGATTCCGACAGTTTTTGTCTACTTCCTTGTTCATCATTGAATTTGATTCTTGGTATTCATTATTGGCTTGATTTTCTACCAAGATAATATTATGGGCTAGGTTGCCTCAGTCATGGAATCTAGAGTCTTCTACAGCCAAATTAGCTGGTTTGGCGATGAAATAGAGTCTGATTTTGGATGTATTTCTCGGGTGTGTGAATTTAAAATTTTTGCAGCCAAGCTAGCTGCAATGCAAAAATTTTAAATACCATGATTCTAGAGGTATGTACCTTAGTTGTGGACTCTATGGATTATCGCTGTTGCACTTACTGACATAATGAGGATTCTGGTAACATGGTTCTGGACAGACGGGTATGGTTATCAAATTTCAGAATAGATATCATATAGATGGTGCCTTAGTATGATGGAATAGAATATCAGTATGGAAGTTAATTACTTGAGTATCATGGATTAGATAGAAGGAGCTAAGCCACCTATAGCGTAGCACCGTACCCCGCACCATCAGAGGGATATACTCCAGAGGGGCAGGGCTTTCGTGCTGACAGTCGAGTAGACCGACGCTACAGATGACGGATTAGCAAGTCTGTCTTTCCGGTTCTTCTTTCCATCTTGTTGTGTGATTCCATTATTACCTTTCAGGATGTTTTGTTCTGTGATAGATAGTATAGTGACCCTGATCAGGACCGTAAAATCACGACCAGTAGGACCACAATTTGTATGTTTTAGATATAGTTTTCTCGACCTTGATTGTTGGAGGTTTAACCTAGAAGGAGTATCATGATTGGACATACTATATGATTATCAGACTGTATCTTGGGAAGGTTTTGAACATATCATCTTTGCTTTATTGCAGTCTTTTTTCAAAAAATTTTTTTATTACAAATTAACATAGGAGTAGGAATAACTTCAGATAACTAGTACTCTAATTCTTTGTAGAACTTTATTAGTTATAACTCTTTCATAGTATAATGGATTGATAGCTTGTATTAGGATTTATTCTTAGGTATGGTAGTCTAGTTGACATTAGACTAGTAACCCTTTATAATTAAATCTCTATTGATTTTGACTATCAATTTCATATAGGATGTTAGTCTGCTCTGGAGGTATTAACCCCTCCGGCTCACCAGAAGGATAGTAGGATATATTGATGGTTAGAACAGTGATATTTCGTACGTGTACTTTAGAAACAACAATGATATACGAGGTCGGTTTGTTTTGTGGACTTGAATAATTTTAGGTTCTTGATTCTCGAGATATTTTACTTAAGATTGTGATGCTAAATTTAGGAATTTAGAAAATGAGAAGAGAATGTAACTATGAAGCGATGATTATACCAAAATTGAATAAGATGTTGGTAAGAGGACAGATTGAACACAAGGATTTTGGGTTATGGGAAAATTTAAAGATTTTATGGAGGTTTTAAAATTTAAGAAGAATAATATTTGATGGTGTACGTGAAAGAAATACAAAGGTCGATTTTATAATAAAGAATAAGTTCCTGCATGACATAGTAGTATTAGCTTCGAATAAATTCGAGGATAGTGATTTGAACAAGTTTGAGGATTTTATAGACTTTGATCTAGAGATTTTAGATCCAAGTTAGGACAAGGTGTAGGAATTTAAATTTTTGGGATGATTAAGTGGATAAGGGAGAGTAAGATCAGAAAGAAGGAATAAGAGTTTTAACAAGAGCATGATTCATGAGAAATGTCTTGAGAATTTAGGCCCTGCTTCTAGGAGGGAGTTTTAGTCACCAGACCTTATTTGTGGTGAGTTTTCGACCTAGGCTTTAGCATATCTTTTGTGATATTTTGTTGCACCCCATGCCTGTATATTTTGATACCTTGTGATTACCTTGTGCTGTAGTATGGCTAGTATAGCTAGATGAGACCTCAGACTGATATTGCTTGCCATGACCCTGTATGTTATTATTTCAAATTGCATGATTTAGATGAGCTTCTAAGTCCATGATTGTTGGGGACGAGACTCTAGAAGGAGTATGACCATCTTAATTTTGATGACAAAATTTTTCTAAGGAGGGTAGATTTGTAACCACCACTTTTCTAAAATAAGGATAATTTTGAACTTTCATAAAATTGATTATTTAATAATAGGTTTAAATCATGTTATTAATTTATTGGTATATTTTGATTATTTTAATATCATTAAATTAGTGTTTTGTGATTTTGTTCTTTGGCTAGTCTAATCTTAGAGTTTCTTAGCCTAGAGACTAACTATGGCCATGGAGGCCTAACCCATGTGATTAGATTAGCTAATTACCATGTTTAGGCTAAGGGTATTTTGGTCATTTTGTGACTTTTATATTATTTAGGATTTTGATTAATTGGTAAATTTTAGATTATTTTAATGATATTTAAATTGATGTATTATGATTTTGGTCATTTTTCATATTTTAATATTTTGGAAATTTTTATATTTTAATATTGATTTTACGGGATTTGTTTAGTCGGGTTTCAGTTTCGTTTCGTTCCGACTTGTGTTAGTGACCCGGGTAGATTAGACTTTAGACGGCACCCCAAGATTAGTTAGTCATGGACCACAAACCCTACTAATTATGGTAGTAAGTTTAGACTAATCCCACTTGTTAGATTGGTTAAGTTAGAGGCTTAAACTTGACCTTTTTGATCCCAAACTTGAACCTAACTTAAAATTAACCAAGAGGACTAGTTGAGGCCTTATTGGGCTTTCCTCCAAGAACCAAATAGGGTTTATTGGCAGCCACTATAGGTAGGTTAGCCACCCTTCCTTTCATTTCATTCCATCTTACCTCTTTTCCTTCACAAAGTGTTCTTCTCCAAATTAGAGAGCTTCCCTCTTTGATTTGATCTCCAAATCTCTTCATTCCTCCACCAAAACTTTCATCCAACCTTCTCATACTATCAAGGGAGGGTGCTAGCAAAGATTTGGATCAAAGTGCAAGGAGGAGTGTCCATTTTGGAAGTATCTTCGTATCGGAGCCGTGTCCTTGAGAGTATCATTGGGATCCCACTCCCAATAGGTAAAACCAACCCTCTAAATTGATTTTCTATGCATATTAGTTAGTTTTGAATCCACAGGATTCACCCCCATGCATATACCCCTTTTAGATTCAAGTCTGAGGCCATATGGAGCTCTCTAAAGCAAGTTAGAATTGTGTCTTGTGTCCTACTTATTAGATCTCAAATTAGGACACCTCATGTGTTTGGTTTAATGTCTAATAGGTTTATTTGTGTTTTAATTTCAGTTTTAGACATGTTAGAGGATGGATTGATGTTAGCTAGGATGGTTAGAATGAGTTTTATTTGGGTACCCATGGTTAGATCTAAGTGGTTTAGTCTACATGTCATATTTTAGCCTCAACTTGTCATTTTAGTGTTTCTTTATATAATGGACTATTTTTTATATATATAATATGTATGTAAGATATATTTCATATATTTAGATGTGTGTGGATATGTTGTTGGAGGTGTGCTTCTGTTAGAGGAAGGGGAGTGCGGTTTGATGTGTGTCTTGAGTGGTGTGGAGAGTGTGATGTGTTTCTTTTGTCCAAACAACCCAAATTCATCATAATATTCATCCACGTTTTTAGTAGTCATAGCAACTTAGAAATGTCATAACTTTCAGCTTAGAACTCCGATTAATCTCCATTTTTTTAAAAGAACTGTATCGAAGTTAGATTTCCAAATATATATATTAATAGGTAAAATACATATAGAACTTTCTGTAAAACTGTTTGAGTGTCAGCTGTCCGAAAGACGAACGTATTTCGGTGTTTTCACGATTTCGGGAGCTTCCGGACACAAAAATGTGATATGTTTGAAGTTTCATAAAGCTAACACAAAGGGCTACGACATACTTTAATACTCGAATTTAGTGAAGGCCGAATTGGTACAGTATTGGTTTTAAGTAGAAGAGTGACTATACGACATAGATATTTTTTGTAACCTATGAGCCTATGTAGTATGGATATTAAATGAATGTAGAGTATATAATGCATGATATGTCAGATAAATGAAATGATATATATATATATATATATATATAATATGTATCCTCTTTACATTAATGTATATATATGTTTGAATGCAAGCATGTAGGAATGCAATCAATGTAATATATATAAGCAATGCATAAATGCATGAATGAAAGAATGATATACAACGTATGCATGAAAGTATATAATGAATGCTAGATATGAATGTAATGTATGCATGTAATGATAGATATGAATGCACAATGTATACATAATATAATGCAATATATAATGATAGCATGTATGGTAATGTAGAATATATGATGCAAGTATGTATATGTCCACTGTTTTCCCTTTTTCTTACATTTTTTCTTCCCTTCCCTTTCCATTTCAGTTTTCTTCTTTTTTTTTCTCTTCTATTTTTACATGTTATATACAATGTATATAATGTATAAATGCATGTATGTATGTAATATGCATGAATGACATGTATGTAAAGAAAATAATTATATGTATGCAACTTAATGATATGTGAATGAATATAATGCATGAACTGAAGTATACATGTATATGGGATATGAATGAATGATATGCAAGTATCTATGTTTACAATAATGAATGTAATGAATATGCATGTATGTATTGTACCAATATTGTATATAGGCCTAGAGTGGTTTACCCTATGTGATTTGTTGGTTAGACTTGTAGTTTGACCAGAGTTGACCTAGTTTGACTAGAGTGTTGACCAGAGTTGACTTAGATTGACTTAGTTTGACCTTGTTTGACTTAGATTGACTTAGATTGACTTAGTATGACTTAGTTTGGCTTGGTGTGACTTAGTATGACTGAGTTTGACATAGATTGCATAACATATATTAGAAATTGTGCCATATACTATTAAACCCTAATTAACTCATGATATCTCATCTTTAGGTCTGTGATTTCACTTTGAGCCAGATTACACAGTTGACATATTTTCATCGGATCTCAGGCGAGTACATTCTCTGATAATATGTTTGTTTTATGATATCGTCTATGTTTCATGTATTTAGTGTAGATATCCTTGTTCTCTTGACACATTGTTCACACGGATTGGTATTTCTCTGGATCCCATCATGAGATGTTATTTCTTGTATTTTTTGGTATATCTTGTGCAAGTCTTTCTTGTTCTTTGTGCATTATATAGACACGATTCCTGTGAAGGCTAGCTACCTTCTCAGAGAATCACGTGTCATGACGTGTCATGGTTGGATCCACAATACTATTCGGGGGCGGAGAGTATTAGTGTAGATGTGTGGTCATTACCCTTCTTGTGCGAGTATTGTAGACCTTGTGCAAGTATTATAGATCTTGTGAGTGTTAATCATTCACTCCACGTATGATTAACCAGGCCAGTAGACCTTGTGCAAGTTTCCAAGCCAGCCACATATCGTAGCTAGTATTCACTCACGTAGATGGTATGATTCTCGACTCTTGTATATGATATGATCGGTTTTCTTGTCATTGCTCTAGCTATAGTTTACAACTTTAACCTTGTCATGCTACTTTCATGTACTTTCCACTTTACCTTGTATATTCTCTCTATTTACTGCTACATTTTTAATATCGTCTAACTAGAACTGTTATTTGAGATTTTGCTCGTTCCATCCTGACATAATATGTTGACAAAATTTTACAGATTATGGCGAGAACGAGTGTCCTACCTACTACGGTCCTCATGACGTAGTTGGCCTAGACTTGGAGACCCTAGTTCAGCAGGGGTTAGCTCCCGCCGATGAGGCATTAGTGTAGCTTAACTAGATTGGTTTGGTACTGGACTTTGTCTCCATATTATATTTTGGCTTGTTATTATTTTAGTATTTGTATTAGAGATTGTTGACTCTAGACTTGCATTATTTCTGTATCGGATATTTTGGTTGACAATTTTATATCTTGTTGTCTTTATTTTTCGATATCATCTATCTTTCTTAGAGTTTGTGATTGAGTATATTATATTGTCATTGCTTGTCCTCCATTCGGAGTTGACCGTTCTCGACAGGTATTGATATTATAACTGTTGTTAGATAGTAGCCTAGACAGCGTTCTATGCCGTTTCTGTGGCGTAGGCTGGGACGTTGTCTTGCACTCGTGCCCTTACTCCAGGTGCGGGTCGTGACACGTGTCGAAATAATCGATCCCCTACTTCTGAGAAAATCCCTTGGCAACTAATCTCGCTTTGAACTTGTCATCAGTTCCATCGACCTTCATCTTCTTCTTGAAGATCCTTTTATATCCGATTGGTTTTGCTCCTTCAGGCAGATCGACAAACACCCACATGTTGTTGGAGGTTATCAAGTCATTCTTATCATTAATAGTCTCATTCCAGAAGACAGCATCTCTTGTCTTCATCGCCTCATCATAGGTAAGCGGGCCTGCTTCCACATAATAGGTGACAAAATCCTCTCCGAAGTCCTTATGTCTCCTCACTCGCTTCGATACAGGTTCAGCGAGTTCTGGTTCAATAGTTATTTCTGCAGCAATAACATCTTCTTGGACTACCTCTTTGTAACGAACTTGAGCCTTCTGCACACTCCTATTGTTCTCTGAAATGTCTACGAGAACAATTTTCTTGTGCATTGTAAATTTATCTTCAAAAAATTTTGCATCGCGAGATTCAATGATATGATTTGACTCAATATCAAGGAACCTCCGAGGATCACTCTTATCAGCATAACCTAGAAATATAGTCTTCGTTGTCCTTGTTCCCAGCTTCTGAATCTTCAAATCTCGAAGATTCATATGCGCCAGACACCTCCATACTCGAATGACATTCAAGTTGGGTCTTACCTTGAACCAGAGTTCATGAGAAGGGACTTTCAAAGTTACATGCGGCACTATGTTCAATATGAACGTAGTCGTAAGCACTGCTTCACCCCAGAAGAAATTAAGAAGACCCATAGTCAACAATATTGAGTTCATCATATCTGTTAACATTCTATTCTTCCTTTCTGCAACACCATTTGATTGAGAGAAGTACATAGCGGTTGTCTCATTAATAATTCTATATTCTTAGCAGAACGATACGAATTCATGAGACCTATACCCGCCACCTCGATCACTTCTGAGTCTCTTGAGTTGTTGTCCGGTTTGACGTTCGGCTTCAGCCTTGAAGTCCTTAAACTTTTCAAACGCTTCATCTTTAGACTTGAGTAGATAAACGAACACGTACTTTGAGAAGTCGTCGATCAAAGTAATGAAATACTTCATCCTGGCCTTTGTGGAGAATTGTTTGAAGTCACAGATATCTGAGTGCACCAACTCCAGAAGATCTGTACTTTGGTTTACCCGCTTGAACGATTTTCTTGTGATCTTCATCTGCGTACCGACCTCACACTTCTCCAACTCCTTACCCCCATATCTGGATATAAGCCCTAGACTAGACATCTTGTTTATTCTTTTATAATGAACATGTCCTAGTCTATTATGCCACAACTCAAAAGAATAACCAGAAGAAGAAACTTCACTAACTTTCTCCATAGGAGTTACAAGTTGAAGTTTAAACATCCTTTCGGTACAGAAAGCATTCCCGAAGTATGTTCCTTTATAGGACATAAGGACTTGACCAGCGTTAATGTCCATCCTCAAGCCTGCGTTGCAGATCACGCTTCTAGAGACTAGATTTTTGGCTATTGTTGGTACGTGCTTCACATTCTGAAGCGTTAGCAACTTCCTCGAAGTCAGTTGCAATACCACTGTTCCGATCTCGACTACTTCAGCTTGTGTCTGGTTCGCCACCATAACCTTCTTAGAAACAGGTTGGTACATGGTGAACCACTCATTCTTTGAGCAAACATGACACGAGGCCCCAGTGTCTATCCACCAATCCGTGTCAATCCCAGCTGAGTCAACCTGTACAATCATAGCAACAAAGTTAGCCTCATTTTGCTTCTTTTATTTTGCTTTTTCTTTACAGCCCCTCTTTCAGTGGCCTTTCTTGTCACAGTTGAAATAAGTCCCAGGTTCTTTGGACTTGGGCTTGAACTGAGCCGACTTCACCTTCAGATGGTGAACGTCTTTCTTATTTTGGTAGGGAGTCTTTTTTCTTCCTATTAGAATTTTTTTCCTTGCACCATGTTTGCCTTAGCTATCTTCTTGGACAAGTTGTCCACTTTGAGTTGAGCCCTCAACTCGTCTTCAACATGTATCCTGTACAAGAGGCATTCCAGATCCACTTCTATTTTCCTGCAATGCATATCCGTGATGAAGTTGCTCCACCCAGGTGGAAGCTTGGCGACAATACCCCCGACGACGAAATCATCGACCAAGGGCATGTCGTCATCCGCCAGATTCTGACGTAACTTGAGAAACTCCTTGACTTGAGACAACATGGTTTTGGCGTCCTTAAACCGCATCCTCCAGACCTTTTTGGTCACGTGGATCTTGTTTCTGTTATCATCTGCCTTGTAGAGATTCTCTACAGACTCCTAGACGTCCTTTGCATTGACCGTCTTACTATATAACTCCGCCAGAGAGTCCTCCATCGAGTTCTAGATCAACAACTTGTAGAGGTTGTTATCTCGTCTCCATTTTGACTATAAAGCCATGACTTCAGCAACCCTTAGAGCATTTTCACCCTTTAGAATCAAAGGCTCAGGATCTGTCAACACACAAGCGATGCTCATGAGATGAAGATTGAGGCTGACCTTTCTCATTTAGAAGTTAAAGTGCTCTCTATCAAACTTCTCAAGTTTAAAACTTGTATCAGGAAGTTGTGCACATTGTTCTCCATCAGATCTGAATCTTTCCTTAAGATTGCTATTCCCAAAACAGATCGTTTGATGGAAATCTCGTTCTCTTATAAATTGAGAGATAGATAAAAGCAACTTAGCAGGTGAAATATAGATCACCGCAATTCTGCTGATCGTTCTCAGCTGGAGTTGATACAATGAAGAAGAATAATCGTTCTCAACCAGAGTTGATGCAACAAAGATGAATACTCGTTCTCAACCGAAGTTAATGCAATGACTTTGCTGGGATGATAAAGATCACTGTAGCTCAAAGCAAGATTTGCCCTATTGCGATCTGCTCCCAGGAAGCAGCAAATTCGAAAGAACTTCTGGAATGCTCGCTGCCACCTCCTTTCACGAACTCGAAGAACTCCAATGGCATCGACGGCACAACTCTCTTTGTCTCTTTATTTTAGCGTAAGTCTTTAATGAAGGTACGAAAAGAGTATTTATAGAGAAGGACCGAAACCTTAATCCTACTCCTGGCCGTAACTGATTGCAAAAAGATATAAACGAATAATGGAAAGAATTGAATGAACTAAATTAAAATCCCACAAAAATTAGATCAGATCGATTAACTGAATCTTTCCATAACCGCTCAAATCTTCCAATCAGCCACATCATTAGCCGTCTGCGTCCTTTACCCCACATAGCCCACCAGCCTGCGCGCATAGCTACGAAGCAGCATAGCCGCATAGTAGCATAGCAACACGGTAGCACCACAAACGTACAGGCACGTAGCGCAGCATCGTACGCGCACCACTGTGTTGCAGCCCCGCGGTTCATACACATATCCTGCACGGCCCCTGCGCATGAACCTGCGCATGCGACTAGTACAGAAGATGAGCGTACGAGCGCATCAACTGCACACAAGGCGCCATGCGTCGATGCTGACGTGCTAAGTGCAAAGTGCGCCAACAAAGCGTCACTTTGCGCCTTTGAGTCCGAGTCCGAGTTGCTAAACCCCTTCAGGGCTTAGCTCCATAAGGGAATTATCCTATGAGCATGACAAAAGGCATTAATGCTTCTTTGTTAGTTTAGCCTTCTTTCCACTAGAAAAATGCCCCCACATGGCACCCATGTGCTCTCCAGACTTCATGTGATATCTCAACACAAGCAAAGCTTTATATAGAGATACCATCCATTTGGTTTTTCCAATGTGGTACTATCTTTCTAGTTTCTGAAGCAAAACACCAACAACAACAAGCAAAAACACCAACAGGTATCATATAGAAGATGATAATCTCTCATAATCCTTACAAAACCCTAAAACCCTAGATCTTTCTCACATATTTTATGTCAAAAAAGAACCCCAAATTTATATGTATAACATAAAACAAATAATAACCATCTAATGTTTCTTAAGCACCATAAAACGAATTATAATCTATTTAGGACTTGGATATGACCCAATCCTTTTAAACAAATTTGAGCCAATTCTAACAATATACATCTTGCCTTATGCTTATCCAATCACCAAAATCTCAAAAATCAAGTCTACACAAAACCACTATGTTAGATTAATTGCACATTTGTATCACGATGTCATCTTGGTAGACAGACAAGATAAAAACTAAATACTGACTCCTAGTCTCGACAATTCATGTCTCTCATTTGGACCACATCCCTTTGTAGATCATTGGAAAACTCCAAGCCATTGTAATTATCCCTCTCGCAGGCACTGCAACGTCCCAGTCCCAAAATACATAGAACTAGACATGTGGCATCGGCCAATTGATACAATCCATAGTAAAATACCCAATTTAATGGATCTTTCCAGATTGTACTAAACTATAAATTAAGCTAAGTAACAAGTGTACACAGGTGAAATATGACATCTAATCTCATCCACAAAATAAACTAAAAAATATATATGTGCATTCAAATGTTTAAAAAACATAACATAACTGGAATAGAGTCTAGTGGAAAAAACCCACAGTACAACACTGAAAGTATATAAATAGAAATGTTTATAAATAGATAAATAAATATCATTATAACTAGAAAGATCAGGAATATCTATCCAACCAAGCCTACCGAGATCAAGAAAACTCCGTTAGAAGCACCTCGAGCTCCATTGATAAAACAAAACCAGTCTCCAGGTCCGAACCGTGGACAGTCGGGTAAAGGTGCTCGTCAAGATCTAGAAGAAAAGCTAAGTCCTCAGAGGGACATAACAAGATATAAAATACATGCCATAAAGTGATACTGTAATAACATAAAGGTGAACTGACCACTCTATATGATTGCACTTGAGGATAATCTTGGTACGTATGGGTAGGATAAGCACAATAATAATCTCTGGTATAGTCCCTGGCTAGATATCATATATACATTGACATATATCATCAATCAATATAGTGTAGCGCTAGCGACCATCGGCTGATTTAATGACAGCATATATAATCAGACGATAATGCATACCACGTTATCAAGCTACTAGAAACATGTAGTCAAGACTCCTTAATGTCATCTAAAGACTACAGTAGACCAATTTGGTTCCCCCTACGCCTATTAATGATCCTTTCTGCCCCAATGCCAATGCATAATTTGTGACTACAACCTGAACATCTCGTAACCATATTCTAGTCCACTATAGAAATATCTAAAACTAATCATCATACCGTCACACATGCTATTGCATCGATAGCTAGTCGACTACATAAGCCCGTGTCTAACATGTTCTCATCCTCACTCTCAGTGTCGTGAAATGATTCGTGTCATGGTTTGGAAACTATAACAATAGCTCCACAACTTAGGGTAGGTCCACTAGTACTAGATCAACATAATCTATATCGACGCCTTCGCTGGCTGTACCCGAGACATCCTTAGACGCAACCTTTATACTATTTCTAATATAGATATACATGATAATATTCGTGCAATTTTAATACAGTAAAAATAAGTCAAGGTATACTTGCCTGGATCCCTAATAAGGAAGAGCTGTGATCCAGATCCTTAACTAAAAGTCAAAGTATCATGAGAGCCTATGTTAAATATTAACAAATTAATTAATAACTTAAATTACTAATTATATATAACCAATAATTAATACTTATATAATGTGACATTGTACGGTCTCAACTAGCAAGGAAAACTAGATGTTATAATTAGCTTATAATTAGATAAACTAAATTAACGAAAATTCATCTAACTCATAGTTTTCTAATATCCGTAAGTTCCAAATTTTCATATATCTTAGTCACAAGGGTCTACTAACCTCTCTTCTATGCATAGGTGCTAAGTGTTTCTCTAATTGGGTCTGCCTTGTATCAATATGACTTCGAAACGTTTTTAATGGTCTTCTAAACTATAAAGCTAACCATTCCCTAAAAAAAAACTTAGTTTTTAATTTATATAAATAATACATATAATTATATATTAACTTATATGTTCTAAACATTATTTTTTAGTAAGTCTTTGATGTACAATCTATACATTTTTTTGGTATAGTCCAATTATGGTCACATAAAATACCTATTATCTAACTTTAAATTAAAAATAAATAAAATTTGATATTATTAATAAAGATTAGAAATTAAATATTCTATAAAATTTATCTTTGTCCAATAATATCCTAGAGATTAAAACTACTATTATTCTATTCCTACCTTAGGTTTTCTAGGTCGCATTTCACATGTTTTGAACCCAACTAGCTATTAATGAACCTAACTTAAATAAATTTGTAAAATATAAAATTCAGCACCTAAAGTCATAATTTAATGTATATTTAGTAGATATTATTTGTCGCATTTACCTAAATTTTTAGTCTACATTTGTAGTGTACTCAAAATGCTCCTGGTCGCGATTCTAGGTCACGTACCTAAACTAATCCTAGAGTTGAATTATGCTAACACAATTTTCCTTAGAACCCATGTTAAAATAGAACCTTAATTGCATAAATATCATATTTCTTAAGGGTTTTTTATGAAAAAATGTCGTCATAACCCTACATGACTTTTGGGTTCAAGTACCTAATGAAACTAGGCTTTTCAAGGTTCAATTCAACATGTTTTGTTGTTACATACACAAAACTAAAATCAAACAAAATATATATGACACAAATAAGGTTTTTAATGATTAATCAATCAATAAATCATACATGAATTAATTAGGTACATTTCCATGGAAATACTACACATCTATATTGAACCTACTACATAATTCCTATACAAACATGTGTATAACCCAATTGCTGAGTTCATCACAGACATGGATGTGTTTACAGTCCTTAAATCCTATTTATTATGATAAAAATTAATTTTTTCATGATTAATTAAAAGGTTTAATAGGTCCCTAAGTTAGTCACAATGTTGGGTAGCATAACAAGTTGTTTTCATTACACAACATACACTTATATAACAATTAAATTCAGATTTCTCGTAGCAACCATAAATCATGTTAAAAATAGGTTTATAAATTAATGATTAGGGTTTCTACCTATGTCAATGTCATGTTCACGTAGTCCTAGGTTTAATTTACTAGGTTTAGAAGGTAAATTAAAATTTTTACTTATTTGGAATGATTAAAAATTAAATGAATACCCAAGAATAGGGCTGCTGTCCACCTCTTTTATGAAGGTTTTTTAGGGTAGAAAATAGCATCTACGAGCCTTGAAAATCCTCTCGTAGGTTGCCCAAATCTTAGGCTACCTCCTAGGCTCTTCGTAGGTATCTACGCCTCCGAAATGGGTCATAGGAGTTGTGCGAAGTGCACCAAAATTCAGTGGGAACACTGTTGAATTCAGACCACCAAAATGATGTTTTGGAAGGAGGAAGAGAGAAGAAAATGTTGGTAATATGTTGATAAATTGTTTGCCATTAAAATCTTTTTATTGTAATTTTAATTACAAACGGAACAGTGTTACAATGTAGGACTTAGATGTAGTCCTAGGAGAACACTTTGTTTATCTGGGTCCCTGTGTCAATGGAGCGAGTGGTAACGCGTTGACTTCGTTGACGATCTGACAACGGTTCTCGGTTCTCTGAAGGTCTGAGTTGCTCTGGGTGATGGAGTTTGCAGATGGGAAGAAGACGTTGAGTGTCTCTTTCGATATTGGTGGATGATAACTCTGATGCCTTTTTCTGTATGTGTACGTATGTATATTACGTATTTTTAAGAAGGAGATGATCCTTCTATTTATAGTTTGCAGGCTGGCTGCTCATGCGCGCATATGTAGGATGCGCCTATACATGAGGACGGCACGTGGTTGAAGCTGCGGGAGGTGCATGGATGATGCACCATCATTTGTGGGTTAAATCCTTTATGCTGCATTTATGGGCTGACACGTAGCAGGAGAGAGGATCTTTCAGTTGCTGAGATCTTGGGTGATTAGTACCCCTTCATTGGCAGAATTGAGTCAAAGGACACGTATCGTAGGCCCATGGCTCAAAGATCTCGGATTTGGTGGAGAGTGATCTGGTAGGATGTGCCTAGGACTGGACGCATGAGAAGACTTTGGCTCACAACCTTCAGGAGTTACGAACCGGTCGGGACGCACGGCTTTTGAGGTGCATACGAGTCTTTAGGCGCATGGCTGTTGAGGCGCATGCGAGTGGTTGGTCGGCCACGTGGGTCATAACCGTCGGAGGAAAGTAATGATGATGCTGATGTCAGCGACACTTCATCTTCTAAAAAAGCTGCTAACTGTCCAGTCTTCGGGGGACATGTTGCCAACTCTGTCACTTGAGCATTAATTGCTTGATGGGTGATGAGCCAAAATGGGCGCATGGGTCCATGTTGATTAGGACGCATGGATCTGGGCTTTGTTGGGCGCATCCATACGGGGCGCTTGGAACTGACGGGCGTGTCTGTACGATACGCGATGTCTGACCGGCGCATCCATTTGCCTGACATGCCTTTCTTGGTCTGACTTTTGTGTTCTTTAGGTTCTTTAAATAGCCATTTTGATTTGGCCGAATTTGAAGCGTCAGGTTCATCACCATAAATGCAAATTCATTACACGGGATTCGGAGAGCCCGCCACTTGGCGCATGGGTTTGATTTGCCCGGCCTATAAATAGTGGCAAGGAGAGAGTTTGCTTCTCGTTCTCTCACGTCTTCCCGAATGAACTTATTTGCTCGAGCAAATTCTGTTGACGAGATGCTCCCGAGGGTGAAGATGCGACGAATTATCTTCATTCATACACTTGTGAAGGTGACTGTTACATCCAAAAGTCGGGGTCGAGGGCTTCTGAGGCAGGCAGAAAGTGCCTGTTGCATCCAAAAGTTGGGGTCAAGGGCTTCTTCCTCAAGCTAGGGTGGGGTTGATCACCCACCCTTGTTCTGCTCAATAAATACTTCATTAGTCGAAGCACTTGATCGGGTCAAAGTGGAGCGCATATGCTGAGACTTCATGATGCACATAACTGAAACTCTGAAGAGATGTGCCTGACTGAGACGCTGAAGTGATGTGCCTAACTGAGACGCTGAAGCGACACACCTGACTTAAACGCTGAAGCCTTTTAGACATGTAATAGATTTTTATATGAAATAAAAATCTTCTTTTGCTGTCTATACTTTTGCTATCTTTCTGTGCCAAGTACTTCGTTTGAGTTCCCTGGCGCATGTTCTGAGTAGTATTTAAGCGCATAGGAATTCTGGCACATAGATGCACCCTGAAATTTCATGCTTCTACAAGACCCCCTTCAAAGTTTTCAAAACTTTTTGTCAAGTTTTGGAATACTTTAAATAAGAAGCATGGTGGTGTCTTCAATAGGGCGCATGACTGTTCGGACGTATGATTGCTCCACGCATCGGTGATGGGGCACATGCTCCTCTCAGTAAATGCAAATAATAATGCTTCGAAATAATCAAAAAGACTAATGATGGTCTTTTTGGATTCATTTGTAATTATCATTTCGTAGAACCCCAAGCGGTGGCTAACGTCACTCTTCATCGGTTTCCGCGTATGCCCAAGCCTATAAATAGGCATATGATGGAGAGAGAGGGTTCTTCTCCTCTTTGCTTTCTTCTTCTCTAGAGTTCTTCTTTCGAAAAATCCTAACTTCTTTTTATTTCACGAGATGGCCCCCAAAACTCCTCGCGGTGGTGCTGGCCGAGGACGAGGCAAAGGAAAAGAGCTTGTGGAGGCTGCTATGGATGATGTCCCCAGGACGCCCGTCGACGTTCGACCGGCGATGATTAGTGGGTTTCGTCGCTCTTTACCGTACTTTTCTATACTAGAGTAGGCCGTTTTTAGAACTCACATACGCCGACGCGCATGGACCTTGGGTCCTGATGATGCCCCGAAGCTTCCCTGCTGACGCGCATGGGTTTAGACCCTGATGATGCGTCGAAGCTTCTCTGCTGACGTGCATGGGTTTAGACCCTGATGATGCGTCGAAGCTTTCCTGCTGATGCACATGGGTTTAGACCCTAATAATGCGTCGAAGCTTCCCTGCTGACGCACATGGGTTTAGACTTTGATGATGCATCGAAGCTTCCCTGTTGACGCGCATGGGTTTAGACCCTGATGATGTGCTGAAGCTTCTTTCCAGATGCGCCTGAGCCTTGGTTCAGTATATGCGCTTCTGATGAAAGCGTAACTTAGAATTTTTGTTGTTCTAATATATCTGAGTTTTTGACTTCTTTTGCTGACCGTCAGTGTCGATGACCGTCCCGCTCTTGAACAAAGTGCTTCTGGATGCTGCTCTCTGTCAGATGGGAGTAGATTATAACGATGAGGTGATAAATCCTGCCCAAGCTGCCATTTTGCTGGATCAGCCTCTCGAGAGAATGACCCAAATCCGAGAACAACAGCATGCGTTCCTCCAACGGATGATGGAGCGTGGTGTTTTGAAATCTGCCATTTCTGATAATATGACTTTCTTGAAGCCTGAGTTCCTGTTTGGGGACCGCCTTACTTCTATTGAAGCAAAGGTGTTAAAGATCAAGGAAGATTGGTTCTTTACAGCAAGAGGGGTGCACATGACCATTAACCAACTTGAGCGTCAATAGCCTTTGACGGCTTTATGTCATCTTGCTTTTAAGAGGAGGATGTCTTGGGAGCTAACCCCGACTCAGGGGAGAGCGGTGGCAGGCACCATCAAGATCGACGCTACCTCCAATCAGAGGGATACTTTGGCCGCCACGCGGGCTGGGCCTTCCTTCACCTGGCGGACTCTGCGTCCTGGGAGCATTTACAGTGACGTCCCTACCAACACTTTCGCCTTTGGTACTTCGACTTTCGTAAACCGCATGCTGTCGTCGAAGCGGTCATACCCGAAGGCTGATTTTCGGGTAGAGGGTTGGTGTCATTATGAATCCAAATGGGACAAGCTGACACTCTACGTTCTGACGCAGTTTCGAACCGAACTTCGAGAGATTGGGTTGACTGCCGCTATTTATGCTATCCAGGCGGGCGTTGACATCAACAAGAATATGTTCCTCGTGCTCCTGGAGATGTTTAATATCCAGATCGGGACTTTCTTCACTCCATTGGGGGAGCTGGGATTCGCACTTCATGAAATATACGAGGTGTCAAGGCTCCCTTGGGGATCAGAACCTTACGAGGAATATTTCCCGACCAACGAGGAGTTCCAAGCCCTGGAGGATAAAATAGAGGAGATGATGGTCGTCTTCAAGGAAGTGGTGAGTCATCATTATTATATGCAGAAGAGGGACAAGGGCGGGTCACAGCCTCATGTGACTACTTGGAGAGATTATGTCTTTGAGCAAGACAAGGAGAATCCCTCTCAGTTTACAACTCCGCCAATGCTTTCCATTACCGCGGTGCTCTCTGAAATGAGCATGCTAAGTGAAAAGAGTCCCGAGAAAACGAGGACCGACAGTCGGACGAACGCTCCTATAGCTGTTTCTGGCACCTTACTCATCGGATGTCGTCCAAAGCAGTATTGGCTGCTTATCTGATGATTTGGCTCCGGGATTATATCTTTTTAGGTGGGTCAGGCTCTGTGGAGAGGGTGACCCAGAACCTAATCTTGCCAACTGTGAAGTTGGTTTTGGCCGTCGCCTGGCTCTACTCCCCGTAATGGTGTGTAACCTGCTGCGAGGTTTACGAGAATTTGCGGGAAATGTCATTCATGAACGAGGTAAGAATGACAACTTTCCTCGTGACAAACTGCCGTTTCATTATTTGATGGGGTGGTTACTTTTTCACCATCCCAACGTGATAAGCCCGGGCCCGGAAGAAGACTACAGGGCCGGAGACGCATTCCTCCGCCATTTCTACCAGAGGAAGTGGTTGCATACTGGTGTTCTTGTTTGTAGGAAAGTCTTATCCTACCTTCAGGGGTGGGAGATAACCAAAGTTGGTCCCGTATTTTTGGGAGAAGATGCCACAATTCTGCCTCCATGGAGATTCTGCTGGTTGTAAAGCATCCGACCGTCCCATCTGGTGTATCAGAATAGGAACGAGTGTTACCTGGAACCATATTTGTCGAGCCGTTTTGCACGACAATTCGGCTATGCTCAGCTGATGTTATAGAACCCCAGTATTAACCTGGGGTATACTGGAAGTTTGTTGGATGGTACACGAGCTTGGTATTACTACAATATCGGATGCACCGGAGCTCGTTTTACGCTGCCAGTTCAGAATCCACGGCCACCGATATTTTTCTCGGCCGGCAAATTTTACTGTTCCATGAACGCTGTGTCCCCTGGATATTATAGGGAGACCAGTTTCATTGTTGGCACCCAGTTAGAGGCGACTGGGAAGCTATCGGCGAAGGCTCGGTCGTATTGCCCTCCAGTGGCGGGTTATCGAGATACCCATGCTGTATCCACGGGGGGTCAAGCAGAGCCCTCGGCCGATCAGTCGAAGAGACGTGCTGATACAGAGGCTGGCTCTTCTGCGTCGAAGAGACAGAATAAGGCGATGTCACCGGCAGTGTCAACAGACTCAGCTCCTGTGGAGATAAGGCGGTCCCACATAGTCTGGTTAGTTCCACTATTTTTGTGACATATGTTTTCTTTTTGTAGGAGCTACTGAAAAGGAGACCCCAAACTCCAAAATCGAGTGCTAGCAGACCAAAGGAGGTGGCGGGCTCATCTGTAGAGCGCATTCTGCTGATTGTGATGTCTCCCGTGGAGGAGAATCAAGACGATGTCGTTCCTGCGAAGATTTTAGTATCTCCAGATTATGTTGGAAAGGAAGCTAAGGATGCAGCAGTTCCCGGAAGGGTGCAGGCCGTCGTGGGGGCCTCTGGCTTTGAGGACCCAGCAGATACGGAGCTTCCAGATGAGGAAGAGGAGTGGAGTTCGTCCTCTTCGGATAACTTTCCTTCGGAGATGCGTGGGTCTGTTGCAGGAGCAATAGACATGGTTGAAACAGAGGAGAGGGCTGATTCCCCTCCTTGTCATGATGAGGGGAGGTCGGCTGAAGCGTTACCGAGCCCTACCCCAGACTCAGCAGCGGAGGCTGAGGTGGCTGCCGACCGGAAGGTAGCGACAGATTTTATCCCCGCGGAGGGATTCAATGAGGAAGGTGAGACTCGTCCGCCGAGCCTGACTCCAGTACAGCCGAGTCAGGAAACAAGTGCTGATCTCGCTGCTTTGCTAGAGGGGGAAGTTCCGTGCTTCCTGCTGATAGTATGTTAGATGCGGAGGAGATAGCCCCTGACGTCGGTGGTCCCTCCGAGCTTGAGAAGGGCAAGGGTCTGCTGGAACCCCCTGTTGCTCCTTCTACTTGGGTTACGATATCGATGCCCCTCTCGGCTCCTTTCGCTCTCTTGGCTCCTCGGGCCAGTGGCGAAGTTCAAGCCCCTGTTGAGGGAGAGTCCGTTGATACCGAGGTTTCAGCCTCGTAGATTGAAGTTGGTGGGTCTTCTTCAGACCCGCCGTCTATCACAGTACCTCCTGCAACTCCTACTATGACGCCTCAAGTGCTGGCTGATGCAGATTAGTACGTTCAAGTTGTTGTTGAAGCAGAGTACAAGATGCTGCAGAAGGGCGTATCAACGATATTGAATGCAAATAGGAGTTTTGCGACGGCGAAAGCCATGGCGCTCTCTTCCATTAGTTTGATACGTTTGTACCGTGGCCACGATCACATGGCTGTAATTCTGGAGGAGTCGGTTGTTGAGCTCGACCATCGTCTTTCTGAACTACAGAGTATCCAGCGGAATAACTTTTCAGCTCTGATAAAAGCAGAACAGAAGAAGTTGATAGCTGAGGTTGAGTCATCTTATCAGGCCATGGTGGCCATCTAGGACGGCGAGGTGGCCGCTGCTGAGGCTGCAGTAGAGAGACTGTCTCAATCTATACAAGAGCAGATGGAGCTGCGGGCCTCATTGGAGGCTAGTATAGCAGAGGTTAATGCCAGGATTCGCCTCCTAGAAGACAAGAGGGCCCAACTTATATTAGATCTTGAGCGGGCCTAGGCTGAGCACATCTCGTCCAAGGAGGAAGAGGCAGTTGTTACTCGCCATATTCTTTCTCTGACTCACCAACGGCAGAAGTTGGACGCCAAGCATGAGAACGATACTGCTCCCGAGGCTGTGGAGATGATGCGACAGGAAGCTGAACGCCGGGTCCTGGCGACTACAGAGACCCGGGCTACAAACTTGAGGCATCGGATCGAAGAGCTATCCGCCAATCCCAATGATGTCTAGGGATTTGTAGTCTTCTCTCTTTCTTTTTTGTTATATGCTGGGGATGTAATCCGTTACTTTTTGAATGAAAAATAAAGAATTTTGTGGTGTGTTCATCTTTTGTTGTCATGAACTTGTGATTTGTGTGGACCTATTATCTTTTGCGCCCTTGGTCGTTAGGTACAGATAATAATTTTGAGAGAACCGATATATTTGTTCAGAGGTAATGTGGACGTGGCAAATATGGGGTTTAAATGATGGAATCTCCCTACTCAGAGGTGTTATGGACGTGGTAGGAATGACTCTGGGGAGATACGCGAAACTACTCAGAGGTAATATGGACATGGAAGTTCTGCGATCAATGTACGGCAACGCAGGGGTTGTCTGTACGGGATGTTTACTCAGAGATAATATGGACGTGGTAAACATGATGGGTAGCGTAGTCTTACGGAGCGTAAGATTCCACTTTGTAGGGCATAAAGGAGCAACTCAGAGGTAATATGGACGTGGTTGTCCTTCTACTGGAGATTGAATGCAATGGAACAACTGGGTTCCGAAAGCATAGGATTTTTTGTGAAAGGGAGGTGTATGTGAGCTCTGTTGATCAGGTCCACTGATTCCCTTACTAGGTAGAGGTGGAAGTACATATCCAAAAGATGTCAAGAGTAGTACTTCTTTAGGAACTTGCCATTGATGGACATCATGAACAAGTCCCTGTTTGATCGAGCGAGGCATAAGCACCGTTTGAGTATACCGTCTCTATGATGGAAGGTCCCTCTCATTTAGGCTTGAACTTTCCTGGTGTCTTGTGAGTCAACACCGTCGGCCTCCTGACTGCCAGAACCAGGTCGCCTACTTGGAAAGTCCTCTGCTTGCCTTCTTGTTGAAAGCCTGTGATATACGGGCTTGATAGAGTTTAATACGCTGTTGAGCTAGGAGACGCTTTTCGTCAAGTGCCTCCAGTTCTCGCAGACAACGACGCTGATTGTCTTCTTCTTTTAGTTGATTTGTGATCGCTACACAGAGTGAGGATATCTAGATCTCGAGAGGCTGTACCGCTTTGCTCCCGTAGACTAAGGAGAATGGTGTGTTGCCCATTGGGGTCTGTACCATTGTACGGTAGGCCTAAAGGCATTCGCCGAGCTTTTCGTCCCAGTCGTATTTGTTGGATGAGATAACCTTTTTGAGTAGCCTGATGATAGTCTTGTTAAAAGCTTCGGCCAATCCGTTTGCTGCTGGATTGTAGGCGGTTGATGCCACGTTTTGAATGCGATTATTGTCACAGAATCTGCTAAAAATATGGCTGATGAACTGTGGACCGTTGTCATAGATAATCCTACGGGGTACCCCAAAACCGTAGATGACATGGTGCTTGATGAAGTTGATCACCCTAGAGCTTTTCACTTCCGCCAGTGGAACTGCTTCTGTCCATTTGGAGAAGTAGTTAGTGATAGCTAGGATGAAGCGGTGTCCCCTCGATGAAGGAGGGGTGATAGGTCCCGCAATGTCCATGCCCCAAGCTTCAAAGGGCCAGGAGGCGACCGTAGGATGTAGTGGTTCTAACGGTGTATGGATGAAGTCGGCATAAAGCTGGCAAACAAGGCACTTCTTAGCATAGTCGACGGCATCGGCTGCCATGGTTGGCCAGTAGTAACCCATGCGTCATAGTCGATCCTGTAACTTATGGCCAGGTTGATGAGCCCCGCAAGTTCCGTCGTGAGCTTCTCGAAGGGCTTCGGCTGCTTCTTCGTTGGATAAACATCGAAGGAGAAGTCCATCGTAGGAGCGTTGGTACAATATTTTAGTAGCTGTATCGTAATAGAATCGAAAGGAATGCCTCATGACTGAGATGGCATCTTTCGGGTCTTCTGGGAGAATTCCAGCGAAGACGATGAACGGGAACCTCCAGTCTCGGACATTAACACCAGAACTTGCTGTCATGGCATGGGCCATTTGTGAGCATAGGTTATTTTTAGGACAGACCAAGTTTCGACCAACTACCGTGACGTAGTGTTGAGTCCCGAGGGGTGCTGCCAATAAGGCTGCGAGGCCAGCCAGAGCGTCAGCCTCCAGGTTTTGTAACCGAGGTACATGTTCTATGAAGAACATGGTGAAGGTTAAAATAATGTTCAATGCAACTTCATGGTAAGAAACCAGATCTTTATGGCGAACTTCGTATTGCCCTCTGATCTGGTTAACGACGAGTTTTGAGTCGCTATAGGCTTCCTGATGATCCACCCATGATGAGAGCGTTGTACTTGGCAACATTGTTGGAGCACGGCTTCGAAAGGGAGTAAGCACACTGGATGACCAACTGATCGGGGGAGACTAAGACTACTCCCACTCCGGCGATAATTTGGCCTTTGGGGCCTGTTCTCGAAGCACCATCGAAAAATATCCGTCAGACGGAGCTTTCTTCGGTGACGTTTGATTCTTGGACCTCATCCGGGATGTCTTCGTAGAGTCTGAAGAACTCTGGGATGTGGTGCACGGCTAAAAAGTCGGCCAGAGCTTGACCCTTGATGGCTTTTTGTGGGACGAACAACATGTTGTACAGCGTCAACAGGATCGCCCATATAGCTAGCCGGGAGTTCAATGATCCTGGCTTCGTTATGAGAACCCTGAGCAGATTGACTCGGAAGATGACATGAATTTTCTGGCCCGAGACATAATGGCGAGTCTTCTAGATGGCGAACACCAAAGCCAAACACTCCTTTTCAACGGGGTTGTACCGGTGTTCGACCTCGATCAGTGTCCTAATGAGGTAGTAGATAGCTTGCTCGTAGCCTGTATCGCTGTTTTCAGCCAGCAGAGTGCCGAGGAAATGATCTACGGTACGGACGTAGAGGAGAAATGGTTTGCCTGCGACGGGTGCCACCAGGACTGGTTGGCTCGTCAAGTAAGCCTTGATATCATCGAAAGCTTTCTGGCATTCCTCTGTCCAGACGTAGGAGGCTCCCTTCTTTATGAGCTGGGTGAAGGGTTGACATTTTCCGGAAAGGTTTGCTATAAACCTTCGGATGTATGCAAGATGCCCTTGCAGGCCTCGAAGTTTTCGGAGATTCCTTGGAGGGTCCATGTCAAGGATGGCTTTGGTCTTCAAGGGATCGACATGAATGCCTTTCACCGTGATAATAAAGCCCAAGAACTTTTTGCTAGAAACCGCAAGGACGGATTTAGCATGGTTCATCTTGAGTTGATGCGCTCGCATGAGATCGAAGACCGTCTTTAGGTCTTGTAGGTGATTACCTCTAAGACGGCTCTTGACAGCGATATCATCAACATAGCATTCGACTATTTTGCGTAGATGTTGATGAAAGATGGTACTCAAAGCTCGTTGGTATGTAGCACCAGCGTTCTTCAAGCCAAAGGGCATCACCGTGTAGCAGAAAACCTATTTCGGTGTCCTGACTGATGTGTGCTTTGCGTCATCGGAGAGCATTTTGATTTGGTTGTAGCCCGAATACCCGTCAATGAAAGACATGCGTTCAAAGCCACATGTATTATCGATCATTACGTCGGTGATCGGAAGTGGGAATTTTTCTTTCGGGCAAGCAGCATTGAGATCTCTGAAGTCGATGCAGACCCGTATCTTCCCATTATTTTTGGTGACAGGGACGACATTAGCCACCCAATCCGGATGTTGTTCTTTATGGATAAACCCGCTGGTCAGGAGTTTGTCTACCTATTGATCGATAGCGTCCATGATGTCAGGACGAAAACGTCGTTGTTGTTGCTTTATAGGCTTGGCATCAGGTAAGATGTTAAGCCTATGCGTCACGATCTGGGGATCAAGTCCCGGCATATCTTCGTAGCTCCAGGCGAAGATGTCGATAAATTCTTTAGACAGTTGGACTAAAGATTCCCGATCTGGTCCCTTTAGACTCTTGCTGATGAAGATGGGTTTGGAAGAAGATCCATCCCCAAGGTCGATCTGCTCGACTTAGTCTTCGGTAGGGGGTTCGCATAATTCAAAACGAGGCTCCCACTGTGCTCCTAGGTGTTGAGCCCAAGGTTCTTCCTCGAAGAATTCCGGCGTTTGGTCTTCGCCTTTATCTTCTTGAGATTGTGCAGATGCCATATTGACCGATAGCACCTTCTTGAAGACTGAGCCGATACTGGTATCAGAATCCCAAATTGATGCTTCGGATGAATGAGAATGTTCTACTTCTTCTACCTTCGAACTCTCTGGAGCTGCCGGCGGTGTGACAAAGCCCACCCCCCATCGAGTTCGATGGTAGTAGTCCTGCGGCTTTCATTTAGGTATTGGGAGCCAAAGATGAAGACGTCGACCCTTGCCGTAGTTCAGGCCTTTGTTGTTTTTTAGATCGTAACCCATCTTTTGGATGAGGTACTTTGCCTTGTCTGTGTACCGATAGACTTGTATTTTGTCGGTATCTGATTCTTGCTCGAGTGGCGGAAGGTCTTGATGACGCTGTACTTTGCCGAAGATGATGGATTCTTCGTTTCGATTCCGCGGTAGGACTACGAAACAAACCCCTTGGGACGGGACTACTCGATTTACATGATTGACGGTCGTTATTTATGTTTGTAATGACCGTAGAGCGTTATCTAATGTATACATGGCATTCTAATGTGGAAGACTAGAATAATTAAAAGACACTCTATTATTGATGAAACATGAGAATTTTGTCTCGCGGGATTACATTGTCCAGAGAGGGTGCATCGACATCAGCAGATATGTACTCCCCTAACTCTTCATCTATGAGCACCGGAGCCGGTTCGGGAGAGTCCACCATAGACATGACCTTGGGATCCGAGAGGGCTGTGTGGGCCTTCTCTTACAGCTTGGATGAGGATTGCGGAGGCTTGCCTTTAAGACGCACCATCAGAGGTGCCTCAACTGCGCCTTCAGTGATTGGTGCCTTCCCCTATAGTTTTGCCATAAGGGGAGCCGATGTTTGAAGCGGCTTTCCCTTGAGCCGTATCTTCAAGGGAGCTTCAGTTGGTGCTCTACCTAGAGAAGTCGGTGCTTTTCCAGGTAGCTTGATGGTCATGGGAGGCAGCATCTGAGGCAGTTTTCTTTTGAGTCGAATTTTTAATGGGGCGTCGGGAATCATCTCTGGTTCCATGTCCGGTTCCGCTGCCATTTCTGCTTCATCGTCAGCGTCATTGGCTTCCCCTTCGTCGGGTGACTTGTACAGGGTAGAACCAGTGAAGTAGGCTTCGACCCCCTTGAAAGGGTCAATGTCCGCAAACTCTGTCCGGATAATGTCATTAGTGGATACGTACTTCATACATTGGTGGAGTGTAGATGGCACCACCATGTACTCATGCAGCCACGGACGACCCAGTATGAGGTTGTAGTTGACGTCAGCGTCCACGACATAGCAAGTTACCTCAGTTCGGAGGTTACCGATATAACATTTCAGCCGTATTTTGCCCAACGGTTCACTTTTGCTAGCATTGAAACTGCTGATTGTAGTGTTGGAAGGCGCCAGACGGTACATTAGGATCCCCAGTGTTGAGAGCAGCGTCTTTGGGATGATGCTGAGGGTAGACCCTGGATCGATCTGAATCCGCTTCACCTTGACGGAACCGACATACCCTGTATAATACAGTGGCCTGTTGTGTCAGTTGTGCTTGAGCAGCTTGTCTTGTTGGGTGAAGGTTATGTTGGGGATAACTTCATTCGCACAATGGCAGTGCGCACATATGGTCGGGGTATCCTCAGGCTGCTTGACCTGACTGATGAAGGATTCAGCATCCTTCAGGGCTTCACAGAGAGCTTCGTGAGTGTCCTTGGAAAGACGAAGAAGCTCAAAAAGAGATAGACGGGCAGGAGTACCGGCAAGTTGTGCCAGTATGTCAAAATTATGGGGATTGGCTATCCCCGAAACATTCTCCTTTCGCAAAGGCTTGTCGAAACGGGCCTCTACATGCTTCTGTTTATTGGCTGCTAGAGGCCTGGATGTGCCTTCTTCCTGGGCAGCAGGGACGGTGCAAGGAGGCACCACCTCGACGGCAGCTTCGTCAGGTTGGGCGTTCTGATGTGAACACGTTTGTACAGGAAGTGCCTCTTCCGCAGAGGAAGAGACCATGCGGCAAGACTTGATCTTCCTGCCCTTGGTTTTGGAGGCAGAGCGTACCTCCGATTGAGTAACTTCGGAGACGAGGTCATGGTGAACCCATAAGACCTCTCCCCGTGATGTGGTGAGTGGGATGAGTCCACTCATGTTGTCACGAGTAGGTGGTAGGTTAAACACCTCCATTGTCGCCTTTGGGATGGGGATGACGCCATCTTGTGTTGTGGTTGGCGGCAAGGTGCCAAATTGGAGTGACACCAGGTTGGCCGAGCTGTTTTTTTCTCGTAGTCGACGGAGATGACATCCGCATTGATCATGTGCTCGATGTAGTTCTTGAGGACGTAGCAGTCCTTAGTTGGATGTCCGACAAACCGATGGTAGTGACAGTACCTCGGATTGTCCACTCTCCCAACCTCGTCGGGATGCTTCGAGTCCGGCAACTTGATCTTGTCACCCTGCTTCAATATCTAAGAGTTGCAGGGTGTCTTCATCGTTGAAAGAATAAACCTCTTTTGGCTTCGGTGCAAGTGGGGGCTTTTGAGTAGGTACTGGTGCACCTTTGGAGGCATTGACAGTCAACGCCTGCTTCCCCTTCGTCTCTCGTCCAGGGTTGTTGGCTGCAGGCTATTTTCTCTTGTCCTCAAAGGCAGGGAAACTGACTCCCAGAAAACGAGCATTGGACGCCTTCTATTCTGCTGCTTCGGCCTCAATAATCAATGAACTCCAGTCGAAAGGAGGAGTGGATTTGAGCCAGAGCTTGATCACAGGCAGCATGTTCATGGTACAGGAGGTGAGGAGTGCATGTTCTGGCATGCCCGGGGGCAGTCTGAAGCAGGCTTGTTAGAACCGTTCGATGAATGCTCGAACTGTTTCCTTCTCCTTCTGACGTATCCCTATAAGGGATGCCATTGTCATGTCCTTCCCTCTGTCGTAGAAATGATCGAGGAAGAGACGCATCAAGTCATCGAAGGAAGATATGGAGTTGTCAGGGAGACTGCAGTACCAGTCGTAAGCCACTCCTTTCAGTGCCCCGACAAATATGCTGGTGAGTAGTGCATCTTCCTTCGGGAGATGTCCCATTTGAGACTGGAAGTACGTCAGATAGCGGCGTGTCGAGTCCTTTCCGTTGTATGGCGTCAATGTTTGTGGTTTATACTTGGGAGAATAAGCCACTTTGTTTCATTCGAGGGGGTACGGTTGTGGGATCCCCATCTTCTGGCGCTCCTTCTGTCTGTTCTTGGACTCAAAGCGCTCGCGCAAGTCCCTGATCATCTCATCCACGTCTTCCGTAGAGCTGGGTGTCGGAGAAGGTGGTACAGCCTGGAGTTGAACATTTGATGGCTCCGACGTCCGTGGTGTTTCACGACGATCTGTATCCAAGGATACCCATTGAAGGGGTACACTTGATTCTCCATTGACCCCTAGATCAGGACCGGTAGAAGGTGCCCTGGCCAAAGCTGACTGTATCTCAAACACTGCTTGAGTCAGTGTTTTCATGGAGGCAGAGAGGGTTTTGAGTCCCCCCTCCAAAGTATCCATGCGCTGGACGAGGTCTGCTGGCGGCACATCAGACTCTGTATCACCCCCAGTCATGTATACGGTCATAACGTGGCTGGAAGTGGATGGATCAGTTGAGGCTTCGCTTTCGGCCTCACTCTCCTGTAGAGGAGTCGCTTCTCCTGGCGCGCTTCATCTTGGCTACCCCCAGCTATGTCCTGGGGGATATCTTCGCCTTCGGGATCGGCAAGGACTTGGCTACCCCCAGCTGTGCTCTAGGGGACGTCTTCGTCTTCAGGAGGACGATCAGCAAGGATTTGGCTACCTCCAGCTATGTCCTGGGGGATATCTTCGCCTTCGGGATCGGCAAGGACTTGGCTACCCCCAGCTGTGCTCTGGGTGACATCTTCGTCTTCAGGAGGATGATCAGCAATTTTCCTCGGCTGGCTCTTGGATGAGGACGAGACCGAGAAGTTGCCAGTCACTTTTCGGAATAACGAGGAGTTAGAGATTACGTTGCAAGAAGCAACCTTTAGTTCTGGCTCCTCTTTAATTGACACCTTCTTTCCGAGGCGACATTGGAGGGGTGTTGATGATTACAGCCGCTGGAACACAGACTACCTTGGTGGTGGGACTGCTGTTTTGCAACAACAGTTGATGGTGACTACAGCACAGGTGTGCCCTGTGAGGGGCGCATTGTGCCTGTCAGTCGACTCTCCTGATCGGCGCTTGTGACTGATCACATTACGCAAATCATTGGAGGAGAGTGCCACCTTCGCACCCCCATCAGGCGCATGGCAAGGCCAAGCGCCGGGGTGGTCAGGCGAATACTGTGCCCCCTGAACCAACACAGAAGATGCTCTCAGATCAGTAGTGGGGGTACAACATTTACAGTGACTTGAACCAGCCACAAACGCACATCCTATGTAGGCGCTGGGGTTTAAGACCATAGAGTTTGCCTTGCTCGGCTTGGTTGCAAATGCAACAGATGTGCCTAAGTGAGGTAAGGACTTTGAAGGTTGGCTCGTTTTTGGCACAGAAGCACCCGAGTCGACCTTATACAGCTTACCATCAGTAATGTGCATGATTATGAGTGCATGCTTCTGGTTTGCCGCTAGCATAGCACGTTTGAGGCGCATGGCCCGTACTGTCTTGAACTTCTTCATACCAGCCCGCTGGGGTGTATATTACTCAGAGTCTAAATTCTCCTCACCACGACAGTGATTGAGTCTGTCAAAGACAGAAGCCTTCTGTGGCGCATCAGAGTTACTGCGCAGGGCGTTAAATGTGCCCTTGCTCCGTCAGTGCATCTTCCTTATTTGAGAAGGAGATGGCTGGAGAATGTGGTCAGCACCACGTTTTTCCGAGAGATGCGCTGTACCGGTGGGCGCATCCTGGCCGCTGAGGACGTCAGCGAGAAGGGTGGACTGCATCGGCACATCCCCTTCAGTAGTGGTGCCAGAGGCCTCATACGCCTGTTAATTGAGGCGTACGACCAGCATCTTGTGGGAGGAGCCCACCTTCACGTCGTCGGATTGTGACACAGCTTTCTCGGTGGATGAGAAAGAGGTCCCCAGCAGAGTCGCCAGCTTGTTTGCCATTAAAATCTTTTTATTGCAATTTCAATTACAAACAGAACAGTGTTACAATGTAGGACTTAGATGTAGTCCTAAAAAAACACTTTTATTTATCTGGGTCCCTGTGTCGATGGAGCGAGTGGTAATACGTTGACTCCGTTGACGATCTGACGACGGTTCTCGGTTCTCTGAAGCTCTGAGTTGCTCTGGGTGCTGGAGTTTGCAAATGGGAAGAAGACGTTGAGTGTCTCTTTTGATCTTGGTAGATGATAACTTTGATGCCTTTTTCTGTCTGTGTACGTATATATATTACGTATTTTTAAGAAAGAGATGATCCTTCTATTTATAGTTTGCATGATGGCTGCTCATGCGTGTATATGTAGGATGCGCCTATACGTCGGGACGCCATGTGGTTGAAGCTGCGGGAGGCGCATGTATGATGCACCATCATTTGTGGGTTGAATCCTTCATGCTGTATTTGTGGGCTGACACGTAGCAGGGGAGAGGATCTTTCAGTTGCTGAGATCTTGGGTGATTAGCACCCCTTCATAGGCTGAATTGAGTCCAAGGACACGTGTTGTAGGTCCATGACTCAAAGATCTCAGATTTGGTAGAGAGTGATCAGGTAGGATGCGCCTGGAACTGGGCGCATGAGAAGACTTTGGCTTACAACCTTCAGGAGTTACGAACCGGTCAGGGCGCACGAATTTTGAGGCACATGTGAGTCTTCAGACGCATGGCTGTTGAGGCGCATGCGAGTGGTTGGTCGGCCACGTGGGTCATAACCGTCGGAGGAAAGTAATGATGATGCTGATGTCAGTGACGCTTCGTCTTCTGAAAAAGCTGCTAACTGTCCAGTCCTCGGGGTACGTGTTGCCAACTCTGTCACTTAAGCATTAATTGCTTGATGGGTGACAAGCCAAAATGGGCGCATGGGTCCATGTTGATTAGGACGCATGGATCTGTGCTTTGTTAGGCGCATCTATACGGGATGCTTAGAACGGACAGACGCGTATGTACGATGCGCGGTGTCTGACAGGCGCATCCGTTTGCATGACGTACCTTTATTGGTCCGACTTTTGTGTTCTCTAAGTGCTTTAAATAGTCGTTTTGACTTGGCCGAATTCGAAGCGTCAGGTTCATCACCATAAATGCAAATTCATTGCACGAGATTCAGAGAGTCCGCCACTTGGCACATGGGTTTGATTTGCCCGACCTATAAATAGTGGCAAGGAGAGAGTTTGTTTCTCGTTCTCTCACATCTTTCCGAATGTACTTATTTGCTCGAGCACATTCTGTTGCGAGATGCTCTCGAGGGTGAAGATGCGACGAATTGTCTTCATTCATGCACTTGTGAAGGAGATTGTTACATCCAAAAGTCGGGGTCGAGGGATTCTGAGGCAGGCGAAAGATGTCTGTAGCATCCAAAGATCGGAATGCTCGAGCCCTGTCTCCATTATGTTGGAAGAGCCGCAGATCAGAATTTTGGTGCTCCCGGCTTTGGAGAGCTCTTTCTCCTGCCAGAGTGGGTGTTGCCCATTCTGGTTCTGTTGAAAGCTGCTCCTTTAGCCGCGGATCGGAGCTGCGGTGCTCTCCTCTTCCTTGGGCTTTGGAGAGCTCTTCCTCCAGCTAGGGTAGGGTTGATTGCCCATCCTTGTTCTGCTCAATAAATGCTTTATTAGTCGAAGCACTTGATCGGGTCGAAGTGGAGCCCATATGTTGAGACTTCATGATGCGCATAACTGAGACTCTGAAGAGATGCGCCTGACTGAGACACTGAAGTGATGCGCCTAACTGAGACGCTGAAGAGACACGCCTGACTGAGATGCTGAAGTGATATGCCTGACTGATGATGTGCCTGGTGGGAGGCGAATGGCAGTTTGCTGCGCCTGGCTGTAGTCTTAGGATCTTTCTTTTTGTAGAAATTCTCCTATGTAAAGCCTTTTAGACATGTAATAGATTTTTATATGAAATAAAAATCTTCTTTTGCTGTCTATACTTTTGTTATCTTGTTGTGCCAAATACTTCTTTGAGTTCCCTGGCGCATGTTCTGAGTAGTATTTGAGCGCATAGGAATTCTGGCACATAGATACGCCTTGGAATTCCATGCTTCTACATAAATTATTGGAAAGTTTAGGGTCAACACATACCTTAAGGAGATGGTGTAAATCTATCTAAACTTGCACCTTCAAACCCATTCATTCCCAAGACATGTTCGGCCTAGGACTGTGTAGGTCTGAATAAAATAGTGTTGTAGATGAGGAAGATAGGAAAAAAAGAGGGTAACATACTTAAGATATAGGGGTGGTTATAGGATGTATTTACCTTGGATTGGTATGCACAACACCTCCAAACTATTCTGGAATTCAACCCACCACCTAGACTTCCTGATAATTTCGGCCAGGAATATTTGGGAGAGATAAATAAAAGAAAACAAGGAAGAGAGGTGTTTACGTTTGGATAGGAGTTGAGAAATTTAGGGAGGAATGTAGGTTTTGAATCCATAAAGTGAAGGGAGAGCGTAAGTGGTGGTAACTACCCACTAGGGACTTATTTCCCTCTCCTTTGGCCGCCCCCTATACCCATCACCTAGTTTTTTATACAATATTTATAGGCTTAGATTTGGGGCTTAAATTTGTTGGATTTCTGGGGAGTCCAAATGGTAGGGATGTTGTTTGGGTGATCGTAGATCGACTTAGCAAGGCAGCACATTGCTTGCCCTTCCGAGTAGGACAGTTGATGAAAGCTCTAGACGACATGTATATGAGGCAGATGGCATGGCTGCATGGAGCGCCTATCAGCATAGTATCTGACCGAGATTCGAGGTTCACTCCACATTTCTAGCGAAGCATGCAAGAGAGCCTCAGAACTCGTCTGAATTTCAGTATCTCTTATCACGCTCAGACAGATAGGCAATTTGAGCGTACTATACAGACCTTGGAAGACATGCTGAGGCATGTATACTAGATTTTGGAGGGTCCTGAGAAGATCACTTTGTCACGTCTCAGTTCTAAAATATATAGGGAACCCAAGACATGAGCATGCCAGCTGTACGAATAGAATAAGTATCCCAATTTAATGGACTTATCATAATCGTAGTACGTTGTAAAGTATGGTAACATATGTTAACTAATCTATATCTCAATCCACAATAAATAATAAAATCAAGAATAAACAATATGTGCCATGGTCTGCAGCCCACTAACATATATGTTTGATTAGATCCGAAGAACAATATGGGCCTGCAAAGCTAAGCTAATAAGCAGAGAGCAAGTAAATATAAAGTCACGAAAGACACCTGAATAGGAAATAGCAACACCAACAAGATCAGCGAACTACCCAGCGCAATCAGCTACCTGGAGAGATCAGTAGGTCCTTAGGGGACTAGCAAGATACATAAAAACAATACCATAATAAACTGTAAATAAAATAAGACAATGGTAATAATAGCTCGGGTCATAACATGGTTTTGTATCCTATTATCGAAATAGTAGACCACCCCAACAACCAAACAAGAACATGGGGTGATCCACCATTCTGAGATAAGACACTATCCCATGTCATAATACGAACTTAATGATTATCCCGAACCACCACACAGTCCACTATCTCATCGTCGAAACAACAAACCACACCCACAACCAAATAAGGACAAGATGTGGCCCACTATTCCATGTCAAGACATGGTCACATTCTATGGTTAGGGATAAATACAACATCTTAATGTACTATATGAATGCATGATGAAGAAGATATTGGGCATATGGGTAGGTAATAATGATATAGTACCGAATCACTTGTCGGTGTCGGATCACGAGCTGGTGCTATGAACTATGAACTATGAGCCAAATAGACAACTATGAAACTATGAGGCTCATGACTCCATAATCTCCTCCAAAGATTATACAGTCTAAAGGGGATATCCCATACTCCTACTAGTAGTCTACCCCGCCCAGGAATGGTACAAGTCATATCCATGACTCAGACAACCCATAACTCAATACGAGTCACTAAACTAGACAAAATCTAACTTTACATACACCGACACACGAACCGCTTGTACCAGTAGCTAGCTGAATACGTAGGTTCGTGCCAACTCTATGATTCTCACTCTTGTGTCAAGTATGCGACGTGTCAACAGGTCAATGAAGTTACGAAGCATAACTTTAACACATCGGAGATGTCAACTACCACATGGTCAATACACACAAGCATGTAAACATCGATAGACATATCGATGGCATCCAATTCATACTTGTACACACTCTACAAATGTATAATACTAGCAAACACACAAACATCATGAATCAAGTACGACTGCAAGATGGTAAGGTATCTTTCCTAGAATCACCGCGAGAATGTAGACTATGGATCCGACTCCAAATTCTGCAGTCTTGGTCTCACAAACTCTTATAAATAATAATAATAACTAATATTAATAAAAAAACTAACATGATTAATATAAATAATAATAATAACTAATATTAATAAACATACTAACATGATTAATATATATATATATATATATATATATATTTTTAATATATATATATATATATATATATATTTATATATATATATATATATATATATATATAAAAATATATATATATATATATATATATTTATACATAGGTTTAACTAACTATATACTAGTCACAACTAATTATAATACATACTAGTCGAAATACTCTTTCTATGACTAATAAAATTTCACAAAATATAAATATAAAATATACAGTTTTAGTTCTCAAATAAATCTCTAAATCTTTTGAAATATATTATATACTTATTATTGCATAAATCCTTTTAGAAATCAATTCATGATCAAACGAATATCCATATTAATAAATCAACGTTATTAGAAATTGTTTAACCATAAATAAACTAACTTTAATAATCTGAAATGAATTATCAAATATTCAAGATCATGAGTCGAGGATGGAGAGTATGGAGCATTGGAGGCACACAAAATTATTTGGGACTAACAAGATAGTAACGTTGATAGTTTGTTTTACGGCAGAATTTTGTCCTTCAAAGATCGAATGATTGAAGCATTAAAACAACAAAATTATGAAAAACTCATTGAATGAAAGTTATAGGTAATAGAAATACGGTCATTTTCATATATGATATCGAAGGTAAAAGTGAAGTTATATAGTTCAAAACTGTCCTGCAATGAACATTGCCATTTCTTGACACGTTGTAAAGACGAAAATTCTGTAATTATTGGTAAGGAATTTGAACGTGAAATTTTTTCGAGGAAACTAGCGATCTAGGTTTTTATGATAATTTTTATTTGAAAAACAGACATTAATAGATAGGCCAAATAAATCGAAAAAATAATAGTACTTATAATCCAGATTTTGCTGTTGGTCGGCTAACCCTAGTTTGACTAGCAATCGGCTGTTCCGACTTGCACAGGCTGTGCTAGCCTATGGGGAACCTTGGGATGATGGAGGGGGTCTTGGCTTCATCGAGGGTGGCTTACATGGCCTTGGAAGTAGAGAAATTAGGGTGTTGAAGTGGTCGGCCAAAGACTGTATAGCGGAAGGCCTTAGATTATAGGTGGGCAAATTTTAGGTTGTAGAGGAAGGAGTAGGCAGCTAAGAGAAGTTACATATATATGGTTTTGATCCTCAAGGAATTTTGGAAATATAGGATTAGGTTTGATTGGATTTGGAGTTTATTTGGTCCTCTAATCAATCACTTTAAATTTGACTAGAAAATGTTTCCTTAATTGGATAAGATGTTTGATTTTGGTCAAAGTAGTAGAGATTTGAGCACATGGCTGCTCATAAATTGATTTAAATCAATTTAATAGTTTTTTTCCAAGAGTTGGCACCGTAAAGTTGTCCCCACTATGTTAGGTTGCCTAGGGTCAACTCCCAAATTATTTCTAAGAGAAATAAACACCGAAATAGCTAAAAAGGGGCTTATGTGCCATTTGAAAATAAATAGCACATGAGAACTCAATTGAGTGGGGCACCATAGGCATGTGTGTAGTAAACTGAAATTTTTTGAAATCATATATTGGGTCATTTAGGTTGGATAGATATCGAGTCCGAAATTTAAATTGGAAGTTACGACAAGTCTCACGATAGATAACTTTTTAGCCGAAATTGATCCCAAAATTGTACAAAACAAATAGATTGGAAGAATACATATTTGAGTGGGACATGATATACCAAATCGAAGATAACTTGTCTAGGTCAAAACTTATGAAGAAAGTTTCTAGAGTTTAGCATTTCTTGTGCTCCACAAATCAAAGCTACGAAAGAGTACATTTTATGATCATAAATAAAAGTATGAGAATATATATATTAATAACTATATTAAAAAAATAGTAACTCTAAAAATCCAGGGGGCTTACAACCTACCCACCTTAGAAAATTTTGCCTTCGAAATGAAACATACAATAATATAGCATTCATAATATTAATAATAACAAATAATTCATGGCAGCGTCCTAACTTTTTTTGCAATCCTTCTGAACATATCCCTTCTTACTACAAAAGTGACAAGTCGGAAGCTCCTTTGTCTAGTATAAGTCGACCTGTAACACCCCTGAATTTTTGAAATTATTTTTTATTATTCATTTGACTTAAATAGGATTTTATGGAATTTATGAATATATTTAATTAAATAGTTATTATTATAGATGACCTTAGCCATGGTTAAGTTTGGGGGTACAAGATGACTAGGAATTATGACACGAATAGTATAAATGTGTGCTTTGACTAGTGTTTTAGTTATTGTACGGGAGGCAAAGCCATAGCAATGTACCAACTAGGAAAACCATTCAAAGTTGTGACTTAACCCCTATTGACAATTTAATTAATAATTAATTAGATTATTGAATTTTTAGGAGACCCGGTTGTACCAATTTAGTTCGGATATGACCCGAATCCAACCTAAGCCCATGTAGGCATTTACTGCATCTAGAGACGCCAAATAGACATATTTTATATGTGTACAAATATTTTGTATTTATTTTTAGGAATTGATAAATATTTTTTAAATATTTGTTATACGTACGTTATAGGTATTATTAATGTTTAAATGATGTTTTAGAATATTTGTACGATTTTTTGTGCAACCATTTAGAGTAGGAGTATAGTGCGTTCACCATAAACTATATCTATTATTGCTTACCTTAATTTATTGTCATTATTATTGTTATTATTATTATTATTAAATAACATCATGTATTATTGGTTGTTTGATAATTCGTTGTCAAATGAATTAACTAATAAGCATGTACATATTTTTATGTATAATCCATATAGTGCAAAAAGACAATATTTAGAAGTTGGATTTTTATAGAGTATTTATACACACACACACACACACACACACACACACACACACACACATACACACACATACACACGCACACACATATATATGAAGAAAAAAAAATGTATATATATATATATATATATATATATATATATATATATATATATATATATATGCCAATGACCCTCTAGCCTAGTGGTAGGGGTGAGGCATGCGGCCTGAGTGGTCAGGAGATCGATTTCCGGTGGGAGCGTTCCCCACAATTATATATATATATATATATATATATATATATATATATATATATATATATATATATATATAAAATATATATATATATATATATATATATATATATATATATATTTATACGCGTAGATATATATATACGCATAGATATATATACGCGTATATACATATACGCGTAGATATATATATATATATATATATATATATATATATATATATATATATATATATATATATATATATCTACGCGTATATATATATATATATATATATATATATATATATATATATATATATATATATATATATATATATATATATATATATATATTTTAACAACAAAAATTTATTGAAATCAAAGGTGAGCTCATGAAGAGCAGTACAGGGGCAGGGCTGGAACACACAAAAGAAGCCCTGAATAACAAGAAATTAAAACCTACATGAAGAACTACTTAATAAAAGATGATTCGGTTTTTGGAGGAACCTAAAATCCGATAAGCCAACTTTTCAAAATTTTCAAAATTTTGAAAATCAAAATTTTGAAACTTTGAAAAGTCAGACAGACGTTGCGTGGAGTGGGGGTGGGGGCTCTCAGCCCTGGATTGGGTGGGTTTTTTTTTTTTGAAAAGAAAGGAAAATGAATTTTGAAAGCTTTCAAAATTCAAACGGTGGCAGTCCCCAAAACGCGCGAGACCCGAGGGCGGGCTAACCCCGCACACGAGAACCGAGGGGACAGACCCGCGTGGGTGAGGGCCCACTGCACGAAGGGTCAAGTCCGGCGCTCTGCCCGAGGGCACGAGGCCCGAGGGCGCGCCGCTCGGTGGCTCCACCGGATAGCCCCCCCGGCGCGGCGGAGAACGACGAGAGCGGCAGAGATGGGAGGGGAGGAGGGCGGGGCGACGGCGAGGGACCCGGGACCCACTGCGACCGGATGAGAGAAGCAGCCGCCGGCGATCGAGAGGGGAAAGGGTAGGCCGAGGGGCAGGGGAGGGAGACGGGGAGGAGGAAGCACCGTCGACGGGGGTGGCCGAGGGGCGGAGGAGAGAGCCAGGGAGGCCGAAGGGGGCAGGGCCGGACGAAGCGCCACCGCAGGAAAGATGGAGCGGCGAGCCGAGGCTCGAGCCGGGAGGGCGCAGGGCAGGAGGAGACGCCGGGGAGGGGAGAGGAACAGGGGAGCGGGGAGGGAGGCGGAGGGGGAGTGGGGACGGGGAGCTCGACCTCCACGGAGCGCCGCTCACCGGAGGGGATATATATATATATATATATATATATATATATATATATATATATATATATATATATATATATATATATATATATATATATATATATAAGAAGTGGACACCAAAAATTTATATATATAGACCCCAAATATATATATATATATAATATATATATATATATATATATATATATATATATATATATATATATATATATATATATATATATATATAAATTTTTGGTGTCCACTTCTTATATATATATATTTATATATATATATATATATATATATATATATATATATAATATATATATATATATATATATATATAATATATATATATTTTTTTTTTAAATATATATATAAGAAATATAAAATAAAATAATTATATATATATATATATATATATATATATATATATATATATATATATATATATATATATATATATATATATATATTTGGTGTCTAAAAAAAAAAAAATATATATATATATATATATTTGTTGTCTATATATATAAATTTTTGGTGTCCACTTCTTAATGGAGCTTGGGAGCATGCAACCAAGGAAGCTCGACCCACGCCTCCACGCCGGGCGGGGTGGCTAGCCATTCCCAATGGGATACGGCTATATATATATATATATATATATATATATATATATATATATATATATTTTATATATATATATATATATATATATATATATATATATATATATATATATATATATATATATATATAAATATACGATAAGGAAGAAAAGAAAATATAACTAAATAGTGAGCACTGTTCCTCTTCCCCCTTTTTTGCCCAACCCCTATCTCACGAATAGAGAACTTTGAAGTTTTTTTAAAATTTTGATTCACCAAATCAATCAAACCTCTTGCATTTAAATCTTTATCAAATTCTCTTTAGCCTAATCTAACTTTTAGTTAAATAAATCAAGTTTAAGTCAGATTATGATTTATTATGCATTATAGATAAATGGATATTTCAAAATTTTAAAGTCTATTCTTCTGAGATCGATCATCAAAACTCCCAGTATTTAAACCCTAACCCTAGAGCGCACCCCCATAATCCCTCGTGTGTTGTCACTTGCCGTCTGACTCCGGCTAGTGCCGCCACTCAGTACGGCCAGCAACAGATCTGCGACTAAAGCCACAAGCAGCAGTAGCAAAAGCAGAGCGGCAACCCAGGTACTCTTATTCCACGTCTCATTTCTTCCTCGTCATTCGGCGATTGTTCGAACCAAAAAATTCAACGTGTGGTCAACCTATATTCCTTCAAACCCCGGTAATTAGGTTTAGGTGTAGTTGTATGACCTGTCCAAGAAATTGACACAAAATAGAGCAAAAGATGTTCGAAAATAGAACGGAACATTGGCAAATATCCTGATTTGGAAGACGGATTTTGTACCAAACATTAGAAATTTTAGAAATCTATCTAACGACAGTCCCAAACAACATATAGGGCTTCAAAAGCCCTTTTATAGAAGTCAATTTCATCGATTATGCACCGAGAAATCGGTTTCCCAAAATTGACAAAAATTGTTTTCAAAATAGTAGGAATTTTAGAAAAAAAATTGATACAGCGTGCGCTCCGACAAACCGAGCGACATGGACGCAAACCAAAAGCATCGAATGTTGCGTATCGACTTACGGATGTGTAGGATTCGATGGATCTTGATTTTGATGTGTGTGTACGACAAAATCGATGCGTATCGATCGAGATATCCCGTATCGACTTCTTTGCGCAAGCTAGCCTAAAACTTCGTGCACGTTCATCATCTCGAGACGAAACTTGTGCCACTGGAGTCATGAGCAAAGTTTGGTCCGATTCTGGGAAAGTGGACTGAAACGCTATTTTGGTAGGCCCACGACCCGATCCAACGGATGGATTATGCACGGCTCTCCGGAATCTAACTTTAGACATAAGGTTCATCAAACTGGATTCATAAACATATAATTTGATGACTTTGGAGACCATGGGTATTGTCATATTTTTCGGTGTCAAGACCCGCACCCAGTGTAGGGACACGAGAAGTGGGTACGTCCAGCCTACGCCACAGTGTCGACGATAGAATGTTGTTCTAGGTTACTATCTTATCAACAACTCACGTAATTATATAATGTACTTGTCAAATCTTAACTTTGAATGGAGGACAAGTATAGATATAATGAAATATCAATCATAGTCTAAGAACGATAAGATAACACAGAAGTTTATAACAAAAAACTAGACAACAACAACAAATATAAACTACTAAATAATAATATCTCAAACAAACTCAAATATAAACTCAATATCTCAAGTTATTACAATTCAAGTTCTAAACAAAAATAAAACAAGTCTACTAGATAGTCTCCTGATTACTCCTGAGTGTCGGGGCCAAAGGTAGCTAAAACATCTCCTGGTCCATAGTAAGTAGGTCAAGTGTCCTCGGGGCAAGAATTTGTAATATTTTCAACAGGTCCAGTCAGGACAGGAACGATCACAACTCATCAAAACATCCCGAGTAAATGACAAAGAACTATAAAGCAGTTTATAGTCAGTTATATTGATGAACATGGCAGTTTTATACAGGTAGTGATATAGAAAAAAAGTTAATGTATAAGGAAAGTAAGGTAACTAAACAAGAGGAGAAGCATGGTAATGAAGACTGTAAAATACGATCTAGCTGAACTAGAGTAACATGATATAAGTCCAGACAGTATAATATGAGTCGAGTATAATCCTAATGTGAGTCCAGACAATATAAATCTAATACCAGATGAATCCAGCACAAGATGAGTCCAGTATAAGGTGAGTCCAGTCAGTGATCAATGATTCCAGGGTGAGTCCAGACAATATACTAACAGTGTATTTTAAAATACCGAGATCGACATGTAAACGACTGTAGGTAATACGGCACATCGTACACTCGGCCAAGTATGGGATGGCTGTCATTCCAGTATAATTCCAAGGGAGTGGTTCCAGTATTTGGGACTGTTCACATGTATACTCCAATATTTCCCTGCCCAACAAGTACAAGTGAATCCATAACCCGACACGAAAATAAGTACAAGTCCAGCCAAAACATGAATGATACCAGTAAGTGATTCTAGGGTGATTCCAGTAGGTGATGCCAGCAGTGGTTCCAGAAATAGAGGTCAGACATGAATAAATGAGTGTCGCATAAAATGGATCCAGCAATATCAAATCGTGTCTGTAACATAGAATCAAATAGAACTGAAGTACAGTAATCGACAAGTAAATAAAAGAATTATCAGAGAATGTACTCGCCTGACATTCTGAAGGGAGTAGTATAATATCAAATGTCTGCACAGGAGTCACAATGTCCTAAATAGAGCAATATGGGTTATAATGTGTTTAAAATAAGGTAAATAAAGTTTACGAATCTACATGATTTCTAAGCCAATCTTGGTCATAGTCAAACTTGGTAAACTCTGGGTCAAACCAAGTCAACATCTAGTCAAACTAGGTCAACAACAAGGCTATCTTGGTCAATTGGTCAAACTTAGGCTAGCAAGGGTCAATTGGTCCCATTTAGGCTTAATGTTGACTTTTGGTCAACTCTAGTCAACATGAACCATTTGGTCAAACTTGGTCAAAGTCCACTATTAGTCAAACTTGGTTTACCAACACTATCTACATGAATACCCTATGAAATCCATACATCATTACACTATATGAACTTGCCTATTGGGATACCTAGGTAAACATCCAAGGAGGATTTGTATCTTGGGGTTATCTATCTTTGGTAACACTACCTTAGACTCTAGAGTGGTAAAACTCTAACCTTAGGCTACTAGGTAAATCCATCTACCTAGAATCTGAGGTATTTAGCCTATACCTAATATCCTACAACAATACACTACTATCAATATCCTCTAGGAAATTCCTATTACCTACATATACTAATTTAAACTCACACTCCAAGCATACACACAAACCTCACTATCATTAAACACACTGGACTCTAAGGCTCATGGCATACATGAATGTTTACCAAGATACAATCCTACTACTTGCCCAAAGGTCTGTACATATGAATGTATTGGACATTTAGAGAGACTGATCCTAATAATATATAGGTCTGAACAATTAGATGTAGGGATAGGACACTCAAATGCAGTGAATGATTCATGATGTAATGGACTGAAACATTAGCTCTATACAAATATATATACATCAATTGACACAATAGGGGTTAAGGGCTGATACATGGCCAAGTCCTTACTGTTCTCCTCTCTTCTTATCTATTGGCCCTGTGTACGGGTAACAAGATCCCCTGCTACTTCTCAATATGAACAATCTCTGATACATACTAGCCAATACTCTATTACGGTCAATGGCTCTCTAATCTACTCCTCATCTCATCTCTAATACCTGAACTGCTAACACACAGTAAATAAGAGCTGAACCAAGCCAATCCAAGACACTCCATAACATCTCTCCTCACTGATACACTCCTCTCAAACTCATCAATTTCCTTACTGCCTATTACACTAGGATACCACCTAATCTCTTAGGATACATATTAACTTATCACTTAACCCCTCACAAGACACACACTAAATGATTACTAATTGGATACGAGACTGAACTCTAAGTCTCCAGGTAACTGAATCATGCAAAGAAAGGGATTTTCATTTGTAATGTCAGATTCCTGTATTACTTAAAAACTTAATTTCGAATTATCAACACAAAACTAAAACCTATATATATGTATGTATCAGACATGCATCAAATTCGAAACCAAATCATTCAAAATCAAACATACAACATATGTCAGAGGGGGGTCGAGTGTGTGTGATACACACGTGTCCATGGTGTATCAAAACTGTGTCCAAGTCGTGTCAAATACGAGTGTCAATATTTGACAGAAACTGTGCAAAGGCACAGCCTCATGTACGCGTGTCGAGTGAGCTAGGGACACGTGTGTCCTACCAAGTGTGTCGTGGTCGTTCACATAGGTAGAGGGGGTCTAGGGCTAGGGACTGAACACCCTGAAACGTGTCCAAAACGTGTCTACGATAGACACGAAGTCCGTGTCAGTGAGCAATGTTTGGCTGTGCACTGTCAGTACAATTCCAGTACAGACTCGATATCTTCGTGCACACACATCGAGAACTCATAAAACTTTTTGGGTGTCGTGTCAGACACTAGGCCAACATATCCATGAAGTTTCATGGCACATGGTGCCGGGTCGTGTCCTGTGTCAACCCCGAGCAGCAGGGGAGCCGCACGAGCCCCGTATGGTATCTCGTACTACGTGTTCGTGCCCTAAAACAGTGTCCAAACATCCCTAAAATTGACTCAGTCGATTTGATATATGTTCTACACCTAATTAGCTATAAATACATGTAATTAGTTTTGCAAATTACTAAAATCCATTTCTTTGTGGCATTTCACCAAATATTTATTTAAAAATACCAATATGTGTCCGATACAGACACGAATGGACACGAATTTCTATTAAACTTGGGCTACACCTAGGAGAACCTTAAATGGATGCATCTATGTAAAGAAATCAGGAATTCATTAGGGTTTGTAGGGTTTTACCTATTTAGTGTTCAAACTCAATGAAAGAGCCTAGAGTCGATGTCTTCCTCGATTTGCTATGGTTCAAATGTCCTCAAACCTTGCTAGAAAGCCTCCACAAGTCTTCTCTACTGTTGGGGATGATGATGCAATTAATTTGACTTAATTTCGACTCAATTTGGATTAAATGGGAGAAGTTTAGGGAAGAACAAATTAGGGTTCTTTCTAGATATTAAAAAGAGGCAATGGCTCTTAATTGTGATACTTATAGGAGGGGGGCTTGTATGGCTGGCCAAACTAAGGAAATTAGGGTTTGGCAATAGCTAGGTGTGTGGCTAAGGTTCTTCCACCCAATTTCTAGTCCTCCTATTGGTTCAATTAGTCCTAAGGCTTATTTTTACAAATATCTCAAAGAGGAAATATCCTACTTAGGAATATCTAGATATTACTAACCATGGAACTTAGTAGGAATGTTCTAACCATGATTCTAACCTCAAGACTAATCTAGATTAGGTTAAGCTTCTGGTTAGTCTCTAACAATTCAATTAGCATAATATTAATTAATCAAAATTTATTTTCATTAATAAGTCAAAAATAAGCAAAATATCCTTAGGCTAAAAGTTGTAATTAGTCATCCTAATCACATGACTAGGCTCCCTTGGTCATGGTTAGTCTCTAGGCTTAGCAAAACTAGGGTTTAACTAGTTAACCATCAAAATCACAATTCAATATTTTAACTAGTTTTAAATTGATTAAAAATCACCAAAAATCACAATATGATTTAAATATCATTATTAAATGATTATAATTACAAAATTTCAAAATTATCCTCATTTCTGAAAAGTAGGTGTTACATTCGGTACAAAGTGGATCCAACGACGAACATCGTTTTGACCCGAAATTACGATTTTTCTCTTGTGTCCAGAATTGGACTTATGGGTAAGCAATTTTAGATATTTCTTTTATACCAAAAATGTTCATGATTTATATATATATATATATATATATATATATATAAGGAAGAAAAGAAAATATAACTAAATAGTGAGCACTGTTCCTCTTCCCCCTTTTGCCCGACCCCTATCTGTAGAGAACTTTAAAGTTTTTTTTTAAAAATTGATTCACCAAATCAATCAAATCTCTTGCATCCAAATCTTTATCAAATTCTCTTTAGCCTAATCTAACTTTTAGTTAAATAAATCAAGTTTAAGTTAGATTATGATTTATTATGCATTATATATAAATGGATATTTCAAAATTTTAAAGTCTATTCTTCTGAGATCGATCACCAAAACACCCAGTACTTAAACCCTAACCCTAGAGCGCACCCCCATGATCCCTCATGTGTTGTCACTTACTGTCAGACTCTGTCTATAGCTGCCACTCCGTACGGCCAGCAACGGATCTACGTCTAAAGCCGCAAGCCGAGTGGCAATAGCAGAGCAGCAACCCAGGTACTCTTATTCCATATCTTATTTCTCCCTCATCGTTTGGCAATTGTTCGAACCAAAAAATTCGATGTAAGGTCAACCTATATGCCTTCAAACCCCAGTAATTAGTTTTAGGTGTAGTTGTATGACCTGTCCAAGAAATCGACACAAAATCGAGCAAAAGATGTTCGAAAACAGAACAGAACATTGGCAAATATCCTGATTTGGAAGACAGATTTTGTACCAAACATTAGAAATTTTAGAAATATATCTAACGACAGTCCCAGAAAACATATAAGGCTTCAAAAGCCCTTTCATAGAAGTCTATTTCATCGATTATGCACTGAGAAATCGGTTTCCCAAAATTGACAAAAATTGTTTTCAAAACAGTAGAAATTTTAGAAAAAAATTTGATACAACGTGCGCTCCGACAAACCGGAGGACATGGACGCAAACCAAAAGCATCAAAAGTTACATATCGACTTCACGGATGTGTGGGATTCGATGGAACTCGATTTTGATGTGTGTGCACAACAAAATCTAGGCGTATCGATCGAGATATCCCGTAACGACTTCTTTGCAAGCTAGCCTAAAACTTCGTGCATGTTCGTCATCTCGAGACAAAACTTGTGCCACTGGAGTCATGTCATTTTTCTGGTACTGTGAGCAAACCTTGTTCCGATTCTGAAAAAGTGGACCGAAACGTTATTTTGGTAGGCCCACGACCCGATCCAATGGGTGGATTGTGCACGGCTCTCCGGAATCCAACTTTAGACATACGGTTCATCAAAATGGATTCATAAACATATAATTTGATGACTTTGGAGACCGTAAGTATTGTCACATTTTTTGGTACAAAGTGGATCCAACGACAGACATCGTTTTGACCCAAAATTATGATTTTTTTCCTTGTGTCCAGAATTGGACTTATGGGTAAGCAATTTTAGATATTTCCTTCATACCAAAAATGTTCGTGATGTTTATTTCAGCATCCGATGACGTTTGCGGGAGTTAACTTTTTATTGTTCTTAATTTTAACGATCTGAGTGACTAAATATTGCTATTTTCTGCACACCATCTCTATGCAAGATAACATGCCAATATATTCTATTAATTGATTGCTATTTTATTTTGTCTTATTATATATTGCTTATTTCTATTACATTGAGCGTCCAAGTCATACTTGGGTGAGAGTGCCTGCATTAATCGTTTCATGGCTTTTCTTTATTTTTATGCATAATGACTTAGTACTATATGACCACCCACTGAAATGAGGTATTTGTATATATCGTATGGCCTTGACACTTGCTTTATCATGAGATGTGATTCACGTGTAGGACGTGGACTCGCGTAGTCAGCTGGCCACTAGTACGTATGAGACGTACGACAGTTAGGGGATAACTGCCAATAGCAATTGCATGATTAATGGACTTCGCAATTATTAAAGGTTCATGTATGTTATGGAGATGACATAGATAGGCATTGGGTGGAGAGAACAGTTCCTTAGCATATGGGCCAAGTATGCACTTTCCTTTATTACCTGATTCTCTGTTGGAGATATGGTCATGCTTACCCGTTTATCTTGTTCCTGCTGGCCTCTGATGTTTGAGGAATGGCATGCTTTGAGGTCCCTGCTACCCCATGAGAAGCCATACCATTTTTACTGTAGCTAAAGTGTCCATACGTTGAAGGTTTGTTCTTAAATGTATATTCATAGTAGAATGGTTAAGCACCCTATTGCATGCATCTTTAATTTATTTCACAATTTATATGGCATGTTATTTTCTTGTATCTTGTTACGTCCCTTTGAGGACCTGGTGATCTCTCTAGGCTTAGACGACCTGGACTTTCCTAGGAGGACAGCTCTACATTGGAACCGTCTATCTCAGTTGATGAGGTCTCTCCTATCGAAATCCAGTTCATTAGTCATGACTTGCTACTTGTAGTGGGCATCTTTTATTTTATTTTTTTTATATTCTAGAAGGTTAGACTCCAGTTATCTCAGACTATTTTTCATAGCTGTTTGGTAGTGGATTTGTTTCTACCCGGCTATAACTTTTGACTCTTTTATTTTTTTATCTGGACTATTGTTTATCTCTTGTGTTCTATGGATGAGATGTAGATTATCTGTGATTGGCCTATGATTTGTTATTTACATCTTATGTATGTGTACGAGAATTTCACATATTGGAGTATTCTTCGTATGTATGCAGTTGGCATATTTCGTATGCCTAGTCCTACGTATATTGGGACTGTGGCATTACAAATTCAATTTAGTGGGACACGAATGGCATGTGTGTTGTAGGCTTAGAGTAGATCATGGCCATATATTGGGTCAAAAGATTCGAGTCGAAGTTGAGTCTCCTATTTCAGTCGAACGGACAATGGTTGCACGATAGATGCTAGAAATGAGGTTTTTGACCTGAATGTTGTATGATAAAAATAGAGTACAAGGAGATGTGTCTGAGTGGGACATGATCGGCATAAATGATGTGGACTCGACTAGAACATGTATATGAAATTTGTTTGTAGATAATGAAATGTTGTGCCAAAATTAAAAGTGGAATTTTATTTAATGATAAATACTCCTAATAAATTATAAATAAATCCTAGAAATTTTTTGGGGGCTTACATACATAAAGTGTCTAGAATTTGACATATGGTCTATTGTTAAAAATGGGCACAAAAATCCAGCTATATTGTTGTTAAAATCTTGTAGAATAGCCAAATGAAAAGTATATTGATTTAGAGAAAAACAAAACATGCTAGTCTTGATGTCAGAGCTATTAATGCTTTATTTTGTGTTGTAGATAAGGCTGAATTCAATAAAGTGTCTACCTATACCACATCACATGAAGTATGAAAACTTCTTGAGCTCACTCACGAAGGAACCTCTCAAGTGAAGGAGTCCAAGATAAACTGACTTATGCAAGAATCATTCAAGATGAAGCCAAATGAGAGTATTACTCAAGTGTTTACAAAAATTTTTAATATTGATAATCCTCTTTCTTTTCTTGGTAAATATTACATCAATCATGAGAAGATTTGCAAGGTGCTCAGGGGATTGACGAACTGGAACCCTAAGGCCACTACAATTATTGAAGTGAATGATCACACCACAATAATTCTTGAGATACTCATGGGAAAGATAATTACACATGAGCTAGACCTCAAAGAATTTAAAGAGTCATTGTCCAAAGGGAAGGCCATCGCACTTAAGGCACATTACAGAAGAGCTTCAGGCGATAGATCTGAAGATGATGAAACAAATAACGATGATGTGGCCTAAATGTCCAGGAACTTCAAGAGAGTTATAAAGTATAAGAAATCAAAATGTAAGAAGAAAGATCTTGAATAAAAAACAATATGCCACAACTGCAGAAGATCAGATCACATACAAAATGACTGTCCTAAAGTGAAAAATGGAGAATCGCTATGAATTAATGATCGAACAAAGAAAGATCGTCATCTTGCAAGTATGCTAACACAAGCATATGTTGTGAAATCGAAGCAAGTGACTCCAATGAAGAAGAAAATCTATGTCAACCTGCAAATATATGCTTAATGGCATTATCCAACGAGGTACAGAACAATCCTCTTTTTGAAGAAAATGAATTCTCTTATCATGAAATATCTGATGCTTTTAATGATCTTCTTGAAGATCATAAATAAGTTCTAGATATACCACATACTACTTATGTAACTCAGCCAACCTATATATAAGTAACTATGCTTACTTATATATAATAAAGGTCATTTAAAACTTCTATTAATATAATAGGTTGAAAACAAAACATTTCTTTGTATATATATTTTAATAAAGTAAATAAGAAATGCTAATAAGTAACTTCCTCTGACCTTTACATTAATACTACTATGCACTGACCATAAAGTTATTAATAAATTTTAATGGCTATCACTACTGCACTTTTATATAAATTACTTTAACACGTGTGTGTGTGTGTGTGTGTGTGTGTGTGTGTGTGTGTGTGCGTGTGTGTGTGTGTATTTTGCTTCTCTATATTAACAACTCTATTAATGATTATGATCTCTAAAGACATTGCTAATGCTACTGCTATTGATTTCTTATTCTTTAGGTTATTAAATAATGCCTACTATAACTATTAAATCAAGTAATGTACTTAATGGCTACTGCTACAGTTTACTAATGTGAGGAGGGGATTGAAATTTATTTATTTCTCTTACGAGTAAAGAAGAAACATCTAGGATGGAAACCGAGTCACCTTCGACTGGAAGAGCTCCTATGATGTAGTCGACTCGGCTTTGGAATCATGCTAACTAAATAAAATGGTTAAAATAAAAAAATATATATGGCTAACCAAAGACTTTATTAAATATATAGAACTATCACTTAAAGCTATTTCTTTTATTATTTATTATAAGTTTAGTATAAAAAAATTAGAGCATTGATCACCCAAAAAAAATTAATAACCTACTAAAAAATTATAAAAAGTAAAACAATTTAGGACAGGCGTTTACATCGTGTCCTCGTAGGTGTGGATGATCCATCTGAGTTGTATGATAAAGGTTTCGGCCCGATATCAAACTAAACTATTCTAAGTTCTCATCATTGAACTTCGATTTTATTTATACTATTCATAATTATACATTTATAATTATAATTACAAAAGTATTTAACATAATTTAAATCCATCAAGAGGGTGGGAGTCGTCGATGAGCTAGGTGTACTTTCCGTAGGGGCTCGACTAGATAAGCAGGTCTTCGACAATCTAGATCCAAGCTTGTACGTCCATCGGGGGTCAATTACTAAATTATGCAAGCAATAATACAATAATAACAAGAATGACAAAAGATGGCAGGAGGTTATAGTGTATAGGTCCCATCAATAATGCATGGATCAGGCACAGAAATCAAAGCACGCAAATAGACGCATATATGTAAATCAAGACATATTTAAGATTTAAGATGACACGAATAACGAGACGAATGGAAAACAGGACATGTACATTAATCGACACACAAACACACAAAGTTTAAGAAAACATAAATTTTAGCTAGCACACGAATGGACGTGACATGCACCTTGAGGTATGTATACAAATTGAGTACGCATTGTAGGAACATCGAGCACCTCTAGAGGAGGATGAATAGAGTGCATGTGTGCAGCAGAAAGATAATCACCAAATAAAAAAATTATATGTAGTGTTACAGATGATAAGTGCTAGGCAGATAATAACAAACTATATAAAAAAATTAATGCATAAAGTAAAGAGTATCAGAAAAGAAAACTCATGATACATTGATGTATACTAGTTTTCCTCTGAGAGGACTACTGCCTCGAGTATTCTTGCTCGATGTTAATCCACAATGGCACAAGCTTTGTATCTGAAGCGCTTGCAGATCCTTACAACCATGAGTTTTTATCCGAAGGACCCGCAACTTCAAATAATGTGAACTTTGAAAATTGGAATATTTTTGGAAAGCCTTCTTCACAAACTTGAACCAAACTCTAGATCAAACCGGAATGGCACGTGACTCGGCTAGGATTTGTCAAAGGCTATATATGAAAGTGTAAAGCTCTTGAATGCTTCTGAATAGATAGAGAAGAGAAGAATGAATGAGTGATTTGGAATGAAAACTTCTCATCTATTCATAGCATTTTATAGGCAGAAATCGGCATGAGTTCGGGTGCAGACTTTTTGTAATTTAAAATTTGTTGCAGATCTTCAGAAAGACCACAAGTCTTCAAGAACTACCCTGACTGAACTCGAATAGAGTTCAGCCAGAACCCTAGCCAAACTCTTATGGTGAGTTTCCTGACCAGTTTGTATTCATAATGAAGATAGCTTTAAGGGTATATTAGGTATTAGGCTTTTTTGGTATTGGGCATTTTGGGTAATAGATATTGGGTATTGGCTAGTATAGAATATAGGGTAGTATATTTTGTGGATATGTATATATTTTGAAAATAGAGTTTAGTAGCATAGCCAGTTGCCAATCGGATCGACCTCACATTTTTTTAGACTAATAAAGTATACAATACAAAATAAAATATAAAAAAAGTGTCTTGATCAACATCTATAGTCTTTGTTTGAAGAAGACGATCAGTGGTAACAGTTTGGAAGTAGACGTTCTATTTTTATACATGTAGCTATGTATTATTTGCGTATAGACCAAAGTTTACTTTGATTATCAAAATCAGGTGTGACTATGACCAATGGTCCAACAATATCCTCCATTTTAATATTCGACAAACTTTGAGTTTATACCAAATAATATTAAAAATAATAACTTAAAATTTTATACCTTTTGAACATTGCAATTTCTTTCTATTCTCGGGTGTATTTCGTATCTCTTCTCCCCCATTTGCCATTTGTACAAAATGGATGGTCCCCCGCAAATAGTGAGCATAAACAATAAACAGACAAAGCATAACAATACCAATAATTAAAGTAATGACAAAGCCAACAAAATATAAGTATAATTGAAATAAACAACAATAGCAGTCGCATGGAAGTACATAAAAATCACTGAGATAATATTGAAGTATGAAAAGAGACTAAACCATAACTAGCAAACTAGTGCATAATCAAAGTCTAAGACATAAAAAAAACTACAAAATCATCATCAGCAGCAGCAACAACATCAGTTACACAAATCCAAAAGCCTAAACACCTCGTCAGTTAGCATCATCACCAGTGTCAGCATATCGGGTCAGATCAATGTAAGATACAATAGGATGGAAATATCTTCGAGCCTGACGGTTATCAGTTCTGGGTCCATCAAAGTCAGGATAATGTAGCAAAGGAGTGAGACCAGAAGGATGATGAGTCATAGTCCACTAAACATCAGTAGTACCATTCTGTAGGGTCTGGAACTGGTAAGTGAGACGGTAGTAAGTGCCTCTCTGACGTATGCACTCTGCCTGATAATGCTCATCCTTAAGAGTACAATAAGCCTTAAAATGCTCGCTCTGAAGATTCATCAAGGCATAAAATTGATATATGGGGTAAGTATGAGGGACATCAGTAGTGGCTGGATCAGCCTGAGGAGCCTAAGCAACAGGTGGAACACCACCGACACCAACTGCAGGAGGAGGAGTAGGAAACATACGAGACCTATTGAGTTTAGATGGAGTATCATCAATGGGACACGAATCCAAGGGAATGTTTTATCTAGGAAATATTATAGGAAGAATCATCGGGTAGATATGGTTTTGTCCGACCTTCTTATAGTTGACCATAGCCACCATTATATTTTAGGGAAGACTGAAAGGAATCCCAAAATGAATGTGATACATCACAAATAATTCTAAATATGTGCCCTCATCGATAGATCCTGTTTTGGGCAAGGTAGACACCATAATAATTCGATCGAGTTCATAGAAGTGTTGGTTCAAGTACCGTGACATGAGCCATCCCATGGGTATGGGATTCGGCGCACGCATCGCATCCTTAAAGGTTTCTCAGTTCAAGTCGAAACGACTTGGACGTTGGTGATGTCAACAATAGCGACTCCAGTATTGGGAACTTTGAGCCATTCACTCAAGTCATCATCATCAAATTCTATCTCAATTCAATAGATAAAAGAATATATGATGCCCTGTGAATACTGTAAGTTACAGTAAAATATGTGAACTACATTGCCATGTATAGGGTTGGTAACATCCAAAAATTCATGTAGGCCAATATTCTGAAAAGTCAAGCAATATTCTAAGAATATAAAAATTAATAAAAATTTCAAGATAATAGTTCTTTTGTGGTAGTCATCAAACCAAGCAATAGATGTCTCTAGGTCTACAAATATAGTAGAATCAAAATCATCCTCATCGAACACAGAAAGAGGACTAAAGAGAATCTCAAGAGGGTCATACGATGGGTTTCGAAGTTGAAGTACATCTCTTTTCTTCTTTTTTTAGTAAATCTAGGAGCCATTGAAATTAAAGAAGAAAGTGAGAAAATTACTCAAAAATGATATAGAATGGAAGAGCACCGAGAGAACTTTAGATCCAAACATTGGAGACGAAAAACCCTAAGATTTGGGAGAAATCTAAGGCTAGGGTTTTGAAATTTTTGGAGGAAATAGGGGCTGGTCCCAGCTATTTTCGAAAATAAGATGGGGATTATAAATAGTGATGCAACTTAAAGAAGTTGGTCAGCTCTCGAGTTCAGGTATGGAAATATAAGTACCAAACTCGGTCCGAACTCGGCCAGAGTTTGGTTTGAGTTCTATATGCTTGATTTCTGTGAAGCACAAGTTGTTCTATGTTTAACAAAACAGCTTAAAACTATTATTCATTTGATCTAATAAATCTTTATTACTTTGGGTTAGCTGTAGGGGCCGGATCCCAGCTAGCGGTAGTCCAAAGAGTAGTACACCACATTGCTTCAGACTATTTATACCTGTATGACAGAAAGACCCTTTCGGCTTGTACCCAAAATAACTTTGATTTAAAATATCGTTGAATAAAGTCTAAGTAGTTTACTAAACATAAAGCATTATGCTTTCGAGAATTCAAGAATACCTAACTTACATCAAATATAGTTAGACGGTTCTTCAGCAAATAGTTTTATGAATATATCTGCCAGCTGACGATTTGTATCAGTAAATTCTAAAAAAATATCCCTGTGTTATTGGTGATCACGTAGAAAGTGATGACACATTTTGATGTGTTTAGTGCATGAGTGACATACAGGATTCTTAGTCATATTTATAGTGCTAGTGTTATCCCAAGATATAGGAATTTTAGTGTATTGCAGATTGCTTCTGTAGGCCTCAAAAATGAAAGTCACGCTGAGTTGATCAAGACAGAGTCAAAAGTCACGCTTAGTTGATCCAGACAATATAAACAAATCACGCTGGGAGACAGCTCATCATTTGTCAAAGAGTAATTATGACTGACAATACGACAGTCAAAGAATATCTCTTCGTATGCCACGTATACACAGAATTCGAGAGATCATCGCCGTCTATCGCGTGATTTTTGAAATCTTCTTCAGCAAGACTCAGCCTTCGTCGAGTTGGCGTACCAAAAGGGTTTCTTGTCATTTAATGCGACTGACAAAGCAATCACTGTCAGAGATTTTGTGTCAGTCGAGACACGCCGAATCAAGACAGCTGGCAGTTCTATCTCAAGTCTGCGTGTATTTGTGATCTTCATCTCAAGTTTGCGTGATTTCTGAAGTTTTCTTCCTCAAGTTTGCGTGGATTTTGAAGTTCTTTTCCTCGATGTCTGCGTGGATCCTGAAGCTTCTGCCCCAAGTTTGCGTGGATTTTGAAGCTTTCTACACCGAGTTCGCATGGATTTCGTCTTCAACAAGTCTGCGTAGATTTCATCAAATTGGAGTACGTGGCAGCCATGCCACTGATCTCTCGCCTGCGTGTCCTGTAACTTGCACACGACTCATGCATGATTGCCATGTGTCCAACAGTTACAGGCCACATCCAGTAACTGCTCACAGCCTTGTGTATGTTAAATCCTGTGTGATTTTTAACTAGGCATAGGCTGTGAAGACAGTTATCTTTTCAGTTATTATTCTTGACTCTATAAATAGAGTTCTTTTTCTCATTCATTGTACAGATACATTGCTATCTACTGTCAAAATTTTGAGAGCTTTTCTTCTTTGCATAGTCCAAGGGATAAAGCGATCGTCTTCTAGATCGGATTCCTACAGTTGTAATTTTCCCAAAAACACAATAAATAAAGAGAATTTCTTTATGGAAAACAAATTGGCGACTCTGCTGGGGAAAACCATCTCCTCTTCTGAGATGGTAACAACTCAATGCGACACTTCGTCAATCGGCTCGACGAAGAAGGTGATGACGATCAAATTCGATCAACTCGCCTATGAAGAAATGCAGCGGGCTAAGGGTGGCAAGCCCACTCCAGCCTCCATCATCACTGCCAAGTCGAAGGGATACTCTGTCTATGTCCCTAAGAATCAGTTGGCAGTCAATGGTGAAGTCTCTGCCACAGTGTCTACTCCTACCTATGGCAAGAACTCCACTGCAAGCACGCACACTCTTGTGCGCTCGAAGATGACAATAATCAAAAGTCACGTTGACAGTACTGGCTCCTTAGCCAAATCTGTTCCAGCGTGCAAATTCAACCCTAAAAGTCACGCTGACAGTACTGGCTCCTTAGCCAAATCTGTTCCAGCGTACAAATTCAACCCTAAAAGTTACGTTGACAGTACTGGCTCCTTAGCCAAATCTGTTCCAGCGTGCAAATTCAACCCTAAAAGTCACGCTGACAGTACTGGCTCCTTAGCCAAATCTGTTCTGGCGTGCAAATTCAACCCTAAAAGTCACGTTGACAGTACTGGCTTCTTAGCCAAATCTGTTCCAGCGTACAAATTTAACCCTAAAAGTCACGCTGACAGTACTGGCTTCTTAGCCAAATCTGTTCCAGCGTGTAATTATAAAATTAAAAGTCACGCTAACAGTACTGGTTCCTTAGCCAAATCTGTTTCAGCGTGTATTTCATCAGAGAAGAATAACTCCTTAGTTATCTCTTCTTCTTTACCGAGTTCTACTAGAACTGGGGGTGGTCTTCCACACAAAGTCCCTTCGAAAAGGAATAACTCTTTAGTTGTTTCTTCTGCTCCTGTAGTTTTTACTTCAGGAACAGCTTTGACTGATACTTTTGTTAGTCAAAGGAAAGGAGATGGTCTTTTGACTACTCTTCCTTCTGGACATTCTATGTCTCAAAATCTGAATGAGTCTAAGAAGAAATATTCCTTAATATCTTCTCCTATGACTTCTTCAAATTGGGCACAGAATCTGTCCATTAAAGAGGGTCTGTTACCAACTCCTAATCAAAGGAGTGGTTCAACTCTTCCTTCTCTGCAAATATCCAGATCAATGGAAGGAAAACTCTATGTTTTCAAAATTAATGTGTTACCTTCCACTGATTTAAGAACAAAACTCAGCACTTCTGGTGTTAAGAAACTATACCAATTGGATATAAAGATAAAAGATCCAGATGCAGAGTATGCAAGAAATTATGTGGCTCACATTAATCACTCTTTGTATAATCAAGAGCCATCAAGACCCAAGAACAGGAAGTATACTCCTCAATCTTCACAAACAGATTTACGGGAATATCTTCAACAGAAGAGAAGGAGTAATTCTATGTCAAAGGAACATGCTGAATATGACTTCTATCCAAGAGTCATAATTCAGTACAGATGTCAATCGACGGTTCAAGACCATGGTGATCATGAATGTGACTTCCAGCCAAGAGCCACAATGCAATGCAGATGTCAAACTAAATGACAGTCTGTCTTCAATAGGATTCAGTATGAACCTATGCCTGATGAAGATGAGCCTTTGTTTGCCTCTGTCAATATGACTTCTCGGGACACCGAAGGTAGAGTTGATAGTCCAGATGGAGTATATAGAAACACCAGAGCAAGAGTCCTGGCTTCTAGTCAAAGAAATTTGATCCCTGAAATTGATTCTGAATTCCTTGGAGAATCTAACTTCCCACCTCTTCCTACTGGGGGTAATTCTCCTATAGTTGACTTTGATGCACGAAGCAATGATTCAGAGCATACAACATCCACTAGTTCATCAATAATCCCTCATACAGTCACGACTTACATGGTTGATGGGAATACTGATGAACCTTCTTCTTCCTTGACTCCTCAAGATCAAAGAATTGCTTCTTTGGAACAGCAAATAAAGTCTATGACTGACACAATGAAGTCGATGTATGAACTCATGACAGCTCAGTTGCAAAATCGACAGACTGTACCAGATGCCATACCAGTTGATACTGATATAAGTCCAGTACAAGTTCCTCCAGCAGTACAATCCAATACTCCTGGACCAGCTCAACCAAACCCTAGTCTCTCTGGAGCTGGGGGTAGTGCTTACAATGCTGTTCCTCCTTCCAACTATTCTCTACAAGCCACAACTCCATAATCTTCGGGAGTTGTCTCTGAAGAATTGAAGAATCTCAAAACTCAATTCGAGGCATTCAAACAGAAGGATGGTTTACAAAGGTTAGGCATCAAGCAGCCTTATCCGATAGAATAGAAGCAAGTATCATATCCTCCTAAATACAAGCCTCCTACTATCTTATTCTATGATGGAACCACTTCTCCAAGTCAGTTTATTAATCACTTTGAAGTGATGACTGATCAACTGCAACCAAGTGATGTCCTCCTTACTCGGGTATTTATTGGATGTCTCAAGGGAACGACTTATGAATGGTATAGGAGTCTCCCAGATGGGAGCATTACCTCATTTGCTGGTTTTAAACAGATGTTTCTTGAAAGGTTCTATGAAGGGCTTAATGACATGACTATGTCTGCTCTTATTAGAATCAAGCAAAAAAATAACGAATCTACAGAGGAATACATTGAACGGTTTCGAAGAGAAGCTCTGAAGATGCCTCTTGGAACTCCTGATGCTGTCACCATTGACACGTACAAATCAAACTTGTTGCCAATCATCAGTATGTGGACAGGGTCCACTCAATTTCAAGATTGGCCTTCCTTCATAGTCAGTGCCAAAGCTGTAGAAATCAGTGCTGAAACCTTTAAAGGTTTAGGAGTGCAGATGACTCCTAAAGAAACAGGACAAGGTGCTAACAATAAAAATAGTGCTCGCAAAGGAAAAGAAACTCTTGAAGTTAATCTTCAGAGCAAAGATGCATCAAATGTTCAAACTCCTGCCTCTATAACTCAACAATCAAGAACACCTCGCCCCAAAGAAGAATATTCTTTTGATGACGACGATGTCCTTGGTATCTTTGAATATCTGCTGAAAGGTAATAAAATACAATTACCTGAGATCAAGAAACCTGATGAAGCTGGTAAGACAGATCATCCTAAATACTGTCCATACCACAGAATGCTAGGTCACACAATTCGTACATGTTATGTACTGAAAGGAAAGATCAAAGAAATGATTAAGTCTGGAGCTATCTCTCTTACTCCAAAAGAGAAGACTGTCACTTCTAATGTCGTCTCTATGCAATTTGGAGACTTCCCTCCTCAATTTCTTGAAAGCAGAATTGTTCCTATTCCCAAGGCAACTCTTGAAATAGTAAATATTCCTCCTCCACAGTCTGAAGGATTAGCACCAACACTTTGGAGACTAGAGAAATCATGTAGATTCATCCTGATCTAATACCAGACTTTGAATCTCCTTTTCCTCAAAAGATTTCTTCTCGAAAGTCCAAGAAGGCTGGAAAGATCAAGTCTTGTCATATGACTTCTCTTGGGTCTACCTCTGATACAGAGCCAAAAGACAAAGAAGAAGCACTTGTTAGTGCTACTCGAACGGGGAAACCTTACCTAAAGGATTATTCTAAAAATCCTGAAGATCTTACTGATATCCCTTCAGCTGCTAAAGATGCTCCTAATGTTCCTCGTGAAGAAGAATCATCCACTGAACCTGTTCCTCCCAAACCCACAACTCTTGAGAAAGGCAAGCAACAAGCTCAGTTTGATAAACCAATCAAGAATTCTCTTCCTCTTGGACTTCAGAAGCCTTACAACTTTGACATTTTGGCTCAACTTGCTAATACTCCAGCTAGAATGTCCCTCTTTGAACTTCTACGTCTTTCTAAAGAAACTCAGGAGACGTTAAGTGAAGCACTTCTACAAGCTGACTCTTGTCTTGCACAATTGAAGAAGCCAGATGCAGAACCTGCCACTTGCTTACATTGTAACAGTGTACTGGAGATTATCCCAAATATCACCTTTACACAAGACGACATGCTACTGGAGGATAATCGACATGACCGACCTCTCTACTACACTGGTTATATTGATACGATGAAGATAGATCGTATCCTCATTGACCCAGGGTCTGCTATAAGCATAATGCCAAAGAGTTTGTTGGATGAACTAAAAATCCCTCTTCACAAGCTCTCTAAGACGGTTACTACTATCTTGGGATTCAGTCAAAGCCGAAGTGAGCCTTTGGAAAAGATTCATCGGAAGCTTCAGATAGGCGATTTCAGATCTAAAGTCACTTTCTATGTGATCGAGATCGCGGGATCCTATAATCTTCTTCTGGGGAGGCCCTTTCTTCATGAAAATAATGTGGTGCCCTCTACTCTTCATCAATGTTTTAAATACATTGATAGCAATGGAAGAGTACAAAAAGAAGTTGCTGATATAAATCCCTTCCATGGGGTTGAAGCTTATTTCAACGATTCCCGAATGTACAAAGAAGAGTATACAAGGATCATACAAGCTATGAAGAAAGAAGATGCACAAAGTGAGACTTTAATAATTCCTGTTAAAGGTCGAACTACTCAGCAACAATCTCCTAAACCCTCTGGAGAAGATTCTTTCATCATTCCAGTGAGTGGACGGATCTCTCCGTTACCTCAGTCATCTACTCAAAATACACTGATCATTCCTGTCAGTGGGCGTACTACAGTTCCTGTATCTTCACAAGATACTCTGCTAATTCCAGTTGGAGGGCGGACTACTCTTCCTACTCAAACTTCAAGGGAGCTCACCTCTTCTGAGCCATTTGTTATCGATCTTAATCGAAACAAAGCTTCTTCTTCTTCTCCCCCTTTAGTCATTGACTTGGCTAAAATCTCTAAGGCTCAGCCTTCTTCCAATATAAATATTATTGCTTTTACATTTAATGAAAAGTCTCCACCTTTGCAGTACGTTGATGTGTGTAATTATGTTCATAGTTATTTACATCTGTTAGATGACTTGAACACAATAACCATAGGAGTTGTACAGACTGTTCATACAGATGTATCTCTAGAACCTGTACAATCTTCATACTTTCTAGTTCCCAGTAGAAAGCCAGGAGACATTCTAATATTCTTCTACAAAGGGCCTCAAAATCCTTCTGATCTTGAAGATGATGACAAAAATGATGATACTGGAAGATTACAACTACGTCGTTATAGTCAGCAATCTAGAGACATCATCAAAAATATGGGCTATGACTTCAGGACTGGCCTCAATGATAGAAAAGGAAGAAAAATACCTGTCCGGATTCCTCCTTTGAAATATGGAAGGACGAAATGCAGATTGGGTTATACTGCTCCTACTCCTTTCATCAATATTATCCATGAAGATCCCGAGTCTGACGAACATAAGAGATCTGATTCTTCTAGTACCACTTCTTGGGATTTCGATACGAGTATCGGTGACTTCTATTGCAACCTTCTGTCTTCTAATATGGTTTCTATTGACTGTTTTGAAAAATGATTCATACTTGACGGTTCATCCGTTCATCTGACGGTTTGACCGTTCATTAATACCTGACGGTTCGTCCGTTCATCTATCCGACGGTTCGTCCGTTCATTATAATCTGACGGTTAACCCGTTCATTCATCTAGTCTTTTGATTTTCGAGTCTAAAGATCATGAAAAATTGAGTTCAAAGATATTTTTATGTCTGAATTCTATTTTTTCCAATCAGTATTAAACTAAGATCATTTTTGGTTTAATATCATTTGATAGAATTACAAAGTTCGTTTGTATATTCTATTCTACTGAAATATGTCATGTATTATTTACCTCTGAACATATTTTCTATGAATCTATCATTTTCAAAACAGCAAAACCAAAAGTCAGATCAAGGATTTTTATTTACTCTCATTCTAGAATCAAAACATGAAATACAAGTAAAAGTGAAAATAAAAGAGGTTCACTCATTTGGAGTTATCAGCTCCCTAATACGATCTAGAACAGCAATCTGTTTCTCTTCATGAGTTTTTCTAACTCGTTCTGCTGCTACAATTGAAACATTCTGTTCATCAAAAGTAATGATGGTAGACTGGCGACGGCTAACTTCTTCAATCTGTTCTGCCTGCATCTGTTCTCGTTCCTTCTGAAGAGTCTTACAGCGTTTAACTTCAGAGATATAAGCAGTAGCAACCTCAGCTTGATCTGTTTCCATGACAGCAATGCGCTCTTGAAGACGAGCTAATTCCTCTTTCAATTTCTTCAGCTCTTCAGTCTTGGACGCTTTATCCTTCTCCAGAAGCTCTACTCTTTGACGAGTAGCTAATATTTCTTCGCCCTTTTCTACTAATTTCTCAGTAAAAGAGGCAAGAAATGCTTCAAGAGCTGCTTGTTGGGACTGCACTTCATGCTCTAGTTGACTAATTTCAGTTGCAGTTAAAGATTGAAGATCTTCCTTCTTAGTCTCCCAGTATTTTCGGATAGTTACTTCTAATTCATCCAGGAGATGTTTGAAGAAGATGTACTGAAATTCACAACCAGCATGACGCAGCGCCATGAGAGGGAACTTAACCATAGTTCGAAGATCAGAAAATGGCATAGCTTCATCCTTCAAGAAACGTCTGGAATATGTATCTAGATATGAGTAAATGATATCTGAATACATTCCTAGAGTTCTTGTTAACCTAGTCTCAACTCCAGGAGTCGCTGTCATCATGGAAGAAGAAGCTTGAATATTCTCTATCCTCGGAACAGAAGTATGTGCCACCGGAGAAGTTAAGTGTGAATTCCCTTCATCGGCATCAGCCTGGATAAGCGGAGCATGAGTCGAACTCATTGCTGCAGCAGTTCCTACAGTTAAAAAAAAATATAATCAGCATTTAAAGAAAAAAAGAAACAGCGGAAACAGAATTTGAAATAAAGTTCTACCTGGCTGAGGTTCATACTCGGTATGTGGAGGGAGTTTTGCTTCTTCTCGCAGCCGGTCCATGATTGTATCCGATACCTACTTTATATGGCTGCTTCCAGCTCCAGAATTACTGGGTGCTAGAGCGTTGTTCGGTGATTGAGTAGGTTCAGGGCTAAGTTCTATTCTGTTCCCCTTGACTTTGTCTTCATCATAAGGAGTAGAGGTGCCAACATGCCAGTCTTCTCCTCCTTCAGTTTCTTCTTCTTCTTCATCTTTAGGATGAGCTTCTGATTCAGAGTCAATGATATTCACATCTTCATGAGTCTCAGGGACAACGACGATAGCAAGCTCAGTGTTGACTGCCGCCGGTTCAGTCCTCTCTGGAACATCGGTTTGAAGAATGATGTCTTGACAAACATTCTTCAACAAATCATCAGTAGCTGATTGCTCAAACACCGGCACGTCTTCATCGCCTCTGGCCGAAGAAATATTTTCTTCAGCTTGAGTTTCAGAAACTTCTGACTGTTTTGTCACTTTTTCTGGAGCTGGTTCTTCTTCAGAGTAATTAATCTGGTCATCCAGTGCCTGAATGACACCCTCAGTCCCATGCTCAAATGGGATCATCCTCATCTCCGAGGGTTCAATAGCCACTCCACTTGCGGTAAGAGCAGTTATTTCCTGAGCTTGAGCAGATTCTACTTCAGTCTGTTCATCATCAGACTCGGTCTTCTCAGTAGAGGCTGCTTCGTTGATTTCTGGCAAAACTCCTCCACTCATGATTGTCTCTAGGAGTTTATTGCCCTTAATTTTACTGACAGACTTTTTAACATATTTGCCTCTTGACCTCCTTATCAAAGGAGCGTCGTCTTCATCAGTCTCTTCATCCTTATCAGCGGCATCGTCTTCATCAACTGATATACCGCCCAAAGATGAAGTAGCAGTCACCGAGACCCCTTTCTTCTTATTCTTGGATGTTTGAGACCTAGTACTCCTCTTGGAGATGGTCTCAGATTCGTCACTTCTCTTCCTCTTAGAAAGAGATATAAATATAGGAGGAAGGACCTCATCAGGAAAATTTCCTTCCTGGAATAATTCATAGGGAGGCTCAACTTCTGTTGTCTCATCTTCGGGTTCTGAAGGAAAGTGCTGAATAACAATTTTCTTCTTTGACCTCTTCGATGGAGCTGGATCATCCTCTGCAACAAAGGTCTTCAGATTGAAACTCGGTCTGAAAGTGCTCGACGACACATAGAAACGTGCATACGTATAAAGCATCTTTGGCCCCGAGCTAGACAAAGGATTAGGCATAGAGAATACGACCTTTGTATCTCTAGCTGCAAAATATCTCCAAGCTCGAGCTCCGTCAATGAGTCCTCCGCGAGCAGATAAACAAGTAGTGGCGTTCCCAACATGGAGTTGGTCATACCCGAATTGTCTGGCAAATCGGCTAGGTAAATATTGTTCCAGATATGCCATTTCTTCGTGACGATATACCAGATGAGAGGGTCAGATCCTCTGTAACCATTGGAAGGCTACATCATCTAGTCGGTTTCCCATATCTCCGTCCACCATATTTAAGGGCATACTCTCATAGCCCGATGGTGGAGGGACACATTGGATCGACCAATGTGACGCCCTATTCAATACATTTCTGCATTCTGGGAGGGTGTGAACCTTCCAGAACGTCTCTCCAGAGTACCTCTCCAGAAAAAGACTGCTACTCCCTCCTGTCCCTGGAGGTATCAGACTATCATGATGAAGGAGAAGCCAACCATATAAAAATGTGAAAGGCATCTCTATCCTTGGGAATTCTTCAGTCATCAGCCTCTGAGCAGACAGCATGGTAGTTACAAAATTTTAAAGACCTGCATTTAGTCTGCAGGTCATCGCTGATAATAAGTCCAGCCTGTAACCATACACAAGGCGTACCGCTGCAAAGATAACACCTCTGTGTATTCTGTCCAAGGAACTGGAGCTGGGAACAATGAATCTCCTTAACCATAGAGATAGGAATTCGGCCAAGTGACCGTTCCTTGACAGATCCTTGCCACTCTGTCGCACATAAGAGCTGAAAGTGGTTCCAGCTTTGAACTCGTACCAATCTTCAGTAATGGTGAAATCCTTGCAGTCGTATTTCTCTAGCAAATAAGTGATCTCACTCTCAGAGAGAGGCTTGAAGTTGCTAATCTGATAATACCTCTTTTCATTTATTTTCCTATTATCCTTTTCACTGTTCATGAAAAGGTAGGACATCCACTTCTGAATGTGGTTGCCAGCTTCATCCTTGGAACCCTTGTAATATAGGGTACATGTGCCAAAATGGCACATCATCTCTTCAAATAGATGGACCATCTCTGGGTTCTTCTCTGACAGAAAGTTCAGTTCCTCTGTCGTAGGAACATACTCCTCATACGGCAGCGAGCCTGAAGGCAGGTGTGAGATGTATTCCATCTCATGAAGGGCGAAGCCCATCTCTCCTTTTGGAGTCATAAAAGTTCCCGTCCTGTGGTTGTATCTCTCAACTAAAGCCAGGAATAGGAAGGGGTTGGGTTTAAAGCCGTAAGATGAGTTGACGACAGTATCATAAAGATTAATCTTCTTCAACTCAGTTCCAAAATTTTCCAAAGCCCAGTGGACCAAAGTCTTCCATCTCACATTCTCCTGATTCATTAGGCCATTCATCCTCGGCGTTGAATCGGTCGGATAGAATGCATTCCGGTTTGACATAAATTTATTTATGAATATGGGCATCCTGAAGGGCATCACTATGGATGAGTCTTCTGGTGGTATACATCCAGGCTTCAGACCCCGAAACGCTGATACATGATCCTCCGGGGCACTGAAAAATCCCTCTTTCCTGTAAATAATATGGCTTGCTTTCGCCTGCTGATATTCAGTCAAATACCAAGACATCTTTCTTGGATAGCTGGCATGCATAAGTCTCATGATTGACAAGCTCCGGGAAACCTTTGGCCAATACATGGGTTGTTTCACATCCCCCTCAAAGCAGAAGCACACCTTCTCCCTAATGCCCTTTGGCTGAGATTTTTGTGCTATAGCATCTCCGAACAAGAATGCTGGTTTCTTATTGGATACCAGATCTAGACTTTGGAAAGGTTGTCCATTCATCAAGCAGAGTAAGGTTGTGTGGTCTTGATTGACTAATAATGATAGTCTTGCTTCAGGAAGATCAAAATGAGGGAATGTTATATGAGATAGATCATGCTTAAATAAAACACTTAAGCACCCTTCAAAATCTGCTTCTTCGCTTCGGATGTTCACTACAGAAAATGACAGAAGACAAAATCAGATATACCTATGTCTATGACTGTATTACAGTATTTGAAGGAAATTTCAAAAAGTCACGCAGACTCCACATGGATATATTACTGTGACATGCTAAGTGATTTATTCACGCAGATGATTAATTCATGCAAAGCTCAGACAGATTAGGATGAAAGTCACACATCATTTGCTAGAGTCACATTTGAGTGAAAATGACAAAAGAACACACTGACAGATCAAGACTAGTCTATCCAGAGGATGACTCTCAGAAGTCTGCGTGAATAATTCAACATTGGCATCTCTCCCAATATATGAAAAATCACGCAGAGTCATCATGGAAGCTGCGTGACTTTTTCAACATCGACATTTTCTGTCAAAATGAAAAGTCATGCAGAGTCATGAGAGCCATGCCCTTTTTTGCGTGAAACACAGAGCTTCGTAAATACAAAGATGTGAAGTATGGCTAACCCTAAAGAGGGGGCATACTTTGTTAATATCCTTTGCCCTAAAAAGGGGGGATATATTTCTGAAACTTCATTATTTGTTTTAAAGATCCTAAAAATTCTATATTGAGGTCATCTTCATCATCTTCAACAGTTCGTGTTCTCCTATCACTTACGATGTATAGGAGCTTGTGGGACTTCCTGTCGAGGAAGTCTGTCGATAGTGGCACGCGAAGAAGTTACGGGAGCTTTCCCCTTGGCCTGAGCATCAGCTTTCTTAGGAGCCATTTCGGCTGAGAAAGGAGGAAAAGAAGTCGGGGAAGAAGGAGTTCGTCGGGGAAGATGAAGTTCTCTTCTGTGGGTTCTCTCTTTCAAACGCAAGTAAAGAAAGAAAGAAGTAATCTATGGCCTATTTATAGGCTCATAAAGAATTCTAAATGACGGTCAAGTCATTATTGCCTCGATATTTAGAGATTTGCCCGGGATCCTAACAGCACAGAATCCCAACAGTCTAAACATCTCGGAGTAAATCTCTCATTTTGAAGTCATCTCAGCGTGACTAAATCCATTTCATCATCTCTATTTTCAAACTATTTCAAAATAATTTATCATTTTTCGAAAACTTTGAAGGGGGTTTTGTAGGCCTCAAAAATGAAAGTCACGCTGAGTTGATCAAGACAGAGTCAAAAGTCACGCTCAGTTGATCCAGACAATATAAACAAATCAAGCTGGGAGACAGCTCATCATTTGTCAAAGAGTAATTATGACTGACAACACGACAGTCGAAGAATATCTCTTCGTATGCCACGTATACACAGAATTCGAGAGATCATCGCCGTCTATCGCGTGATTTTTGAAATCTTCTTCAGCAAGACTCAGCCTTCGTCGAGTTGGCGTACCAAAAGGGTTTCTTGTCATTTAATGCGACTGACAAAGCAATCACTGTCAGAGATTTTGTGTCAGTCGAGACATGCCGAATCAAGACAGCTGGCAGTTCTATCTCAAGTCTACGTGTATTTGTGATCTTCATCTCAAGTTTGCGTGGATTCTGAAATTTTCTTCCTCAAGTTTGCGTGGATTTTGAAGTTCTTTGCCTCGAAGTCTGCGTGGATCCTGAAGCTTCCTGCCCCAAGTTTGCGTAGATTTTGAAGCTTTCTACACCGAGTTCGCGTGGATTTCGTCTTCAACAAGTCTGCGTGGATTTCATCAAATTGGAGTACGTGGCAGCCATGCCACTGATCTCTCACCTGCGTGTCCTGTAACTTGCACACGACTCATGCATGATTGCCATGTGTCCAACAGTTACAGGCCACGTCCAGTAACTACTCACAGCCTTGTGTATGTTAAATCCTGCGTGATTTTTAACTAGGCATAGGCTGTGAAGACAGTTATCTTTTCAGTTATTATTCTTGACTCTATAAATAGAGTTCTTTTTCTCATTTATTGTACAGATACATTGCTATCTACTGTCAAAATTTTGAGAGCTTTTCTTCTTTGCATAGTCCAAGGGATAAAGCGATCGTCTTCTAGATCGGATTCCTACAGTTGTAATTTTCCCAGAAACACAATAAATAAAGAGAATTTCTTTATGGAAAACAGCTTCATCCAAAAAATTTGTGTACAACAATGACCTGCAACGATATACTCAGCTTTAGTCGTTGACAAAGTAACAAAATTTTGTTTTTTGCTAAACCAAGAGACTAGAGCTTTTTCTAGGAAATGTCACGTACCGCTGGTACTTTTACGGTCTACGTTGCATCTAGCAAAATCTGCATCAGAATACCCAATTAGGTCAAATAATATAGTTTTGGGATACCATAAGCTGATATTAGAAGTACCCTTAAAGTATCGAAAGAAACGCTTAACTGCGCATATGTGTGATTCCTTAGTGTTAGCTTAATACCTTGCACATATACAAATGCTAAACATAATATCGGGTCGAGTACCAGTTAAATATAACAAACTACCAATTATACTTCGATATTTATGGTGGTCGACTGGTTTGCCACTTTCATCAAGATTAAGTTTAGTTGATATAGCCATAGGAGTCCCGAAAGGCTTTGCGTTGTCGAAGTCAAACTTCTTCAGCAAGTCCTTCGTGTTCTTAGCTTGATTGATGAAGGTTCCCTGAGAGTTTTGTTTGATTTGTAGTCTAAGGACGTAGTTCAATTCTTCTATCATACTCATCTCAAACTACTCAGCATACACTTAACAAATTCTTGACATAGATGAACCAAATATAATGTCATCTACATAAATTTGCACTAGTAAAATATCATTATTCGAAGATTTGATAAACAAAGTAGTATCAACTCTCGCTTTTACAAGTAGGAAGGAACTTAGGTAATCATACCAAGCACGAGAGGCTTATTTGAGTCCATAGAGTGCCTTACGTAACTTGAAAGCATGGTCTGGGAATTTAAAATCTTCAAAGCCAATGGATTGTTTAACAAAAAAAACCTCTTCTTTTATAAATCTATTTAAAAATGCACTTTTACGTCCATTTGAAAAAGTTTTAAAATCGTGAAAACATACGAATGCACAAAGCATACGAATGGATTTTAGTCTAGCAACAGGATCATAAGTCTCGTCATAATCAATTCCTTCTTCTGTATTATAACCTTGAGCCACTAGACAAGCTTTATTGTATAGGACTTGTCCATTCTCACTTAGTTTATTTTGGAACAACCATTTGGTACCCATTATAGATTGACCAATAGGTTTAGGAACAAGTTCGCACATTTGGTTTCTCTCGACCTGGTTTAGTTTCTCTTGTATGGCATAAATCTAAAATTCATCTAAGAATGCATTTGCTACTGATTTAGGTTCTACTTGAGAAATGAATGCGACTTTAGCAGCTATATCCCTAGTAGAAGAACATGTACCTACTCCCTTTGATACATAACCTATAATAATATGATAAATGACTCACGATGATCTGCCATGAATTTTATCTTCTTTGGTAAACTCTCCAGATAGTCTTTGTCGGCAATAGTATCTTCAGGTGCTTTAGAAGTGTTTCTTGCATCTTCGTCACACTGTCACTTATTATTTGACTATTGAGCTTATCAAATGAATTAATCGATTCTTCAACAATCATAGATCTTTTATTGAAAACTCTATATTCCTTACTCTTGGCAGAATACCCAAGGAATATCCCTTCGTCTGCCTTCGAGTCAAACTTACCCAAGTTATCCTTGGTGTTCAGGATAAAGCAGCGACATCCAAAAACTTTAAAATATAAAATATTAGGAATGTAATTAAACCATAATTCATAAGGGGCCTTCTTCGATATAGGTCAAATCAGAACCTTATTCAAAACATGACAAGCTGTACTTACAGCTTCAGCCCAAAAATATTTTGGAAGGTTGTGCTAGTTTAGCATGACTCTAGCCATATTACTTAGAGTCTGTTCTTCCACTCCACAACACCATTCTGTTGGGGGTTCTAGAACATAAAAATTCCTGGAAAAAACTTTTATTTCGTAAAACTTTTTGAAATAAGAATTTATGAATTCGCCTCTATGATCATTTCGGATACGAATAATCATGAAACCTTTTTTGTTTTAAACCTTTTTACAGACAATCTCAAACTCAAACAGTACATCATTTTTGTTTGATAAAAAGAGAAGTCATGTATATTTAGAGAAATCATCAACAATAACAAAGGCGTAGAGCTTACCAACAAGGATGGTGACTCTACTATATCCAAATAAATCCACATGTATTAACTATAAGGGTCTAGAAGTACTTACAGTATTGATGGATTTAAATGAGGATCAAGTTGCTTTATTTTTCTTGCAATCAGTACATACCATGTCTCTCTTGAATGATATCTCTGGTAGCCCTTTTACCAATTTCTTCTTTGATAGTCTTGAAATGGTATCCACGTTTGTGTTTCCTAGTCTCATATGCCATAGCCGACTTTCATCCTGGTTGACTACTAGGCACTTATCTACAATGTTAGTACTTTCTAAAAAGAAAACATAAATATTATCCTCCATGATTCCCTTATAGACAGGATCATTAGTAGACATATCATATATAGAACATTTGTCTTTAACAAAATTAATGCCATAACCATTGTCAATAAGATGGTTAATGCTTAGAAGGTTATGTTTTAATTCAATTAGAAGACAACCGTCTTTTATTTCTGGATAAGAAGAAATACCAACAGTACCCTTACCTATAATATTATCTCTCAAATTATTACAGAAGGAGATATATCCTTCTCTTTTCATGATAGCATCGCGAATAGAGATACGCCACCTATCATGTGCCACGAACATCTACTATTGTGGGTGTAAACCCCCTAAATTTCTACTACAATTTTTTTAATATTTTTCGTAGTTATCTTGTACTTTGTATCTGCACGTCGCATACGAGTTCGCCTTTTTGTATTTACGTAGCGTGCGAGATTTACGTTTCGTAATTGTTCGGCGAGTGCGAATATGTGCGAGCGTACTTATTTTTAGAAAAATATTTTCTTTTTTTGTTTCAAAATAATATATATAATAATTATTTGTATTTGTATTTTACTTAAAGTTGTGAAAAGTTTCGTATCAAGATGGCCAAAACTTATTACTTTTATTTATTTATAAAAGGCTAGCGTATTTAATAGTGGTAATTTAGAAAACTACTTTTATGCAAATATTCCTTGCACATGAGGTATATGAATTTGAATTCATATAGATAATTCCATTTTTGAATTTATTGATATTAATATTTTATTATTCAAAAACATATTTAAAAATATTTATTATTTTCAAAATTATTATTATTAGTATTTTTGGAAAATATATTTGGAAATTATTGTGGCCATTTTAAATCTCGATTTAATTTTATGGATTTAATTTAAATAGTATAAAGGTAGAATTTATAGATTTAAATTGGAATTGAATTTGAATTTAGATTTTATTTTATTGATTTAAATTTAATTATCTAATTGGGTTTAAATAAATTCCAATCATATCCAAATGGGAATTCCTACATCCTATAAATAGGCAGGTTCTCCTCCATAATTTCTACCACTCGCATTCATCGTGTCCATGTTTTTCCTCCCACATCTTATTCCAACATTTACATATACATGAACCTTTTCCCGTGTCGACAATCCCGACACAATCAAATCCCTAACCTAACCCTACTCTAAACCCCATCCCCGCTCGTGTCCTCCCCCCTGCCTCAGTCGATTCCTCAGCCATTGCCACAACCACCGTTGACCCCACCACGTCCCGAGTCCTGACCGCCACCACCGATGTCATCCCCTCCACTACAGCCCCTATCCCGACTCCGCTCCGGCAACCGCAACCTCCTCCCCTGCCATCTTACCACCACCTTCGCCACCATCCGTCGCCCCGTCTCCACCAAACAACCATAGCCAACCCTCACCGCTGCCAACCTCAATCCCGACTAGACCCAGAGACAAACCACACTTCCACCTCTACGATCATCCCAGCCACTGGCCTCAGTACCGAACCCTAAACACCAGAAACTGCCGCCAGCCTCGACGTCTACTGCCCACACTACCACCATCCCGCCGTCGTCACCATCTCACCACCCGCAGCCTTGCCAAGCCTGCCACCCCTATTCATCGGCCAACACGTCGAAGCCCAGCCTCTCCTTCCGGTCACCCTGGCCGAGCGCCACCGTCGACAGCCCAAAACCCCCAAAATTAAAACCCGAACCCAGACTCACCTGTCGAGCGCCGCCTATCGTCGTCCCGCGCTTGGCCCCTAGCCGCTGGAGCCCCCACGTGAGACTTCTCGTCCGGGGAGCCGTCGGCAAGTCGAACCCCCGTGGCCGTGCTTCCCAGCATCGCGTGCTACCTCTTTCCACTTCAGCCGTTCGTTAAGCTAAGACACCACCGTCGCCGCCCCTTTTCTTTTCTGCCGTCAGCCCCACGCTGGCCAACCCCCTCCGACGCCAGCCTTTGTGTGCCCACCGCTGCATGCATCTTCCCCGACCATGCAGAGTCCCTTCGTCACGCCGCTCCGTCTCTTCTTCCTGCTACCTTCCTCCGCCTGTGGCGGTGCTGACTCCGGCGACGACCCAGCCGGTGAGATCTTCGCCCCTTCTTCCCTCTTCTCCTTCACCGCAGCTCCACTCCTCCTCCGATCCTCCGTGCCCCGTTCCCGTCAGCGAGCCCTGCCGTCTCTCCGCTCCTCTTGATTCCCTCTCTCTCTCTTCTGCTCTCCTCACTCTCCTCCTACTTCTGTTTCTTTACTTTTATTTTTTCCAATCTTTCTCTCCCTCTCAAACTTCTTCTGTTTTTATTTTAAAGCAATAACTCTCTCTCGAAAAGAGAGAGCACAACAGTACAGGTACTGTTATTATTATTATTATTATTATTTATTATTTTTATTATTTTTTTATATTATGTTTCTTTTGATTTTGTTTCATTGGAATTATTTTTATATTTGTTTTGCTGTGTTGTTGACTAAGTGGTTCTGTTAGTCCTTGTTCTGTATTATTATTTATTATTTTTGTAGTTTGTTTTAGGGTTGGGTTCTTTACTCTTTTACTATTGTTATAATTATTATATTTATTTATTATTATTATTACTATTATTAATACGATACTGACCTTTGCAAAAGAGAATGTATATCATATTGTTATATTTTATTATTCAATATTGGATTTTATCATAGTATCGAGGTTAACCCTATATGTAAGTTCAAATGAGATTTCAAAAGAAATTAGGAATATAATGTTAGATTATTTTATAATATCTTAAATATGACTTCCTGGATTTCCAATATATTTACAATGATGAAAACCTAGCTTTTTATCTAAATATCCCATTCTGACAAACTTAAAGTTTTTGTAAAGCAATTTTTAAGTTTTTTTAAAATATTTATCTAAAAGTACATTTGACTAATAAAAATGTAGTTTCCAAATTATTTTCATATATTTACGTAAAAATTTATTTTTAGTTTTTCTTGTTCCGTTTCTCAAGTATATTATTATAAATATTTCCTAAAATAGTATTTTGACAAACTTAGAGTTTTTGTCGAAAACGATTTTCTTGACTTTAAGTATTTTTTTGTATTTTTCCTATAAATATTTTGACTCATGAAAACTAGTTTTTAGGAATTATAAATATTTTCTAAAACTCGTATATATAATATTTATCCATTATTTCTTTGATTTTTCCCATGTCCGTAACCAATCCTATTATTCCTATTCTTTCGCCCATTTCGAGACTACCTTATGTCCATCCTAACTAATTTGACCCTTCTGGACCCAATGGAACTGTCCGTGACACCATCAGAGGTCACCTTGTATAGTTGTTACATCGAAATTGCAGTTCGTGCCACCTTGATCATCGCAGCACACTAGGCGTCCTACCAGGCAAGACACCTTGTCATTTGCTGTTTATTTATTTTAGCTCATATTTTATATATTATTCATTCTTTTCTTTATGCAAAATATACTGTGATACATGGCATAACCTGTTAGAACGTACTGTTCAGTTATAATTCCTTCTATGTATTATTTCACTTACACAAAAAACCTAGATTTAAGGGACCACCTTTATGTGTTGCATTCATTGGGCTTGACATCTTGTACCACGAAGTGTGTGTCGCATGTAGAACACGGACATACGTGACTTGCTGGCCACCGGTGCGTATAAGTCGTGCGATAGGAATAACCGGTAATAGAATTGCAGGCTAGTTTGACTTAGCGGTTATAGAGGTTTACTGTTGTGGATACAATATAGTAGGCATTGGGCGGGGAGGACAATTCCTTAGCGTATGGGCTTCGATGCACTTTTTCTTGTGACCAGGAACCTCCGCTGGAGATATGGGGATGATGATCCATGATTACTGACGGCCACTGACGTTCTGTGAAATGTTATGCTCTTATTGATTGGACCTCTGGTGCCCCAAGGGGGGGCTACGCCGATCCCATTTAGTCAGGGCCCATGCGTAGGAAGGATTGTTCTTAACTATATTTCACTTAGAACGGTTAGGCGCCTTTATCCGTTAGGTACGAGTACTTTTGCTTTGGGTACTTGTATATGACCATAGCTTGGAACAATAACTTGTCGCGAATTAGTTCGTCACATCTTGTCCTTGTTTGGTTATAGATGTGGCTTACTACTCCGATGAGAAGATATTAAACCTTGTTGGGGTCCGGATACCATATTGGATTCATAGCATAGAAAGATACGTCGCCGTGAATTAGTTTACCATCTTCTGTCCTTGTTTGGTTGGGGGGATGGTAAGCTAGTTCAATAGGTGTATATTGGACCATGTTATAATTCAATTGACTTATTTATTTGAGAAATATTTATTCAGTTTATATGGCATGATATTATGTGTCTTGTTACGTCCCTCTGAGGACCTGGTAATCTCTTCAGGTGTGTGCTCTTGTCTTTCGTAGGTGTTCTAGCCGTGGCCATGATCATCACTATTTCTTCGAGGATGATTGCACGTTGATTGTCTTCGCTTTGCTCGTTCAATTTTATTCTTTTGTATATCATGTATTTCTTGTCATAGTTGGTAGTGGAATTGTCTTCGCCCAACTACATGTACCAAATGACAATTCATTATCATTATATGATATATTTTATTTATTTATTTTGTGTGGATGAGATTAGTTATGGTTCTACTGTATTTTATAGCTTATGTATTCATACGAGATTTCCATATATTGGAGTATACTTTGTATGTATACAGCTGGCATGTCTACGTTCCTAGTCCTACGTATTTTGGGACTGGGGCGTTACATATTTTTGTGGTGACCCATGCAGGTCAAGATAAATTGTTTGGTTACTTTACCGTGCCAAGCAAGCCTGCGTATAGGATTAGAAGTCTAGGATCTCATCTACACACTTGACCACTTTCTTCGACCCTATATTCGAATTACCGTTCAACTCATCAATTGCATCTTGCTTGATTCCTCATATCATTATTCTTATCTTTCCTTCGTGCTTGCTAGAGATTGACCCTACTAGTTAGATGTCCCAAACACCCTTAGCTTAATTCTTGAAGTTGGTAGAATACCCCACGACTTGACACATCCTTGACCATTAAGGGAATACCAATAGTATTATCTAGACCATAGAGACTAGAGGAATTTAACCTATTTGGTCAACCAAGCCTTGGTCAATAAAATCGTAGAATGAACATATAGGAATAAACAAGACTTAGATTTTTATGACACTTAGACTATTCATATTGGTTCTTATTTTGTCTACCCTCGTGCCTATGTTTTACTACCTAGACTAATGATGCTAATATAGCCTAGTATTTGTAAGCAAATTCTTTATCGAGCTTGATCAAGGCATATGCTATTGAGCGACCGCTCACTAACAAATTGTCTAATCAGAACCGGTGCATAATGGTCTGATCAACCGAGTGCACTTTAGTTCGCCTTTTCAATCTATGTGGATGTGATGTAGTTAAACTTACCCCTTGGAATCCTATCCACGACTGCCTTGACGATTCTTTTGAAATTTATGCGACCGCCTTTGAACCACGTATTCGTAATTGATAATGTCGTCATTGAACTCCTTAAATCGCTTTCGCCTTCACCAATTTTGGAAGGACGAAGGCACTTGTACTTGAAATTCCTCTAGCTGTCCAATCAATTATGACCATTACCACTCAATGTTGCTATATTTTCATCTTAAACTACTCATCCTTTTCTTGTCCCTATATTCGCTATCATGAACCTTCCAAATCACTTAATTTAGGCATGAACCTAATTGATCTCTTATTTGTGCCTTAACCTACTCTCAAGAACCCATATCTACTAGGTCTCTAACTTATTTTCTCTTAATACCATATCAATCTTGTTTCACTTAACAAAATGCCTGGAAGTCGGATTTTGAAAATAAAACGAAAAAGAGTACAAGAAGTACAAATTTGATTCTGGAAAAGTATTGTTGTAGAAGTCTGATCTGTAAATGATCACTTTGTTCCTTGGACCATACGATGATGATGAAGATCGCTGCTTAAAGATGAACAACTTGGAAGAACTAAGTCACCAGAAAGGTATCGACGCACTTGGGCACTGATGGCGAGGCCAAATGCTTTCCTGCTTTGCTTCACTCTATTCTGAAAGAAAGGTTGAAGAAGAATGCTCTAGAGAATCAAAAATCTATGAGTTCTAATCTCTCTGTCTTTTCTCATGTCTCCATGTCTGTTATATGAGAAAATAAGTCTATTTATAGACTTGGGCTCCTGTGCGTAAAAACTCAGCAAAGGTTCCGTCTTTACGCCTACAACTGTCACCCACGACTGAAGTCATCGTCTGTATATGTTGACACGTGTCCCATCATTTCAGTAAGAATAGGATGTACGTACACACGTTCTTCGAGATGTGTGGCATGAAAGCCATGTAGGCAGACCACGTTCTCAACTGATGAAGAAGAATAGGGCGTAAAACAACCCCAATGTACTCCGAGCGTAAAGCAGTGGACCAGGTGTAAAACAGCCATGTCATAGATTTCCCACGTAAAGTGGTTATTGAATAACCTTGAGCGTAAAGTAGCCCAAATAGACTTTACGCACACGTCGACTTTCGAGCGTAAAAACTCATATAATCTTCGTGCGTAAAAGAAGCCATAGTGTGAGCGTAAAGTAGCTCAGTCCACATACTAAACGACAACATTGGTCTCTGTATAAAGCAAATCCCTTCAAAATCTGTGGTATATGCCATCATCAATATCTTCATGTCAGAGTTTGCATTAAATACGAGACTTGACAGCTTTGTCCAGCGTAAAAGTGGCTGATCTATCCTTGGCGTAAAATTATGGGTGTAGACCCGAGCGTAAAATGATCTGCCTACTTTAGGCGTAAAGATATTAGCCTTGTCTTGGGCGTAAAGTATTTAGCCTCTCTACGGCGTAAAGTAGATCAATTTGAGTGGAATGATCTATCACTTTGACTCATTCTGTGAAGCACTTTTTACGCTCCTACAAGACCCCCTTCAAAGTTTTCGAATGTCTTCATAATTCGAAACCCTTTGAACAGCAGCGTAAAAGTTGAGATTTGACCAGTCAGCGTAAAATTAGGAATACGCAACAGTCATTCGCGTAAAAGTGGGGATATCCAACAGTCGGCGTAAAATCTGGAATTTGAACCGATTTGAAACTTCCCTATAAATAGGGTTCTTCGGAGAGAGAAAACACTTTTACTCATCTTTTTACCATCTCGAATTCCTTTGCCCTGTCTTTCTTCGAAACCCTTACTTTGATCCGATGGCTTCCAAGAAATCATCCGCCGCTAGCAACAAGGGGAAGAGACCAGTCGTCGATTCGTCGTCGGTCGATCATGCAACAACTCCCATTCCGTCGTCAACATCACACCGACAACCCAACCCGGCCGTCGCTCCGCCTATGATGGGTAAAACCCTATTCTTTGGCTGGAAAAACCCGTCGAGGAAGGAAAAGATAACCCAAACCTTCAGTTTTTGCGCCCACGTTATACGTGTTAGCGTAAAAACTGAAATGACAATATACGCCCACGTTGTACGTGTTAGCGTAAAAGATAAAAAGAGCACGCCCACGTTATACGTGTCAGCATAAAATTTGGATTACGCCCACAATTAATGTGCTAGCATAAAACTTAACTACGCTCATGTTCATACATGCCAGCGTAAAAAGTTATATTACGCTCACATTAACATGTGGTAGCGTAAAATTCATCAATCACTGAGAGACTTTGTAAAACAAAGACTTCATAAACCTTTATCCACTTTTAGTAAGCGTAAAAGTCATAAAACTTCCAAACTAATTTGATCTCATTTGTCCTTTTGTCAGTGGATTTGCAAGTTCACCCTCTCGCAAAAGTTTTCGGCTCGTCCGTTGGCATAGTGGGTTCGAACTATCTGGAAGATTTATCTCATGTCCAATTTTCTCAATTGAACCCTGAATACCCAGTAGAGAGGGCACAATTGATAGCAGCTCAAGGGGATAGGATGTTGTTATCCATGATAGACGGGGAAGTACTGATGTCACTAGATAATCAACAATTCCTGAAGCCAGCTTTCTTATTTGGAGATGCAATAGATTATAAATCATAGACTCATCCCAAAAAAGAGGCTTGGGTATTTAGTGTCATGACCCGCACCCACCATGAGGGTACGAGTACGTAACAACGCCCAGCCTACGCCGCAGTGCCGGCGGTAGAACGCTGTTCTAGGTCATGAACTATAACTAGCATAATATGAATACTCTCCATAAGGAAGCCAACACAGAGGTACAACTCAATCACAATCTAAGGTAGAATGATAAAGATAGATAAACATGAAATCCAAAAGAGATACAGGAGATAGAAGTCTAAGTGTCTAAGATACATAATCCCAGAAATACATCTTAAAACTCAAATACAGTAATCCACAAGTAAATACAACTCCAGATAAAATGAAATAACTATCTAAACAACCTCTATTGTGTCTCATCTAGGCTAGCAGGCAAACTCCAAGCTATCTGTAAAATTTATCAGCAGGTCCAGTCAGGACAGGAACGAGCACATCTCATCTAGAAAACCCAAATAAATGACAGAGAACTATAAAGCAGTTATAGGCAGTTGTATTGATGAAAATGGCAGTTTATATTCAGGTGATGGTAAGAAAGACAGATAAGGTGCAAGAAAAGTAAATAACTAAACAAGAGAAGAATCATAGCAATGAAGTCTGTAAAAATAGAACTAGCTGAACCAGGGTAATATGATATAAAGTCCAGACAACAATGTAGACCAGTGTAACTCCAAAGTAAGTCCAGTACAAGATGAATCTAATACAAGATAAATCCAGTAAGGGACGATTCCAGTTATAGTGATCAATGATTCCAGGGTGAGTCCAGCCTATACTCTAACAGTATATTTTAAAATACCGAGATCGACATGTAAACGGCTTTGGGTAATCCGGCACACCTCTCACTGATCAGGCGAGAGATAGCTATCATTCCAGTAGATTCCAGTAGGGATAATTCCAGTAATGGGATATGTCTACATATCTTACTCTAGTATTTCCCCTCCCAGCAAGTGAATCCATAATTCCGACACAATGATTCAAGATGAGTCCAGCCAAAATATAATGATACCAGTAAATGACTCCAGTAAATGATTCCAGTAAATGATTCCAGCAGGTGATTCCAGTAATAGAAGCCGGAATGATGATACCAGTAATAGAGGCCAGAAAATAAATGTGTGTCGTATACATGAATCCAGTAATATCCATACGTATTGTAACAGAGAATTGCATACAACTAACTAGAATTGAAATACAGTAATTGACAAATAAATGAGAGAACTATCAGAGAATGTACTCGCCTGATAACCTGAACAGCTGATAAGTATAGGGGGTCCAACTGAAGCCACAGAGTCCTATTTAAAGCAACACAGGTTACAAGGTGTCTGGCTCCTAATTAGAACAGCACAAGTCACAACATGTCCAGAAGGGTAATATAAAGCACTACAATACATTCTACATGAATCTAGGTCAAACTAGGCCAAAGTCAACCCTTGGTCAACTCTGGTCAACTGTACTAGTCAAACTAGGTCAAACTAGGTCATGTCCTAACCCAGTAAGTCTTACTAGGCCTAACCAAGACTATCCTAGCAAGCACACATCAATACAAGGCTATACAAGCCAACATACACCCAACTCTATATAGCATGCAATTATTCAATACTCAAATAGGCAAGAATTCACATTGGATATACACTAGGTAATCTATTACTTTAAGCTATATATGTCTACATATATATACACATGCATATATTGGTATTTAACATTAGGTCTATAATCATGGCATTTCAAATGGTTATATAAACTTATATATTACAACATAATATGCTAACATATATATAATATACATACATAGCTAAGTTAACTATATTCATAAATACTTATTTAAGAGGCTATGTGTGTGTATGTGAACATGGCAAAGGGGCAAGTAAGGATTAAATGGGCATACATAGTGTATACATATCAAAGAGTGTCAAAGTGTAAGTGAACAATATGTCAAGTGTGATAGTGTCAACATAGTGTAAGGGGTACATGAGGTAATATAGGATTTGTGTTAACATAGAACATTATATCTCATTAACTTGTATATTGCATACATTACATCTATTATTACATTACATTCATGCTTGCATTCATTCATTATTCATTTATTCTCTTGCACTACTATATGCACCATACATTACATACTATGGAACCTACTTATTCATTACAAGCCATACTTATACATGCTTACATTAGATAGGATACTTACACCTCATACATCATTATTTATACATTTACTCATGCTTGCATTCTCTATTTAGTTACATAATGTATATACATTAACATGGGTTAAAATAAAATAGAACATTATATTACACACAATGGTGCACAAAATGCATATGCCGAATAGTAACTCCTACTAATAATGAATACTGTACCATCTTAGCGTGAATTAAAATTTAGGATTAAAGTATGTTATAGATCTATGTGTTAGCTTTTCGAAACTTTAAACGGATCGCGTTTTCGTTTCCGGAAACTCCCGGAATCGCGAAAACACCGAGAACGCGTTTGTCTTTCGTACAGCTGACACTCAAATAATTCTCTAGAAAGTTACAGAAAGAATTAGACCTATTAATACATTTTTTTGGAAAGCTAACTTCAATACGCTTCTTTTAAAAAAAACGGGAGATTAAACCGAGCTTTGAGCTAGAAGTTATGACATTTCTAAGTTAGGGCTGAAATTAAAAACGTGGATAAAAATCATGACGGATTTAGATAGTTTGAGCCAAAAGAATACACAATATATATCCTAATTATCCACAACAATAATAGCAATAATAATATGAGGAACCACACTCACAAACTTGATTATATAATCATCATGAACCATTTATTACATATATGAATATAGATATACTCTCATTACAATATATATATAAATCTATATATGTAACATGAACACATCCACAACACAAAGGACACTCCTATGACCTCCAAATGGACACAAAATGGACACAAATGGAGATACAACCATGGGGGTCATTCCTATGGGTTTAAAATAGACCTATATGCATGAGAAAATAAAAAGGAGAAGGGATTTATACCTCCCGGTAAATCGAATCGAAGAAAAACCTTTCCGGAACGACACCGACACGTAGAGATTCCAAAAGGACACGAACGAGCTCCGAATCCTTCCAAACTTGGGTAGCTTCCTCCTTGGCTAGAATGGAGAAGGAAGGAAGAAGATTTGGTGGTGAAATGGAAGGATTTGGTGGAGAAATTGCTAGGAATTGCTCTCTAGGAATTTGGGGAAGAACAAGAGAGAGAAAAATAGATGGATAATGACAAATGGGAGGCTCAACCCTGGCTCAACCCTATCCTTATTGTGGCTGACCATAAAGGTGGTTTTGTCCTATTAGTAAAAGTCCAAAAGCCCCTACTAACCTATTCTATGAGTATTAGGAAAGGGCTAATTGGTTGGGGCTAAATTAGTCATTCTAAAGTCTCTAATCACACTAACCTTATCCATAATAATTAGTCTAACCTCTAACTAAAATATTTCTATCATGTGGACTAAAATTAATATCATGTGGGCCATGCCTAACTAGTGTGTGGGTCCCACTAGAGTCAAACTACCCCCGGGTCCCCGTTTCAAGTCGGATTGAGTTGAAATTCGAACCCGACTCAAATAACCCCAAAACAATATCATAAATAATAAAATAATATCAAAATAATTCAAAGAGGTCAAATGCAAAAATATTCTTTGGCCAAAAATGATATTAAAATATCATAATCACATGGTTAGGCTCTAGTTCAAACAGTCTCTAGGGTTTTACTAGCAAAACGTCAAAACCACAAGTCATTGATTTAAATAATTTTAAAATGATTTAAAATCACCAAAAATTATATCACGAATTAAATATCATTATTAAAATAATTATAAACACGAAATTTCAAAATTACCCTCATTTGGGAAACTGGGTGCTACAACTCTACCCACCTTAGAAAAATTTCGTCCTCGAAATTAAAATGTCCATACTCCCTCTAGGTCAAACCCCTACAATAAAAGTCCCAGAACTTAAATAAAATATACCATCAAAAAAAAAAGAACGGCATACAGGGTCATGGCATACGGTGACAATGAAGTCTCATCTAGGTATACTAGTCATGCTAACCGGAAGGGTCATAGGGTATCAAACACACAAGCAGTCTAGGGTGCTAAATTAGAAAATATACGGAAATAATAATCATCAAAACTGTAAGAAAGCCTACCATCCTAAGCAAAAACTGGTACTTATCATAAAATAAGGAAAGGTAACTACCAATTATCTATAAAGGGTTCAGAAAAATCAAAATCAAAGTTAAGAATGAAAGTCACTTGCATGGAAATCCAATCACAATATATATTAAAAATATTTAGTCTCGATACGATCTAAGTTGATCAAATTGGGGAAATCAAAATTTAGGCAATGTGGAGGACAGGTTCAATAAAGTCTGAAAACGAGCATACAAGGATGGAGATTCAGGTCGTAATCAAATTTAATTCAATTAAGTACAATCCAAGATATTAATATGATAAGATAGGATAATCGAAGTCGATTTGGTCATGATTAAGGAAACTAGGATTTAATGATATTGAAAAACCCCTTTTAGAGAAAACAGGAAAAGATTTCATACGAAGTCAGCAAATCATCCCTCTCTAATACTATCAGTTTATCATTTGCCAAACCATATTCTTTTTTTTTCTCACAAGTCCCAATATGAAAATCAACCTCTATATAACTATCATCGAAATTTTATAACCTTCAGTCATCTAAACCTTTACCACAATCACCATAGACAAAATCTTTAACTTCCAAAATATTTTCCACGAAACATACCCCTCTTTTTAGGAGTCAACACTTATTCATTTAATCAAAATTTCAAATTCCTTCACCTCGTTTTAAATTAGATCCGAAACCTCTAAATCCAGTTTATGGAATCCTTGGACTTGTTTAAATCGAGTCTCGTATTCACTAAACTCCAATACCACTATGTCACACAAAATTTATTCTTTTTTATAAATCAACCTTCATATTTTCTTCAACGTTCACCTTCAAATATATTTTTTTGAATTCTACAATTTTCTTCCAATCATCTAAAATAATTCTATAACGTAAAATCCTTGTGTTCTCTCTGTCTCTAGTCATCATCTTACAATATCTAGTTTAATTTCGCATAATCATTTTATTCGATTAAATTCTCCTTTCTATCTCTAAATTTCTACATAGCCTTGTAATAGTTTCCAAGAATCAATAACAAAGATTTTTAAGTTCTCAAAACTAGGTTGACCTTAAACATCCTCATTAGTTTTGAAATACATCCATGAATTATTCATAACCCACTTTCTGTGATTGTTTCTAAATTGTTAACATTTATCCCTCGATTTCATTTTAAACTTTTACCACATCTCCATTTCAAAATTTTCATATTTGACATCCAACACTCTGATTCCTACAAAATCATCATATGATAACCAATTACATCATTTCCGAACTAGATGATTTACATCACTTCTTCAATATTTTTCAGATAAAAAATGATATAAAGATTCAAGAGTTTTCAAGGTATAGCTGACAGAATTATATATGAGACAGGGAATTGATATAATCAGGACAGGTATATAAGACAAGGAATGATGGTAGTAAAAATATTGGCAGGAAAAGAATGATAATAGAATCTGTTCTGCTTATCTATTTAAAAGAGGGACCCATTTTTTTTGAAACAAGAATTATAATACCAAATCCAAAATAAGGCCTAGCAAAATCATTGGTTTATTGTATTAAGAAGAAATAAATTTTTGTAAAAAGTTACACAAGGTTTATAAAAATAGCTAAAGCTACATAAGTAAACAATGAGAAACAAAACAAACAAAACAACAATAATTCCTTCTCTTTTTTTTGAATGACTGAAACAAAAGTAGCAAAAACATGTTCGAAAACATTTAAGGTACAATCTGATAATCATATGCGTCTATCCAAAATCATGGTACTCTAAATCCTCGTCATACTAGTGAGCAAGGCTACGATAATCACAGAGTCCTTGACTTATGCACATACCTCTAGAATCATGGTATTTAACATTTTCGCGATGCCGCTAGCTTGGCTGCAAAAACCTTAAATTTCCACACCCGAGAAATATATCCAAAATCAGACTATATGTCCTCACCATGCTGGCTAATGTGACTATATAAGACAAGATTTCCATAACTTAGATGACCTAGCCCATATAATTTCATCTTGCCAAAAATTAAATTAAATCAACAATGAATACAAAAAAAAAATTAAATTTATCAACGAACATCAAAATTCAGAAATAAACAAAATCCTTCAAATCATATAACCACAAACTCGGATGCTACAGCTAACATCAAGATTCAAAATTCTACAACCTTCATCAAATTCAATAAATACAAACTCAAATTCAATAATAATACATCAAAATCAAATTCAACAACAAAAAGTAAAGATAAATCAAATCAAGAAAAAAGAGTTTTCAAATCGAAGTTAAACAAGATTCTCAAGGGTCGTCCCAGGAATCTCTCAAGGGATCCTAATTGTGATTGAGTATCTTCAAGATATATCCTATTCCTACTGTAGGCTGTAGTGGTACTCAAGTTTGAATACCACTACATAAACTCGACCTGCATGGACCACCACTAAAAACTTGTCACGACCCGCACCCACCGTGAGTGTACGAGTACGTAACAACGCCCAGTCTACGCCGCAGTGTCGGCGGTAGAACGCTGTTCTAGGTCATGAACTATAACTAGCATAATATGAATACTCTCCATAAGGAAGCCAACACAGAGGTACAACTCAATCACAATCTAAGGTAGAATGATAAAGATAGATAAACATGAAATCCAAAAGAGATACAGGAGATAGAAGTCTAAGTGTCTAAGATACATAATCCCAGAAATACATCTCAAAACTCAAATACAGTAATCCACAAGTAAATACAACTCCAGATAAAATGAAATAATTATCTAAACAACCTCTATTGTGTCTCATCTAGGCTAGCAGGCAAACTCCGAGCTATCTGTAAAATTTATCAACAGGTCCAGTCAGGACAGGAACGAGCACATCTCATCTAGAAAACCCAAGTAAATGACAGAGAACTATAAAGCAGTTATAGGCAGTAGTATTGATGAAAATGGCAGTTTATATTCAGGTGATGGTAAGAAAGACAGATAAGGTGCAAGGAAAGTAAATAACTAAACAAGAGAAGAACCATAGCAATGAAGTCTGTAAAAATAGAACTAGCTGAACCAGGATAATATGATATAAAGTTCAGACAACAATGTAGACCCGTGTAACTCCAAAGTAAGTCCAGTACAAGATGAATCTAATACAAGATGAATCCAGTAAGGGACGATTCCAGTTATAGTGATCAATGATTCCAGGGTGAGTCCAGCCTATACTCTAACAGTGTATTTTAAAATACCGAGATCGACATGTAAACGGCTTTGGGTAATCCGGCACACCTCTCACTGATCAGGCGAGAGATGGCTATCATTCCAGTAGATTCCAGTAGGGGTAATTCCAGTAATGGGGTATGTCTACATGTCTTACTCTAGTATTTCTCCTCCCAGCAAGTGAATCCATAATTCCGACACAATGATTCAAGATGAGTCCAGCCAAAATATAATGATACCAGTAAATGATTCCAGTAAATGATTCCAGTAAATGATTCCAGTAAATGATTCCAGCAGGTGATTCCAGCAGGTGATTCCAGTAATAGAAGCCGGAATGATGATACCAGTAATAGAGGCCAGAAAATAAATGTGTGTCGTATACATGAATCCAGTAATATCCATACGTGTTGTAACAGAGAATCGCATACAACTAACTAGAACAGAAATACAGTAATTGACAAATAAATGAGAGAACTATCAGAGAATGTACTCGCCTGATAACCTGAACAGCTGATAAGTATAGGGGGTCCAACTGAAGCCACAGAGTCCTATATAAAGCAACACAGGTTACAAGGTATTTGGCTCCTAATTAGAACAGCACAAGTCACAACATGTCCAGAAGGATAATATAAAGCACTACAATGCATTCTACATGAATCTAGGTCAAACTAGGCCAAAGTCAACCCTTGGTCAACTCTGGTCAACTGTACTAGTCAAACTAGGTCAAACTAGGTCATGTCCTAACCCAGTAAGTCTTACTAGGCCTAACCAAGACTATCCTAGCAAGCACACATCAATACAAGGCTATACAAGCCAACATACACCCAACTCTATATAGCATACAATTATTCAATACTCAAATAGGCAAGAATTCACATTGGATATACACTAGGTAATCTATTACTTTAAGCTATATATGTCTACACATATATACACATGCATATATTGGTATTTAACATTAGGTCTATAATCATGGCATTTCAAATGGTTATATAAACTTATATATTACAACACAATATGCTAACATATATATAATATACATACATAGCTAAGTTAACTATATTCATAAATACTTATTTAAAAGGCTATGTGTGTGTATGTGAACATGGCAAAGTGGCAAGTGAGGGTTAAATTGGCATACATAGTGTATACATATCAAAGAGTGTCAAAGTGTAAGTGAACAATGTGTCAAGTGTGATAGTGTCAACATAGTGTAAGGGGTACATGAGGTAATATAGGATTTGTGTTAACATAGAACATTATATCTCATTAACTTGTATATTGCATACATTACATCTATTATTATATTACATTCATGCTTGCATTCATTCATCATTCATTTATTCTCTTGCACTACTATATGCACCATACATTACATACTATGGAACCTACATATTCATTACAAGCCATACTTATACATGCTTACATTAGATATGATACTTACACCTCATACATCATTATTTAAACATTTACTCATGCTTGTATTCTCTATTTAGTTACATAATGTATATACATTAACATGGGTTAAAATCAAATAGAACATTATATTACACACAAGGGTGTACAAAATGCATATGCCGAATAGTAACTCCTACTAATAATGAATACTGTACCATCTTATCATGAATTAAAATTTAGGATTAAAGTATGTTATAGATCTATGTGTTAGCTTTCCGAAACTTTAAACGGATCGCGTTTTCATTTCCGGAAACTCCCGAAATCGCGAAAACACCGAGAATGCGTTTGTCTTTCGTACAGCTGACACTCAAATAATTCTCCAGAAAGTAACATAAAGAATTAGGCCTATTAATACATGTTTTTGGAAAGCTAACTTCAATACGCTTCTTTTAAAAAAAACGGAAGATTAAACCGAGCTTTGAGCTAGAAGTTATGACATTTCTAAGTTAGGGCTGAAATTAAAAACGTGGATAAAAATCATGACGGATTTAGATAGTTTGAGCCAAAAGAATACACAATATATATCCTAATTATCCACAACAATAATAGCAATAATAATATGAGGAACCACACTCACAAACTTGATTATATAATCATCATGAACCATTTATTACATATATAAATATAGATACACTCTCATTACAATATATATATAAATCTATATATGTAATATGAACACATCCACAACACAAAGGACACTCCTATGACCTCCAAATGGACACAAAATGGACACAAATGGAGATACAACCATGGGGGTCATTCCTATGGGTTCAAAATAGACCTATATGCATGAGAAAATAAAAAGGAGAAGGGATTTATACCTCCCGGTAGATCGAATCGAAGAAAAACCTTCCCGGAACGACACCGACACGTAGAGATTCCAAAAGGACACGAACGAGCTCCGAATCCTCCCAAACTTGGGTAGATTCCTCCTTGGCTAGAATGGAGAAGGAAGGAAGAAGATTTGGTGGTGAAATTGAAGGATTTGGTGGAGAAATTGCTAGGGATTGCTCTCTAGGAATTTGGGGAAGAATAAGAGAGAGAAAAATAGATGGATAATGACAAATGGGAGGCTCAACCCTATCCTTATTGTGGCTGGCCATAAAGGTGATTTTGTCCTATTAGGAAAAGTCCAAAAGCCCCTACTAACCTATTCTATGAGTATTAGGAAAGGGCTAATTGGTTGGGGCTAAATTAGTCATTCTAAAGTCTCTAATCACACTAACCTTATCCATAATAATTAGTCTAACCTCTAACTAAAATATTTCTATCATGTGGACTAAAATTAATATCATATGGGCCATGCCTAACTAGTGTGTGGGTCCCACTAGAGTCAAACTACCCCCGGGTCCCCGTTTCAAGTCGGATTGAGTTGAAATTCGAACCGGACTCAAATAACCCCAAAACAATATCATAAATAATAAAATAATATCAAAATAATTCAAAAAGGTCAAATGCAAAAATATTCTTAGGCCAAAAATGATATTAAAATATCATAATCACATTGTTAGGCTCTAGTTCAAACTGTCTCTAGGGTTTTACTAGCAAAACGTCAAAATCACAAGTCATTGATTTAAATAATTTTAAAATGATTTAAAATCACCAAAAATCATATCACGAATTAAATATCATTATTAAAATAATTATAAACACGAAATTTCAAAATTACCCTCATTTGGGAAACTGGGTGCTACAACTCTACCCACGTTAGAAAAATTTCGTCCTCGAAATTAAAATGTCCATACTCCCTCTAGGTCAAACCCCTACAATAAAAGTCCCAGAACTTAAATAAAACATACCATCATAAAAAAGAACGACATACAGGGTCATGGCATACGGTGACAATGAAGTCTCATCTAGGTATAGTAGTCATGCTAACCGGAAGGGTCATAGGGTATCAAACACACAAGCAGTCTAGGGTGCTAAATTAGAAAATATACGGAAATAACAATCATCAAAACTGTAAGAAAGTCTACCATCCTATGCAAAAACTGGTACTTATCATAAAATAAGGAAAGGTAACTACCAATTATCTATAAAGGGTTCAGAAAAATCAAAAGCAAAGTTAAGAATGAAAGTCACTTGCATGGAAATCCAATCACAATATATATTAAAAATATTTAGTCTCGATACGATCTAAGTTGATCAAATTGGGGAAATCAAAATTTAGGCAATGTGGAGGACAGGTTCAATAAAGTCTGAGAACGAGCATACAAGGATGGAGATTCAGGTCGTAATCAAATTTAATTCAATTAAGTACAATCCAAGATATTAATATGATAAGATAGGATAATCGAAGTCGATTTGGTCGTGATTAAGGAAACTAGGATTTAATGATATTGAAAAACCCCTTTTAGAGAAAACAGGAAAATATTTCATACGAAGTCAGCAAATCATCCCTCTCTAATACTATCAGTTTATCATTTGCCAAACCATATTCTTTTTTTTTTCTCACAAGTCCCAATATGAAAATCAACCTCTATATAACTATCATCGAAATTTTATAACCTTCAGTCATCTAAACCTTTACCACAATCACCATAGACAAAATCTTTAACTTCCAAAATATTTTCCACGAAACATACCCCTCTTTTTAGGAGTCAACACTTATTCATTTAATCAAAATTTCAAATTCCTTCACCTCGTTTTAAATTAGATCCGAAACCTCTAAATCCAGTTTATGGAATCCTTGGACTTGTTTAAATCGAGTCTCGTATTCACTAAACTCCAATACCACTATGTCACACAAAATTTATTCTTTTTTATAAATCAACCTTCATATTTTCTTCAACGTTCACCTTCAAATATATTTTTTTGAATTCTACAATTTTCTTCCAATCATCTAAAATAATTCTATAACGTAAAATCCTTGTGTTCTCTCTGTCTCTAGTCACCATCTTACAATATCTAGTTCAATTTCGCATAATCATTTTATTCGATTAAATTCTCCTTTCTATCTCTAAATTTCTACATAGCCTTGTAATAGTTTCCAAGAATCAATAACAAAGATTTTTAAGTTGTCAAAACTAGGTTGACCTTAAACATCCTCATTAGTTTTGAAATACATCCATGAATTATTCATAACCCACTTTCTGTGATTGTTTCTAAATTGATAACATTTATCCCTCGATTTCATTTTAAACCTTTACCACATCTCCATTTCAAATTTTTCATATTTGACATCCAACACTCTGATTCCTACAAAATCATCATATGATAACCAATTACATCATTTCCGAACTAGATGATTTACATCACTTCCTCAACATTTCTCAGATAAAAAATGATATAAAGATTCAAGAGTTTTCAAGGTATAGCTGACAGAATTATATATGAGACAGGGAATTGATATAATCAGGACAGGTATATGAGACAAGGAATGATGGTAGTAAAAATATTGGCAGGAAAAGAATGATAATAGAATATGTTCTGCTTATCTATTTAAAAGAGGGACCCATTTTTTTTGAAACAAGAATTATAATACCAAATCCAAAATAAGGCCTAGCAAAATCATTGGTTTATTGTATTAAGAAGAAATAAATTTTTGTAAAAAGTTACACAAGGTTTATAAAAATAGCTAAAGCTACATAAGTAAACAATGAGAAACAAAACAACAATAATTCCTTCTCTTTTTTTTGAATGACTGAAACAAAAGTAGCAAAAACATGTTCGAAAACATTTAATGTACAATCTGATAATCATATACGTCTATCCAAAATCATGGTACTCTAAATCCTCGTCATACTAGTGAGCAAGGCTACGATAATCACAGAGTCCTTGACTTATGCACATACCTCTAGAATCATGGTATTTAACATTTTCGCGATGCCGCTAGCTTGGCTGCAAAAACCTTAAATTTCCACACCCGAGAAATATATCCAAAATCAGACTATATGTCCTCACCATGCTGGCTAATGTGACTATATAAGACAAGATTTCCATAACTTAGATGACCTAGCCCATTTAATTTCATCTTGCCAAAAATTAAATTAAATCAACAATGAATACAAAAAAAAATTAAATTTATCAACGAACATCAAAATTCAGAAATGAACAAAATCCTTCAAATCATATAACCACAAACTCGGATGCTACAGCTAACATCAAGATTCAAAATTCTACAACCTTCATCAAATTCAATAAATACAAACTCAAATTCAATAATAATACATCAAAATCAAATTCAACAACAAAAAGTACAGATAAATCAAATCAAGGAAAAAGAGTTTTCAAATCGAAGTTAAACAAGATTCTCAAGGGTCGTCCTAGGAATCTCTCAAGGGATCCTAATTGTGATTGAGTATCTTCAAGATATATCCTATTCCTACTGCAGGCTGTAGTGGTACTCAAGTTCGAATACCACTACATAAACTCGACCTGCATGGGCCACCACTAAAAATGTGTCATGACCCGCACCCACCGTGAGGGTACGAGTACGTAACAACGCCCAGCCTACGCCACAGTGTCGGCGGTAGAACGCTGTTCTAGGTCATGAACTATAACTAGCATAATATGAATACTCTCCATAAGGAAGCCAACACAGAGGTACAACTCAATCACAATCTAAGGTAGAATGATAAAGATAGATAAACATGAAATCCAAAAGAGATACAGGAGATAGAAGTCTAAGTGTCTAAGATACATAATCCCAGAAATACATCTCAAAACTCAAATACAGTAATCCACAAGTAAATACAACTCCAGATAAAATGAAATAATTATCTAAACAACCTCTATTGTGTCTCATCTAGGCTAGCAGGCAAACTCCGAGCTATCTGTAAAATTTATCAACAGGTCCAGTCAGGACAGGAACGAGCACATCTCATCTAGAAAACCTAAATAAATGACAGAGAACTATAAAGCAGTTATAGGCAGTTGTATGAATGAAAATGGCAGTTTATATTCAGGTGATGGTAAGAAAGACAGATAAGGTGCAAGGAAAGTAAATAACTAAACAAGAGAAGAATCATAGCAATAAAGTCTGTAAAAATAGAACTAGCTGAACCAGGGTAATATGATATAAAGTCCAGACAACAATGTAGACCAGTGTAACTCCAAAGTAAGTCCAGTACAAGATGAATCTTATACAAGATGAATCCAGTAAGGGACGATTCCAGTTATAGTGATCAATGATTCCAGGGTGAGTCCAGCCTATACTCTAACAGTGTGTTTTAAAATACCGAGATCGACATGTAAACGGCTTTGGGTAATCCGGCACACCTCTCACTGATCAGGCGAGAGATGGCTATCATTCCAGTAGATTCCAGTAGGGGTGATTCCAGTAATGGGGTAAGTCTACATGTCTTACTCTAGTATTTCTCCTCCCAGCAAGTGAATCCATAATTCCGACACAATAATTTAAGATGTGTCCAGCCAAAATATAATGATACCAGTAAATGATTCCAGTAAATGATTCCAGCAGGTGATTCCAGTAATAGAAGCCGGAATGATGATACCAGTAATAGAGGCCAGAAAATAAATGTGTGTCGTATACATGAATCCAGTAATATCCATACGTGTTGTAACAGAGAATCGCATACAACTAACTAGAACTGAAATACAGTAATTGACAAATAAATGAGAGAACTATCAGAGAATGTACTCGCCTGATAACCTGAACAGCTGATAAGTATAGGGGGTCCAACTGAAGCCACAGAGTCCTATTTAAAGCAACACAGGTTACAAGGTGTCTAGCTCTTAATTAGAACAGCACAAGTGACAACATGTCCAGAAGGATAATATAAAGCACTACAATGCATTCTACATAAATCTAGGTCAAACTAGGCCAAAGTCAACCCTTGGTCAACTCTGGTCAACTGTACTAGTCAAACTAGGTCAAACTAGGTCATGTCCTAATCCAGTAAGTCTTACTAGGCCTAACCAAGACTATCCTAGCAAGCACACATCAATATAAGGTTATACAAGCCAACATACACCCAACTCTATATTGTATGCAATTATTCAATACTCAAATAGGCAAGAATTCACATTGGATATACACTAGGTAATCTATTACTTTAAGCTATATATGTCTACACATATATACACATGCATATATTGGTATTTAACATTAGGTCTATAATCATGGCATTTCAAATGGTTATATAAACTTATATATTACAACACAATATGCTAATATATATATAATATACATACATAGCTAAGTTAACTATATTCATAAATACTTATTTAAGAGGCTATGTGTGTGTATGTAAACATGGCAAAGGGGCAAGTGAGGGTTAAATGGGCATACATAGTGTATACATATCAAAGAGTGTCAAAGTGTAAGTGAACAATGTGTCAAGTGTGATAGTGTCAACATAGTGTAAGGGGTACATGAGGTAATATAGGATTTGTGTTAACATAGAAAATTATATCTCATTAACTTGTATATTGCATACATTACATCTATTATTACATTACATTCATGCTTGCATTCATTCATCATTCATTTATTCTCTTGCACTACTATATGCACCATACATTACATACTATGGAACCTACATATTCATTACAAGCCATACTTATACATGCTTACATTAGATAGGATACTTACACCTCATACATCATTATTTAAATATTTACTCATGCTTACATTCTCTATTTAGTTACATAATGTATATACATTAACATGGGTTAAAATCAAATAGAACATTATATTACACACAAGGGTGCACAAAATGCATATGCCGAATAGTAACTCCTACTAATAATGAATACTGTACCATCTTAGCATGAATTAAAATTTAAGATTAAAGTATGTTATAGATCTTTGTGTTATCTTTCCGAAACTTTAAACGGATCGCGTTTTCGTTTCCGGAAACTCCCGGAATCGCGAAAATACCGAGAACGCGTTTGTCTTTCGTACAGCTGACACTCAAATAATTCTCCAGAAAGTTACAGAAAGAAATAGGCTTATTAATACATGTTTTTGGAAAGCTAACTTCAATATGCTTCTTTTAAAAAAAATGGGAGATTAAACCGAGCTTTGAGGTAGAAGTTATGACATTTCTAAGTTAGGGCTGAAATTAAAAACGTGGATAAAAATCATGACGGATTTAGATAGTTTGAGCCAAAAGAATACACAATATATATCCTAATTATCCACAACAATAATAGCAATAATAATATGAGGAACCACACTCACAAACTTGATTATATAATCATCATGAACCATTTATTACATATATAAATATAGATACACTCTCATTACAATATATATATATATATAAATCTATATATGTAACATGAACACATCCATAACACAAAGGACACTCCTATGACCTCCAAATGGACACAAAATGGACACAAATGGAGATACAACCATGGAGGTCATTCCTATGGGTTCAAAATAGACTTATATGCATGAGAAAATAAAAAGGAGAAGGGATTTATACCTCCCGATAGATCGAATCGAAGAAAAACTTTCCCGGAACGACACCGACACGTAAAGATTCCAAAAGGACACGAACGAGCTCCGAATCCTCCCAAACTTGGGTAGCTTCCTCCTTGGCTAGAATGGAGAAGGAAGGAAGAAGATTTGGTGGTGAAATGGAAGGATTTGGTGGAGAAATTGCTAGGGATTGCTCTCTAGGAATTTGGAGAAGAACAAGAGAGAGAAAAATAGATGGATAATGACAAATGGGAGGCTCAACCCTATCCTTATTATGGCTGGCCATAAAGGTGGTTTTGTCCTATTAGGAAAAGTCCAAAAGCCCCTACTAACCTATTCTATGAGTATTAGGAAAGGGCTAATTGGTTGGGGCTAAATTAGTCATTCTAAAGTCTCTAATCACACTAACCTTATCCATAATAATTAGTCTAACCTCTAACTAAAATATTTCTATCATGTGGACTAAAATTAATATCATGTGGGCCATGCCTAACTAGTATGTGGGTCCCACTAGAGTCAAACTACCCCCGGGTCCCCGTTTCAAGTCGGATTGAGTTGAAATTCGAACCCGACTCAAATAACCCCAAAACAATATCATAAATAATAAAATAATATCAAAATAATTCAAAGAGGTCAAATGCAAAAATATTCTTAGGCCAAAAATGATATTAAAATATCATAATCATATGGTTAGGCTCTAGTTCAAACAATCTCTAGGGTTTTACTAGCAAAACGTCAAAACCACAAGTCATTAATTTAAATAATTTTAAAATGATTTAAAATCACCAAAAATCATATCACGAATTAAATATCATTATTAAAATAATTATAAACACGAAATTTTAAAATTATCCTTATTTGGGAAACTGGATGCTACATTTAGATCTGGAGAAAGGATAATATATCTCCCTGACATGGACAGGGATTACCCTATATCTGCTTTCGTCCATGCTAGCCATTACCGTCAAATGCTGTAGAATTTGACTCCCAGTAGCTATGGTAGACCGGGCAAAATCATTTTTAGAAGGGAGAAAGCGAATGACATGGGTTATCATGTTAGTACTCCTTGTGGTGGTGTTATTCCATTTTCTGGACTAATGCCTGGGTTTACACCGAGCGAGAATTCATCTCTCATCCAGCCGGTCCAGGTTTCCATGTTCATAAATAGATTCATAAGGGAAGGAGTCTTATACCCTCAGACCAACCCTAGGCTGACAGGGTGGTTGACCCCTTATAGTGGTAACTGGATCCAGATCAGCAACTGGGTCATGAAATACTTTAAAACAGAATTGGACGACATCGGTTTGTATGAAGCAGTAGCATCAACTAGTTATGGTATTCCGCCGAATGGCAATCTGTTCTTGGCTTTATTGGAATTGTATATGAGTTCGACGGGAACTTTCGTGACTCCGCATGGTGAGATGGGTCTGGCCCTACGTGAGATGCAGTTTATCTCGAAGCTACCAATGGGCGAGTTCCCCTATGAAGAATATATTCCTTCCAATCGAGAATTGGCAGAAATTCGGGAGAAGAATCCCGAACTGGTGCAAGTCTACGAAGAACTCATGTGCCATTATCTGATTTATACCAGTATGTATGAAACCAGATCACATTTGGCATATATTACAAAATAGACAACTTATCTATTTTATCATGAAAATAGAGTGTCCATGACAGAGAAGAGCAGGTTCCGAGAAGACAAGACTCAAGTCATCAAGCCTTGCTCTACAATTCCTGCAGATTTAATTCAGGAATTGATGGCGTCGCAGAAAGCTTGCGACCGATATCTGTCTACAAAAACTGGAAATATCCCTGCGGGGACTGAAGCTTTAAGCTACCTAAGACAGGGTAGTCAAAATATGTCGAAGAAGGCCTTGTTGGCGGGCTTCTTATCCTTATAGATGCGCAGATGGATCGTGCCAGGGATCAGCACTGTGGACCGGATTCACCGTAACGTATTGTGGCCAGCGGTCCGTCTGGTATTCAAGAACAGAATTAACCTGTTGTCGACAATGGTATGCCGAATAAATGTAGGTCTACGGATTTCTGGTGAAGAACTAATCAATAATGCTCCTCACAATTTTCCAAGGGTAGAGTTACCATTCACCTATCTGATAGGTTGGTTACTACTCCATAATTGTAATTTGTTGCCACTAGGCCCTGAAGATGAAGCTAGGATTTTTCTCTAAAAATTTAGCAAATCTACGTGGAGAACTACAACGTTGGCAGATACCCGAACAATATTAAATTATTCGTATGGCTGGAATTTCTTCTGCACCAGACCACCAGTTTCGGCTGACTGCCTCGGTGTGCAATTTGAAGATAGAGCAGATAAATCGGCCTTATTGCCGAGATCTGTCTACCGATGGTTAGTGTACATCAGACCCTCTCATCTGATGTATAGAAATGAAGATAACTGTGCATTTGAGCCTTATCTGCCAAGTAGGTTTGCTCGTCAGTTTGGATATGACCAACTTCATGTTGGCAATCCTTCCACTAGCTTCTATCATTATGGAAAGCTGATAGACGGTGCACGAGCATGGAGATATTTCGGAGCTGCATGTACTGGCGCTAGATTTATCATATCTACAGCCACTAGTACAACTGAGCTACGCATACTTCATTCGTATGCTCGTTTCTATACATCAATCCGCTCTTTTGAAGACGGTTATAGTATGCAAGGAAGTCTTCGGTGGGCTCAAGTAGGAAATATCGAAGAACCTATCAAGATAACCCCAGATATACCGGACAATACTGCCACTATAGATGAGTTTCTGGCAGTAATTCCTAGGGGAGCTAGAAAGGTAGCCGCAGGACCGATAATTATTGGAAAGACCCGCAAACGAAAGCAGAACATAGCTACCGTTTCTCCGGTGAAGTCTCCAGAGAAGAAGAAAAAATCTACCATCAAAGGGCCTTCCAAACCAAGGACCCACACTCCAGAAGATGACACTTTGATTGAAGGGGGTCATCTTGTCGGTTCTTCCTCAGTCCATCCAGGAGAAGGATCTTCAGCCCCTCCACCAATAGTTGGATCAGGTGCTGTAACACTTTTGTCTCCTGGGCGTCTTAGCACCTCACTCCATTTATCTTTGCCAACCAAGGCACAGGTTACAGAGGGTGCTACTACTGTATCCACCGCTGATCAAGACCGCATCCCATACGACGAACCGGCTCTTGACTTCGAGAATGATGACTGGGATGGTGATTATGATACATATCTCGAAAGAAACGCACATATTCCAAGTATTATACAAAACCTATACGGGATTATATATCATGATTTTGTATGTTAACTTATTTTGTTCATTTTTTTGCAGATGTCATAATTGCACCAAAGCTTATGGCTCCTCCTCCTCAAGAAGAGGATATTTATGAGGAAAATGAGGAATCTGCTGATGAGACCTCTTCTTCTAGCGAAGAGGGTGCTGATGAAAAGGGAGGACAACAACCCGCGGTGGAGCATCAAGAAGCACATCCTGAACTATCCTCTCATGTTGAGGATCAGCACCAAAAAGAGGCTGCAATAGACCTCACTGCAGGTGATGATGAACCTGCTGGGGGAGAACCGATCTTAAATAAAGAATCAGCTATAGAAGATTTTACTGCAACTGAAGCAGTGGAAAATCCTCCGGAGCCGACAGTTGAAGAAGGTGCTGAACGCAGGGAAGTGATAGCATCTTCGACTGTAGTTGCTGATTCAATATCAGTTTTTGATAAGCCGCTATCGGGACCTGAAACAGCTTCTGCACTTGTCACCACATCCACCGATATTATCGCCGCCGGAACTCCAGAAACGGCTGGAGTAACAGATATTGAAGATATTGCTCCTGAAGTTCTTGGGAGCCAAATAACAGCAGTGACAACAACATCTCCACCTCCGTCTGTTGTTACACCAATAGTAGCTATAGGTGTTGGAGATACAATTCCTGAAGCTCTTAGGGATAACTTGGCCGAGGTAATAGTGACAGCAACAACTTCATCTCATCCTGCTGTCGTGCCAACCACATCTGCTCCCGATCTCGAAAGAAGAGATTTATTAGATATTGCCGCCATATCAAGCTCCAGCGTAGAAATGAATCTCCTGGTTGAGATTCATACTAAAACTTTTTATAAAACTCTGGCAACTCTGATAAAAATGGTCCTAAATAAGGGTCTCAGTTATGAGATTTTGAAGACGGCAACGGCTCTGACTATCAAGAATGTTGCCATGGTTAATGATGTTGAGAGAGCTACAACATTAGAGAAAATTATGGAGGACCTTGAGCAGCCGATTGGAGAATATCTCAGGCTATCAAATGAGACTGTTAAAAGCCTTATTCAGGAGGAGTATGATACCTTAACGGCTGATTATCTTGCAAGAGAGAATACGTATAATGCAGCTCTCCATGAACACAGTCTAAAGGTTGCCAAAGAGAAAGCCTTTTTGGTTGGCATAAAACCTGTCCTGCATGGTCACAGAGTGGCTTATGATGCTTTAAACATAGATATTCAGAGCAAGAATGACAAGATTCGCGAAGTCGAGGCAGAGTTAGCTCGCTTGAAGGCTGAAAGGAAAAAGATGATCGATGCTCGAAATCTACATCTCACCCAAAGCTCAATTTTAGAAGAACAAGCTTTTGGGGCTGAATCGACTATCAGAACCCTTGATGAAGCCAAGGACAATTTGATAATCACTTTCGCTGAACTTTCCTGTATTTGCACCCCCAAAGCTCGACGTGCTAAGGCTACCAAGAAGGTTATGAGTTCTCGTGGCAAGCGGCTAGAAGAATTAAGGAAGTTGCTTCAAGATATTTCCACTCCACCTTAAGAGAGTGTTTTGTCATCTTTTGTCTTTTTCATTTTATAGTGTTTCCACCAAAAATGAATGAAAGATTTGTTTTGTGATCCTATCGTTTATTTGGAATTTAAACAATAGGTATGAGATAGAAAACACTTATCAAAGGTAATATGGACGTGACAAGTCTTTTAAACTCAACGTATTATATCTATCCAGAGGTAATATAGACATGATAGATAATGAAATCGCGTTTTCTATTTTTAGAGCATAATACTATCAAAGGTAATATGAACATGATAGTATGTAAGAACTCAAAGAAAAGTAGATTAATATCTATGCAGAGGTCAAATGGACATGATAGATAGGAAACATTAGCAAATTTAATATTTATTCAGAGATTATAAGAACGTGATAAATAATAAATTCAGCTTTCTATACCAACTGATAAGATGGAAGATAAAAATTTCTCTCAAAAGAGATGAGTAATCAGCTTGACCAAACTTTGGTAGCTGGGGATTAAGAAGACAGACATTATGAGCATATATATCAAATATTGATAAAAGAAGTGGATGACCTAACCTATTTTATGGGAAAGGAAAGGAGGTCAACTCAAGAATAAATCCTAATGAAAAGTTGAAGATACACGTTCGAATTCATCATATGAGGAACGAGATATATCCGATTCGATGAATTGGTTTTTTTCTGAATCAGATGATTGTGAGGAATTAGAAGAGAATTCTTCTTGTATATCGTCATTAAACATATGGGATGGATCATATCCCAATCCATGATGAGTCTTCTGGTAAAACGGATCACCACATAATGGAAGTCGTCTACCTTTTCCCTGATTGAGACCTTGCATAGTCTTCAAATCATATCCTATATTCTGAATGATCTTGATGGATTGTTGACTGTATTTGTCAATTTGGATTCTTCCTTTATCTTTATCTTTCAGATCGTCTGTCTGAGCAACAGGTATATTTCTAGCCAAGCCAAAAACAATTTGGCGCTTGTTTTTCTTATTAGACGGAACCACGAAATAAGACTCTTTATGACGTCTATAAGTTACACAAGCTTGTGATTGGGCAACTACCGGAAGTAGATAAGGAGAAGATGTCAAGAACTTTTGAGCATAAGGTCCAACATCAACCTGAAGAGGAAAGGAATTTTCTTTATGGTTGATGTATAAAGTTTCTTCTGGTTCTATGTCGCCTTTAGATTGATGACTTTGATTATCAGGAGATAAAGTCATTCTTTCAGTAAACTTGGCAGCCATATACTCGAAAAGAAAATCTTTATTGATATCAAAAAGTACAGAATGATCAATATTTACATCATTTATGATTTGACTGCTACGCTTCAGATTAATCATCAGTGGACCATTATCCGTCTTCTGCGTAGATTTGCCAAGATTGACAATCAATGGTAGTTCTGGATCATTCGTACAAGAGGTACGCCCTTTGACTTTAATCAAAATAGGTTGAACTTGGCTCTTAGTAGGAACATTTACTGATTCCTCAGATGAAGCTTGAGTTCTTCCTTTAACCTTGATTACCAAAGGTTGATCATTGACAGATTGGGATTGGATTCGTCCCTTGACTATGATCTTCAAAGGTTGCTCTTCTGGCGGATCTTCATTAAGAGGCTGATCCTCAGTAGATGATTGATCCTCTGCTATGTCTGATATCTATTTCATATACTCTTGTTTATAAAGCCTTGAATCAGAAAAATAGGCTTCGACATCCTTGAAAGGATTGATATCAGCAAACTCAGTCTTTACAACTCCTTGAGAATCCACATACTTGAAGCATTGGTGGAGAGTTGAAGGCACGATATTATGCTCATGTAACCATGGTCTTCCAAGAAGGATATTGTAGGATACGTTTGAGTTGATAACATAGAAGGTTACCATAGTTCGGAGATCGCCAATCTGAATCTTCAGACGAATCTTCCCTAGTGGTTTACTCTTGCCAGAGTTAAAACCAACTATCATAGTACTAGTGTAAGTCAGGTCACTAGTAGGAATCCTCAGGGGTCTTAGCATACTTTGAAGGATTATGCTAATTGACGACCCAGGATCGATGTAAATCCTGTCAATTTTAGTAGATACAATATACCCAGTGTAGCACAGAGGTCTGTCATGTTTGTTATGCTTCAACAGCATATCTTCTTGTGTAAAGGTGATATTGGGAATTGCTTCCATAACACTATGACATTGCGGACACGACACTGGAGTATTATCATGACTCTTGAGTTGAGCCAAGCATGAATCTGCCTGAAGTAGAGCTTCACTCAAAGTCTCCCTGTTTCTCTAGAAAGACGAAGCAGTTCAAATATGGATAGTCTAGCCGGAGTATTGGCTAACTGAGCTAGAATATCAAACTTGTAAGGTTTCATCACCACCCCCTGACTGGAAGCAGACTTCAATGGAACGTCAAAACGTACTGCTTTCTGTTTTTCCTTTTCAACCACCGAGGGTTTAGCAGGAACAGGAGAAGGTTGAGCTGGTAGTGTTTCCACTACATCTTCTGCTTCTTCGGAAGATCCCTCATAATCTTTGTGGTACTCCTTCTCGAATCTTGTACCAGTAAAAGTTTCTTCTTCAGACTCAAGAGAAGGAAGTACCATATTACAGGATTTAGTCTTCCTTTCTTTAGCCCTTTTCTTGTAAGGTTTGTCGTAGGGAATTTTAGAACCCAATCCAACAGTGGATTTTTTATTTTGAATTTGTAAAGGAAGTCGTATTCCTTTATCATAATTCAAACCTTCTGGCTTCTGAAAGTTATAACCCATTTTCTTCTTGAGAAGGACAGATTGCTGACTGTATAGATGAATGGGCAGCAGGCTTTTAACAAATGGTTCCACAGAGGAAGAAGAAGAGATCTCTGTATCTACAGGAGAATGAGGAATATATGTCTCTGTAGCTACGGGAGAAGGATTCGAAATACGAGGAAAAATCCTTGTCGGAGCTTTTTCATAAGTAGCGAAGACTTGTTGCGCCCAGTATAAAGGGACACTATTCATAGCTAACCACTGCTGATGAGTAAGCTTGAGCTTGGTAGGAGGAGCTAGACTTGGAGGAAAGATGTTCAGTCCTCTCAATCTATCTTCTAAAGGAAAGCCATCCCATAGCCGATCCAAGTCATCAAGATCTGGAATATCATGAGAAATCATGTTGCAGGTTTTGACTTTCTTACCCTTCTTGGATTTTGAAGTTTTACCTTCATTTTCTAATTCAGGCACTAAGTCAGGATGTACCCACATAATTTCACCATTTTTTAAGGTAAGAGGCAGCAATCCGTCATTTTCTTCTCTAGGAGGCGGGATATTCACGATCTTCATTGTCGCCTTCGAGATTGGGATGATTCCATCTGCTACTTGCTGTGGAGGAAAATCCCCAAATTGAAGAGAAAACATATTGGTTGTAACCGTATGGTCATCATTAGTTAAGGCGATAGCACCACCATTTATCAGCTCCTGGATTTTCTTTTTCAGGACATAGCAAGCACTGGTTGGATGGTTAATGTATCTATGATAGATACAATATTTGGGATTGTCAGTTAGATTCACCTCATTAGGCCTCTTTGGCTCTGGAATCCAAAGTTTGCCACTCTTCACCAGACATTGAAATATCCCTGGGATATCACTCTCATCAAAAGAGTATTCTTCCTTTGGCCTGGAAGATTCCTTGCTATTCGGCATCGTTTTATTCTTGGAAAGATTAACTATGTGGGTATCTTTTCCTTTCACATTACGATTATCGGGGTTATTACCAGGATTACTTTTCTTTTCTCTATCTTCTGAGATGAAAATCATCCCATATTCATGAGCCAATCTACCATTGGTCTCGGCAGAAACTGCTGCTATGATGAACGAATCCCAATCTGTGAATTGAGAACCCGTAAAAACAGCAATAGATGGTCGCAGATTCATCTTGCATGTATCAACGAGTACTGAATCTGGCATGCCAGAGGCATCTTTAACGTTGCCTGTCGGAAACGTTCAATGAACGTCCGAGTATCTTCTTTCTCCTTTTGCTTGATTTCTATCAAGGAGGACATGTTCATGTCCATACCTCCTTCATAGAAGCGGGAGAGAAATATTGCCTTAAATTCGTCGAAAGACGAAATACAATTGTCGGGTAAACTTCGATACCAATCATAAGCCGAACCCGTCAAGCAACCAATGAACACTCGAGTGAGAAGAGCATCATTTTTTTGCAGATGTACAGTTATAATATCAAAATAATTGATATATTGACTAGGAGAAGTCCTCCCATCAAACAATACCATGGATTATGGCTTGAATTTTGGTGGAAAGGGTACATCGTTCCAATGAGGAGGATAAGGTTGTTTAATCCCTAACCTCTGGAGTTAATCCTTGTGCCTTAAGACTTCAAACTGTGCTTTAAGTTCACGCACTGCTTGAATGGCCTCAGTAGTTTACGGAAGCATATTTGATTGAATAGTTGTTGGATGTACCGTAATCCCCACCGGAGATGGTACATCTTCTGGAATAATAGGATCTAGAGAAGCAGAATTTTGATTAACAGCAGGCTCTTGAACATTCAAAGGTATATCAGCCCCTTGACTATCTTGAGTTTGTGCTGCTACTGGTACTGGTGCTATTACTGTCGGTTGAGCAGTTTGCTGATTCAATATTATCTGATGCATGTTTTGCACCATGTTAAGCATGTCTTTCAGTGATTGCTCAACGGCAGTGAGATGCTGTTCTGTATTAACAGATGAGGTCTCTGGTTCATCTCCAATAGCGTAGGATTCAACCTCTCTTAAAGATATAGAAGGATCAGTATAGAAGTATGAATCGACACTGTCAGTCTCAGACTCAAAAGATTGAGTACCCCCAGCTTCTAAATCAGAAGTCTGTATTTGTCTTTGTCTTCTTGATCGAGTATTCTGATATACTCCCTCAAAAGAATCAAGAAGTCTGTTGAACTGTTGCTGACCTGGGGTTTGGGACGTATTTCATCTTGGACGTCGTACTCTGTTAGTATGAGATGCCATATTCACTGACGCATATGACAACTCATGTTCTTGGTCTTCAGCTTGTTGTTGAGACACATTAATACTCAATCGATCAAAAACTGACCATTTTGAAGCCGAACAACAACAATTGATCACAACCTGGTGATAATCACAATGATGTTTTTCTTGGGAAAATGTCACCAGAGATTGTCTATTCTTACGCTTTTGCATTAGCAATTCACGTAAGTCAGAAGGAGTGGAGGGAGTAGTCTTCTTTATTACATTTGGGGTGGAGAAACGTTTAGTCCCCTGTGTATAAAGAAGATTACTGGCTGCATTCACAGAACCAAATTGTATATTTCTACGCATTTGGAGTTGTGTGCGTAAATCTTGAGATTATTTAGCACGAAGGACTCTATTTCTATTGCGTGTAATTTGTAGATTTGGTACTTTGCGTAGAGCAGTATAAGAAGGCTATTGGTGTAGAACTGAAGCTTTACCAACAACATTTTTACGCTGCACACGTTTCGGTACATTCATATTAGATATAAAAACATCATTGCAAATTTTATCTACACTGTCAAAGACAAGAGATTTACCTTTACGTGTAGAGCGTAAAAGTTGGTTATCTGCCACGTCACAGACGGGAGATTTTGTTTTACGCGAGGAGCGTAATTTATTTGAGCCTACCACGTCACCGACGGGAGACTGATTCTTACACCCAGAAGCACAATCATTAGAGTCTGCCCCATTACAAATGGGAGACTCATCTTTATGTACTGAGCGTAAAATTTGGTTTTTACCCACTGAGCGTAAAACCTGGTTCTTACGCAGTGGGCGTAAAACCTGATTATCTTCACCGTTACAAATGGGAGATAAATTGTCACACTTTGAGTACAACTCTGAAGTAAGGACTGCCTCGTTACAAACGGGATCCCCTACGACAGGAGTGGGAAGAATTCCCTTGCCACTAGCAGCAACAGAGAGATCAGAAGGTATTTTGGATTTAGGAATCCAAACTTTTCGTGCTTTACAAGATTTTTGAACATTGGAGTAGCGAGAACCACCCCCAGTTCGGAGCATCCCTTCATAAGCAGTCTGGTCGAAGTGTACAACCAGAGTCTTCTTTGTCGATCCAATCGACACATCATCGTATTGAGCAATTGCCTCCTCGTCAGAGGAGAAGGTCGTCCCCAGCAGAGTCGCCATTTTTGTTTCACTTAACAAAATGCCTGGAAGTCGGATTTTGAAAATAAAACGAGGAAGAGTACAAGAAGTACAAATTTGATTCTGGGAAAGTATTGCTGTAGAAGTCTGATCTGTAAATGATCACTTTGTTCCTTGGACCATACGATGATGATGAAGATCGCTGCTTGAAGATGAACAACTTGGAAGAACTAAGTCACCAGAAAGGTATCGACGCACTTGGGCACTGATGGCGAGGCCGAATGCTTTCCTGCTTTGCTTCACTCTGTTCTGAAAGAAAGGTTGAAGAAGAATGCTCTAGAGAATCAAAAATCTCTGAGTTCTAATCTCTCTGTCTTTTCTCCTGTCCCCTGTCTGTTATATGAGAAAATAAGTCTATTTATAGACTTGGGCTCATGTGCGTAAAAACTCAGCAAAGGTTCGTCTTTACGCTAACAACTGTCACCCATGACTGAAGTCATCGTCTGTATATGTTGACACGTGTCCCATCATTTCAGTAAGAATAGGATACACGTACACACGTTCTTCAAGATGTGTGGCATGAAAGCCATGTAGGCAGACCACGTTCTCAACTGATGAAGAAGAATAGGGCGTAAAACAATCCCAATGTACTCCGAGCGTAAAGCAGTGGACCAGGCGTAAAATAGCCCTGTCATATATTTCCCGTGTAAAGTGGTTATTGAATAACCTTGAGCGTAAAGTAGCACAAATAGACTTTACGCACACGTCGACTTTCGAGCGTAAAAACTCATATAATCTTCGTGCGAAAAAGAAGCCCTAGTGTGAGCGTAAAGTAGCTCAGTCCACATACTAAACGACAACATTGGTCTATATATAAAACAAATCCCTTCGAAATCTGTGGTATATGTCATCATCAATATCTTCATGTCAGAGTTTGCATTAAATGCGAGACTTGACAGCTTTGTCCAGCGTAAAAGTGGCTGATCTGTCCTTGGCGCAAAATCATGGGTGTAGACCCGAGCATAAAATTATCTGCCTACTTTAGGCGTAAAGTGATTAGCCTTGTCTTGGGCGTAAAGTATTTAGCCTCTCTGCGGCGTAAAGTAGATCAATTTGAGTGGAATGATCTATCACTTTGACTCATTCTGTGAAGCACTTTTTACGCTCCTACAATTCTTTATTGCATGATACTCTTGATTTAAACTTTAAACCCTTAATCTTCTACTCGTGCCTTAACTCGCGACCCTCATAACCATACCCGTGTTAAACTCTATAATTTAGATCACGATTTCTTACGATATTATTTTGTTGAAACATTGTCATTGTTTGTTCCCCATCGATACTCCCTTGTGTCTTCTCAACCCCCCCTACTTTTTAGTTTCGAGGACGAAATTCTTTTAAGTTTGGTAGGATATAAACCCTCTAAATTTCTACTAAGATTTTTTTTAATATTTTTTGTAGTTATCATGTACTTTGTATCTGCACGTCGCATACGAGTTCGCCTTGTTGTATTTACGTTGCGTGCGAGATTTACGTTTCGTAATTGCTCGACGAGTGCGAATATGTGCGAGCGTACATATTTTTAGAAAAATATTTTCTTTTCTTTTTTATTTCAAAATAATATATATAATAATTATTTGTATTTGTATTTTACTTAAAGTTGTGAAAAATATCGTATCAAGATAGCCAAAACTTATTACTTTTATTTATTTATAAAAGGCTAGCTAATTTAATAGTGGTAATTTAGAAAACTATTTTTATGCAAATATTTCTTGCACATGAGGTACATAAATTTGAATTCATATATATAATTCTATTTTCAAATTTATTGATATTAATATTTTATTATTAAAAAAGATATTTAAAAATATTTATTATTTTCAAAATTATTATTATTGGTATTTTAAAAAAATATATTTGAAAATTATTGTGGCCATTTTAAATCTCGATTTAATTTTATGGATTTCATTTAAATAGTATAAAGGTAGAATTTATAGATTTAAATTGGAATTGAATTTGAATTTAGATTTGATTTTATTGATTTAAATTTAATTATCTAATTGGGTTTAAATAAATTCCAATCATATCCAAATGGAAATTCCCATATCCTATAAATAGGCAGGTACTCCTCCATAATTTCCACCACTCACGTGCATCGTGTCCATGTTTTCCCTCCCACATCTTATTCCAATATTTACATATACATGAACCTTTTCCTGTGTCGACAATCCCGATACAATCAAATCCCTAACCTAACCCTACTCTAAACCCCATCCCCGCTCGTGTCCTCCCCCCTGCCTCAGTCGATTCCTCAGCCATCGCCACTACCACTGTTGACCCCACCACATCCCGAGTCCCGACCGCCACCACCGATGTCATCCCCTCAATTAAAGTCCTTATCCCGACTCCGCTCCGGCAACCGCAACCTCCTTCTCTGCCATCTTATCACCACCTTCGCCACCACCCGTCGCCCCGTCTCCACCAAACTACCACAGTCAACCCTCACTGCTGCCACCCTCAATCCCGGCCAGACCCAGAGCCAAACCACACTACCACCTCTGTGACCATCCCGGCCACTGGCCTCAATACCGAACCCCAAACACCAGAAACCGCCGCCAGCCTCGACGTCTACTGTCCACACTACCACCATCCCGCCGTTGTCACCATCTCACCACCCGCAGCCTTGCCAAGCCCGCCACCCCTGTTCACCGGCCAACACGTCGAAGCCCAGCCTCTCCTTCCGGCCACCATAGCCGAGCGCCACCGTCGACAGCCTAAAACCCCTAAAATGAAAACCCGAACCCAGACTCACCGGTCGAGCGCCACCCATCACCATCCCGCGCTTGGCCTCCAGCCGCTGGATCCCCCACGTGAGACTTCTCGTCCGGGGAGCCGTCGGCGAGTCGAACCCCCGTGGCCGTGCTTCCCAGCATCGCGCGCCGCCTCTTTCCACGTTAGCCGCTCGTCCAGCTAGGATACCACCGTCGCCGCCCCTTTTCTTTTCTGCCATCATCCCCATGCCGGCCAACCCCTCCGGCACCAGCCTCCGTGAGCCCGTCGCTGCGTGCGTCTTCCCCGACCACGCAGAGTCCCTTTGTCGCGTCGCTCCGCCTCTTCTTCCTGCTACCTTCCTCCGCCTGTGGCGGTGCCGACTCCGGCGACGACCCAGCCGGCAAGATCTCCGCCCCCTTCTTCCCTCTTCTCCTCCACCGCAGCTCCACTCCTCCTCCGATCCTCCGTGCCCTGCTCCCGTCAGCAAGCCCCGCCGCCTCTCCGCTCCTCTTGATCCCCTCTCTCTCTCTTTCGCTCTCCTCACTCTCCTCCTACTTCTGTTTCTTTATTTTTATTTTTTCCAATCTTTCTCTCTCTCTCAGACTTCTTCTGTTTTTATTTTAAAGTAATAACTCTCTCTCGAAAAGAGAGAGCACAACAATACAGGTACTGTTATTATTATTATTATTATTATTATTATTATTATTATTATTATTATTATTATTATTATTATTATTATTATTATTATTATTATATTTATATTTTTATATTATGTTTCTTTTGATTTTGTTTCATTTGAATTATTTTTATATTTGTTTTGCTGTGTTGTTGACTAAGTGGTTCTGTTATTCCTTGTTTTGTATTATTATTTATTATTTTTGTAGTTTGTTTAAGGATTGGGTTCTTTATTCTTTTACTATAGTTATAATTATTATATTTATTTATTATTATTACTATTATTAATACGACACTGACCTTTGCAAAAGAGAATGTATATCATACTGTTATATTTTATTATTCAATACTGGATTTTATTATAGTATCGAGGTTAACCCTATATGTAAGTTCAAACGAGATTTCAAAAGAAATTAGGAATATAATGTTAGATTATTTTATAACATCTTAAATATGACTTCCTGGATTTCCAATATATTTACAATGATGAAAACCTAGCTTTCTATCTAAATATCCCATTCTGACAAACTTAAAGTTTTTGTAAAGCAATTTTTAAGTTTTTTTAAAATATTTATCTAAAAGTATATTTGATTAATACAAATGTAGTTTCCAAATTGTTTTCATATATTTACGTAAAAATTTATTTTTAGTTTTTCTTTTTCCGTTTCTCAAGTATATTATTATAAATATTTCCTAAAATAGTATTTTGACAAACTTAGAGTTTTTGCCGAAAACGGTTTTTTTGACTTTAAGTATTTTTTTGTATTTTTCCTATAAATATTTTGACTCATGAAAACTAGTTTTTAGGAATTATAAATATTTTCTAAAACTCGTATATATAATATTTATCCATTATTTCTTTGATTTTTCTCTTGTCCGTAATCAGTCCTATTATTCCTATTCTTTCGCCCATTTCGAGACTACCTTATGTCCACCCTAACTAATTTGACCATTCTGGATCCAATGGAACTGTTCGTGACACCATCAGAGGTCTCCTTGCATAGTTGTTGCACCAAAGTTGCAGTTCATGCCACCTTGATCATCGCAGCACACCAGGTGTCGTACCAGGCAAGACACCATGCCATTTACTGTTTATTTATTTTAGCTCATATTTTATGCATTATTTATTATTTTCTTTATGCAAAATAAACTGTGATACATGGCATAACCTGTTAGAACTTACTATTCTGTTATATTTTCTGCTATGTATTATTTTTCTTACACAATAAACCTAGATTTAAGGGACCACCTTTGTGTGTTGCATTCATTGGCCTTGACACGTTATACCACAAAGTTGTGTGTCGCATGTAGAACACGGACATGCGTGACTGGCTGGCCACCGGTGCGTATAAGCCGTACGATAGGAATAACCGTTAATAGAATTGCAGGCTAGTTTGACTTAGCGGTTTACTGTTGTGGATACAACTAGTAGGCATTGGGCGGGGAGGACAATTCCTTAGCGTATGGGCTTCGATGCACTTTTTCTTGTGACCCGGAAGCTCCGCTGGAGATACGGGGTTGATGACCCATGATTACTGACGGCCACTGACGTTGTGCGGAATGTTATGCTCTTATTGATTGGACCTCTGGTGCCCCAAGGGAGGACTATGTCGATCCCATTTAGCTAGGGCCCATGCTTAGGAAGGATTGTTCTTAACTGTAAACCCCCTAAATTTCTTCTACAATTTTTTTAAATATTATTGTATTTATTTTGTATTTCGTATCTACACGTCGCACATGAATTTATATTGTTGTAGCGTGCGAGATTTACGTTTCGTAATTGCTCGTCGAATGCGAATATGTGCGAGGTACATATTTTTCTAAAATATTTTATTAGAGATTTTTATATATAGAAGAATTTAATTTTTAAAATAATATGTGATAAATATTGTTATTTCTAAAAAGAGTTATCGTGTTCGCCGTTTAAAAATAGGTGGTGATTTGAAAAATTGTGGTTTATATAAAAAGTATTCCAAATAATTTACAAAAATTTGAAAGTTGATATTTAAAATATTTTGCTATTTAAGAGCTATTTTATGATTTCATATTTAAGTATTTATCGTAATTTTCGAAATTAATTATTACCATATTTATTTAATTATGAAAATGATATTTGGGATTTTGTCAATTTTCATATTTGATTAAATATGGTAAATTAAATTGCAATAAATTTTATTGACTTTATTTAAAATATTTTAAATTAATTATAGAATTTATTCAGTTTGGATTTGATTTGGATTGAACTAGTTTAAATCGAAATTAAAATAAGGTATGATATTATCTAGGGAGAATTTAAATTCTCCCAATTCCTATCCAACTGGGTATTTCCACCTCCTATAAAAGAGAGGTACTCCTCCAGAAATTTTCCCATCCACAACCAAATCGTGCATCGTGTCGTTGTCTCATCCACTATATTCTATTTGTACAAATACATTGTTACTCCGCGTCCGACAATCCCAGACGTACATCCCGCCGTATCGGACACCCCCGACACGACATATCCAACCCGACAATCAAATCCTAATCCTAGCCTAACTCTAGCCCAGCCTCGCCTCCGCCAACACCCCGACCACCAAGCACCACCACCCCCGCCACCATCGAGATCTCAAACTCCCACAACCAGGCCGTACAGCACCAGCACCTCCTCCTCTCCTCAGCACCAAAATCTGCGGCAGCCCTGCCTTCACAGTGCCCATCCCCGATTCCCCGTCGCCATCATCACGCAACCACCACCACCATCTCCGTCAACCCGTCACCGACACCACCACCAGAGACACTACGATACCACCGCCACCAAACCAGTCAACCCCATCACCATTACCCATAAAGAAATAAGAGGAGGAACCCTAACCTGAGTCCGCCGCCGCCGCGTCCTGCCCGCCGGCCTCCGGCGTGAGCTCCGGAGCACTGGCACGCCATCCCACCCGCTCCGGCCTCGCCGAGACCACCGCCTCTCTGCTCCCACCGGCACCGAGTCTCCCTGCTCCGGATGTGCCACCTACTCCGGGCTCCGGTAGCCGCATCCCTCGGCGCCCTTTCTTCTCGCCACCGCCGGCGAGTACCACCGGCGCCCCACGCCATTTTTGCCACCGCACCGCAGATCCGCCTCCACCGGCGACCGGATCTCCCACGGCCGCCCTCTCCTTCCTCGAGAACCGCGTCACAGCCTTCACTTGACTTCCCTCGATCCTTCTCTGCGCTCCCTCCGACGTCTCCGACGAGCGGCGCCTCTCCGCAGATCCCGACCGCCGGCGTGAGTCTTGCCTCCGTTGAACCCCTCCGGAACTCTAGCTTCCCCGTGCCTCCGGCCAGGCGCACGCCGCCTCCATCAAACCCCAGCGCCGACGCCTCTCCTTCCTCGAGGGTCGCACTATTCCGTCACCGCCTTCCCGAGCATCATCCGCCGCCCCCGGCGCCGAGCGCCCGCCGGCCACCGGCGCCATCCACCGTTGGTAAGACCCCTTTTCTCCACTCTCGCTCTTTTTTTTTCTCTCTCTCTCATTAACTGTATTGGGGGGGGGAGGTTGTACTGTGGTTATTAAGTTTTACTGTGGTTATATTATTAGTTATTTCTTCTTCTTCTTATCATTATTATTATTATATTAAGGAATGAGATGTATAGTTCTGTTAGGATTTTTATTTTTATTTTTATTATTATTATTATTATTATTATTATTATTATTAGATTATACTTACTGTTATTATTATTATTATTAGTATTATTATAACTAATATTATCATCATTGTTCTTATTATTGTTATTATTATATTATTTACACATAAGTATACTTTGTTAAAAGATTTATTAGTATCACTACTATTATTGTTATTAGTGTTATTATTATATTACTTTTGCATGATTATGATTATTAGTAATTAATTTTTGTATTTAGATATAAAATTCTTTTCAAATTTTCTTGTAAAAATGTATCTACAGAGATATATATATATATAAATAGTATACTTTGCTTGACCTTTATTTCAAAATATGGTTTTAGAACCATATACGATTTCCAGATTATTAATATTTATCCAAATTATTTTTACTAATAAATATGGTTTTCTATCTACAAAAATATGTGTTGACAAACATAGAGTTAGCCTAAAACGATTTTTGATTATTAAAGTATCTACCAAAAATATATTTTTATAAAAATCTAGTTTTAACTATTATATTTTCTAAACAAGGTATAGACATATTATATTTTCTAAACAAGGTATAGACATCTTGTTTTCTACAAATCCTTATCTATTGTCAAGTCTTGATCATGGCTAATCATATCTTCTATTTTCTTGCGAATTTCGGATACCTACATCGACCTCGGCTATTGGACAAACCAGACTTGTTGGATCATCGCACCATACCAGGCGGCATACCAGGCAAGATACCTTGCCATTATACTGTTTATTTTTATTTTGCATTTTATTACATATCACTATTCATTTATTTCTAGTTCTTGATTTACTGTCTGCTCAGTGATATTAGATGTACTTTTTTATTTATCCTTTGATTGCATATGGACCTAGAGTTAAGGGACTACCGTTGTAGTATATTACATATACCTTGACACAGTTTTACCACAAGGATGTGTGAGATGAGTAGCATGTAGAGGTTCTTGCGTGTGGACTGATCTCCCATGTGCATGCGTTAGGACTAACTGCTAATAGAGGCACGTTAGGAGACTTAGCAGTTAGTAGAGAAACATGGTCGTAGATGCGGCTTGGTAGGGACATTTGGGTGGGAAGGACAATACCATACGTATGGGCTTCGATTGCACTTCCCTTGTAACCCGGAAGCTCTGCTGGAGATACGGGTATGAGCCTCTCAGGTTGGCCACTGTCGTTTTTGAACGTCATGCGCTTAGGTCACTGGTATCCAAGTGGGGACTATACTAGATCCTATTTATAGCCAGGGCTCATGCGTCGAAGGATTGTTTCTCAACTGCATGTTCACTTTACTACGGTTAGGTTGCCTTATTTATGTTCTGTCACTTTTTTTGATTGTGGCATATTTTATATTCAGTATTTATATGGCATGTTTATTGTATCTTGTTACGTCCCTCTGAGGACCTGGTTATCTCGCCAGGTGTGTGTTCTTATCTTTCGCAGGTGTTCTAGCCGTGGCCATGATTGTCACTATTTCTTCGAGGATGATTGCGCTTTGATCGTCTTCGCTTCGCCCGCCAAACACATTATATTTTTCATGTATTTCTCCTTACTTATTGGTAGTGGATTTGTCTCTGCCCAACGATTGTATACATGACAAACTCAAAGTTACTTTTATATCATATTTATCTTTGTGGATGAGATTTAGTACCTTAGTTACTATATTTTACAGCTTATGTATATATACGAGGGTCCATATACTTCGTATGTATACAGCTGGCATGATTACGTTCTAGTCCTACGTATTTTGGGACTGGGGCGTTACATATTTTTGTGGTGGCCCATGCAGGTCGAGTTTGCCGTTTCGGTTACATAAATGTACCGAACAGGCCTGCAATATAGGATTAAAGTTGAGAATCTCATCCACCTACTTGACTTCCTTTCTTGACTTCAAATTCCGAACTCTCGTTCATTTGCATCTTGCTTGACTCCTTCTACCTAAATTCTTAGTTTCGTGTTTAGTAAAGATGACTACACTAGTATATGCCCATAGGTTAAACACATGGCTAGATAGATTATATTGACAATTAATGTGCATTGAGATTTTATTTGAGTTAAAATTGAGTTAAAAAGGCAGTTATTTTTCTAGAAATATAATCTTAAGGATTAGTTAATTCCAAGTTGGGTAGCAGTATATTACCGCTTCGAAAAGATAGTTAAAATTTTATTTTGATATCACAAGGTGATATACACAAGAGGATAGCTAGATCAAGAAAACAAATTGATTTGATTTGCGTTTTGATATTTTTGAAGGTCTTTGAACATTTATGATTTATCGAGTTATAGCTATACATCTTTTGGGAAGATATAAATTTGATTTGAAAAGGATCATCAAATTTTAAACTATGATTTACGATTGACCAAAATTTGAGGAGGATTGATAAATTTTTGTAAAATGTTTTGAATTAAATTGCGTCATATGATTTACGATTTATATTTCGAGTTTAAAACCTTGATTATGGATATTTAAATTTTGGAAAAAGGGAAAATTACTTTTGAGGAGTAGTTGTGACTTATTGGAAGCTAGATATACACATTTAAAGGATATATAATTAAATTTGGGAGTTATTTAAATATTCTATTTTGTAGTATTAATTTCGACGGATAAATTTATTAAATGTTGAGTTTGAGAAAAAAAAGAGGGGGGGTTATTATTCAAGTTGCGATATACAAGGGTTGTTTCGAGATTAACTAGAGAAATAAATTGTGACTAAAGTTGACAGTCTAAGATAATTGAAATTTTGACGAAGTATCTGGGAAATTTTATTGAGAAACTTTCGAGGAACTTGAAATTTTAGATTAGATCATATATTGGTAGAAGACCAAGAATCAAGTAAGGTCACCCTAGTGAGATAGAAGTATTCCACATTAGATTGCCCTACCCCCTATGATTATGATATTGCATATACACAAGTATAGTTAGTCATCGACCAAACTGAAGAACATATCTTTGACTTACTCGACCTTCCCTCAAAGCTAGATCTTTATTCGTGACCATCTAATTGTTTGGAACTTAGAAATAATTAGGATCATTCCCTTAACCATACCCTTGTCCATGAGACCATTTTCTCTCTAGAAACGGTGTCTCTAACTTATCTTAACTTGATCTACAAGCTTTCATAAATTATCTTTATTTCGTGCCTTAAACCTTTTATTTTTGTGCATTAATTAGTACCTTATGAAAAACCCACTTTCTATTTTGATTATTTGGCGTTTCCTATCGTGACTTCAATATTTGGAGCACAACACTAGACTTTTTCTTCCAACAAATTTTACATGCAAGACCTAGACGAGCTCACCTTCATGTAGGTATATCATGTCCCACTAAAACACGTCCCTTTATATTCTATTTTTATGGTACGACTTTCAAGTCATAAAGACTAACTATAACCTATACCTTGGTACCGAAATACTTTTGACCATATATTTAGACTCAATCTCGACTCAAATCTTTGGCCCGATTGCGATCTACTAAATCCGTTAAATGCTTAACTTCTTGTTTATCTTGATTACTTGATCCTTGTCCTTTTATTATCTTGAATTATTTAGACCCATAACACCTTTTACTCTTCATGCAACCCTTACCTTTCTCCCTTCCAATTAAATTGCTTTACTCATATTTCACTATGATTTCTCCATTGTTTATGCAACCTTGTTCCTCGTATGATTCCATTATGCAAAATGAAATTTGATCATGACAATCTTGAGTTAGTAGAAGCTAGATTGGAGAACCCCACAGCATGGATAAATAATGTAGTTGGATAAGATAACTACGAGATTATGAGCTATAGGTGAGAAATAAATGGAAATATGCAATAAATCCAAATCAATGAAGTAAGGAATGATATATTATGTTTTGATAAAACACTCGAGGATAAATAGACTTCGCGAATTTTATCTTTGTTTTGAGGTAACTAAATATCGAGCGAAGAATCGTCTAAAGTGTTGTTGGTTTAAGAACCAAATATATATATATAATTAGGGATGCAAATTTTTGATAAAGACAATGTCGACGTTATGATGATATTATTTTTCAAGGATAACCAATTGTTGAAGAAAGAAACCTTTATATTTTGATTAAAGTTCTAAGATAATCATGAAAAAGAAGTTAAGATGAGTTTCATTTCTTCCATCAAAAAGATGAGATTGTTGAATTCAAATTTTTAGAGAGACTAATAAATATTTTAGGAAGCTTTAAATTATGATAGAAGATTGAAGGTATACTGTTAGTTTTTGATATTTATCGAACATTGAAGACGAACTTTTATTTTGTCATCTATGGATGCATGGCGCATTGACCAATAAATACGAATTTGCAGTAAAAAGATTTTTTCTACTTGGGCCAAATTTGTTGAAGGTTTGAAATTTTTAATTTTAGAGAAAATTAAAATTTGGAAAGATATATAAAAATGAGCTATGAAGATTATGGTAGTCAAATTTGAGGATATTCTATGAAGAAATAGAGAAAATTAGAGTACAATTAGAATCATATTAGTTTTGTTTAAGAGGACGTGGAACGGAAGAAATTTTTGGAAAGAACGATTTATGATAAGAGAGATTTCATGAATATTGATGATATCCAAGGATTAAGGAGATTATTACCTACTTATGAGGTTGTCCCTTTTTTTTGGCTAATGTTAAGATTGATTGAGCTTAGTCATTGATCGATTGCCATATGAAACCATCAAAATTTTATGTTCTATTCGCTCAAAGGACATATTGCCATTAAAATGTCACACGCCTCCTCGGCGGATATTTCGTTTGCATTCTCGTGATCTCGTATATCTATTCGAACAAACTCTTTCCATCCCCTTCGCCTTACCTACCCTAAGTTTTTCTAAATTTTGAGGACGAAATTCGTTTAAGTTGGGTAGGATGTAAACCCGCCAAATTTCTTCTACGGTTTTTTTAAATATTATTGTATTTATTTTGTAATTCGTATCTACACGTCGCACATGAATTTACATTGTTGTAGCGTGCGAGATTTACGTTTCGTAATTGCTCGTCAAATGCGAATATGTGCGAGGTACATATTTTTGTAAAATATTTTATTAGAGATTTTTATATAGAGAAGAATTTAATTTTTAAAATAATATGTGATAAATATTGTTATTTCTAAAAAGAGTTATTTTGTTCGCCGTTTAAAAATAGGTGGTGATTTGAAAATTTGTGGTTTATATGAAAAGTATTCCAAATAATTTGCAAAAATTTGAAAGTTGATATTTAAAATATTTTGCTATTTAAGAGCTATTTTATGATTTCATATTTAAGTATTTATCGTAATTTTTGAAATTAATTATTACCATATTTATTTAATTATGAAAATGATATTTGGGATTTTGTCAATTTACTATTTGATTAAATATGGTAAATTAAATTGCAATAAATTTTATTGACTTTATTTAAAATATTTTAAATTCAGTATAGAATTTATTCAGTTTGGATTTGATTTGGATTGAACTAGTTTAAATCGAAATTAAAATAAGGTTTGATATTATCTAGGGAGAATTTAAATTCTTCCAATTCCTATCTAACTGGATATTCCCACCTCCTATAAAAAGAGAGGTACTCCTCCAGAAATTTTTCCATCCACAACCAAATCGTACATCGTGTCGTTGTCTCATCCACTATATTCTATTTGTACAAATACATTGTTACTCCGCGTCCGACAATCCCAGACGTCCATCCCTCCATGTCGGACACCCCCGACACGACATATCCAACCCGACAATTAAATCCTAATCCTAGCCTAACTCTAGCCTAGCCTCGCCTCCGCCAACACCCCGACCACCAAGCACCACCACCCCCGCCACCATCGAGATCTCAAATTCCCCCGACCAGGCCGTACAGCGCCAGCACCTCCTTCTCTCCTCAGCACCAAAATTTGCGGCAGCCCTGCCTTCACAGTGCCCATCCCCGATTCCCCGTCGCCATCATCACGCAACCACCACCACCATCTTCGTCAACCCGTCACCGACACCACCACCAGAGACACCACGATACCACCGCCACCAAACCAGTCAACCCCATCACCATTATCCATGAAGAAAGAAAAGAAGGAACCCTAACCTGAGTCTGCCGCCGCCAGGTCCTACCCGCCGGCCTCCGGCGTGAGCTCCGGAGCACTGGCACGCCATCCCACCCGCTCCGGCCTCGTCGAGACCACCACCTTTCTGCTCCCACCGACGCCGAGTCGCCCCGCTCCGGACGCGCCACCTACTCCGGGCTCTGGTAGCCGCATTCGTCCAGGCCCTTTCTTCTCGCCACCGGCGGCGAGTACCACCGACGCCCCACGCCATTTCTGCCACCGCATCGCAGATCCGCCTCCACCGGCGACCGGATCCCCTACGGCTGCCCTCTCCTTCCTCGAGAACCGCGTCACCGCCTTCACTTGACTTCCCTCGATCCTTCTCCGTGCTCCCTCCGGTGTCTCCGACGAGCGGTGCCTCTCCGCAGATCCCGATCGTCGCCGTGAGTCTTGCCTCCGTTGAACCCCTCTAGAAACCTAGCTTCCCCGCGCCTTCGGCCAGGCACACGCCGCCTCTATCGAACCCCGGCACCGACGGCTCTCCTACCTCGAGCGTCGCACTATTCTGCCGCCGCCTTCCCGAGCATCATCCGCCGCCACCGGCGCCGAGCGCCCGCCGGCCACCGGCGCCACCCACCGTTGGTAAGACCCCTTTTCTCCACTCTCGCTCTTTTTTTTCTCTCTCTCATTAAGTGTATTGGGGGGAGAGGTTGTACTGTGGTTATTAAGTTTTACTGTGGTTATATTATTAGTTATTTCTTCTTCTTCTTATCATTATTATTATTATATTAAGGAATGAGATGTATATTTCTGTTAGGATTTTTATTTTTATTTTTGTTATTATTATTATTATTAGATTATACTTACTGTTATTATTATTATTAGTATTATTATAACTGATATTATCATCATTGTTCTTATTATTGTTATTATTATATTATTTACACATAAGTATACTTTGTTAAAAGATTTATTAGTATCACTACTATTATTGTTATTAGTGTTATTATTATATTACTTTTGTATGATTATGATTATTAGTAATTAATTTTTGTATTTAGATATAAAATTCTTTTCAAATTTTCTTGTAAAAATGTATCTACAAAGATATATATATATAAATAGTATACTTGGCTTGACCTTTATTTCAAAATATGGTTTTAGAACCCTATACGATTTCCAGATTATTAATATTTATCCAAATTATTTTTACTAATAAAATATGGTTTTCTATTTACAAAAATATGTGTTGACAAATATAGAGTTAGCCTAAAATGATTTTTTATTATTAAAGGATCTACCAAAAATATAATTTATAAAAATCTAGTTTTAACTATTATATTTTCTAAACAAGGTATAGACATCTTGTTTTCTACAAATCCTCATCTATTGTCAAGTCTTGATCATGGCTGATCATATCTTCTATTTTCATACGAATTTTGGATACCTACATCGACCTCGGCTATTGGACAAACCAGACTTGTTGGATCATCGCACCATACCAGGTGGCACACCAGACAAGATACCTTGCCATTATACTGTTTATTTTTAGTTTGCATTTTATTACATATCACTGTTTATTTATTTTCAGTTCTTGATTTACTGCCTGCTCAGTGATATTAGATGTACTTTGTTATTTATCCTTTGATTGCATATAGACCTAGAGTTAAGGGACTACCGTTGTAGTGTATTGCATATACCTTGACACAGTTGTACCACGAGAATGTGTGAGATGAGTAGCATGTAGAGGTTCTTGCGTGTGGGCTGATCCCCCATGTGCATACGTTAGGACTAACTGCTAATAGAGGCACGTTAGGAGACTTAGCAGTTAGTAGAGAAACATGGTCGTAGATGCGGCTTGGTAGGGACATTTGGGTGGGGAGAACAATACTTGACGTATGGGCTTCGATTGCACTTCCCTTGTAACCCGGAAGCTCCGCTGGAGATATGGGTATGAGCCTCTCAGGTTGGCCACTGTCATTTTTGAACGTCATGCACTTAGGTCACTGGTGCCCAAGTGGGGACTATAACAGATCCTATTTACAGCCAGGGCTCATACGTCGAAGGATTGTTTCTCAACTGCATGTTCACTTTACTACGTTTAGGTTGCCTTATTTGTGTTCTGTCACTTCCTTTGATTGTGGTATATTTTATATTCAGTATTTATATGACATGTTTATTGTATCTTATTACGTCCCTCTGAGGACCTGGTTATCTCGCCAGGTGTGTGTTCTTGTCTTTCGCAGGTGTTCTAGCCGTGGCCATGATTGTCACTATTTCTTCAAGGATGATTGCGATTTGATCGTCTTCGCTTCGTCCGCCAAACTCATTATATTTTTCATGTATTTCTCCTTACTTGTTGGTAGTGGATTTGTCTCTGCCCAACGATTGTATACATGACAAACTCAAAGTTACTTTTATATCATATTTATCTTTGTGGATGAGATTTAGTACCTTGGTTACTGCATTTTACAGCTTATGTATATATACGAGGGTCCATATACTTCGTATGTATACAGCTGGCATGATTACGTTCTAGTCCTACGTATTTTGGGACTGGGGCGTTACATTAACTATATTTCACTTAGAACGGTTCGGCACCTTTATCCGTTAGGTACGAGTACTTTTGGTTTGGGTACTTGAATTTGATCGTAGCTTGGAACAATAACTTGTCGCAGATTAGTTCGTCACATCTTGTCCTTGTTTGGTTGTAGGTGTGGCTTACTACTCCGATGAGAAGGTATTGAACCTTGTTGGGGTCCGGATACCATATTGGATTCATAGCAAAGAAAGATACGTCGTCGTGAATTAGTTTACCATCTCTTGTCCTTGTTTGGTTGGAGGGATGGTAAGCTAGTTCAATAGGTATGTATTGGACCATGTTATATTTCAATTGACTTATTTATTTGAGCAATATTTATTCAGTTTATATGGCATGATATTATGTGCCTTGTTACGTCCCTCTGAGGACCTGGTCATCCCTCCAGGTGTGTGCTCGTGTCTTTTGCAGGTGTTCTAGCCGTGGCCATGATCATCACTATTTCTCCGAGGATGATTGGACGTTGATCGTCTTCGCTTCGCTCATCCAATTTTATTCTTTTGTATATCATGTATTTCTTTTCATAGTTGGTAGTGGATTTGTCTCCGCCCAACTACATGTACCAAATGACAATTCATTATCATTATATGATATCTTTTATTCATTTATTTTGTGTGGATGAGATTAGTTATGGTTCTACTACATTTTATAGCTTATGTATTCATACCAGGTTTCCATATGTTAGAATATACTTCATATGTATACAGCTGGCATGTCTACATTCCTAGTCCTACATATTTTGGGACTGGGGTGTTACAGTGGGTCCATTTACTTTTAGCATGAGAGGATTAGCCCACCTACGAGACGAGTATGTGTGACCTTTGGTATCCATTTCTTTGAGGGTCGTGCATTGTTAGTTTTGGATATCCATATATATTTATTCATGTCTACTAACTTTCTAACTCTATAGTACTGTGATATATGTCCATGTTGACCACAGTATGTACATATAATTCTAGAGGAGTGTCCTTTATTTCAGTACAGACATGAGTTCTTTGTCTTACATGGATACTTGTAAGTGAAAGCATGATTATATGGAACATGTTGCTTGCATGCTTTCTTTGATCGCATCCTATTTGGTATATGTTGTGTAGTGGACAGATCTTAGGAGTGTAACAGGAACAACCTGTTTGCCTAACTTTATCGCTAATTTTTTAGTGATTGAATAAGTTGTTATATATTTCTCAGTCATATCTTTCAGCTTTTGTTAAGTGTCAATTTGTAATCTCTTTTTAGAGTCATATTGAGCAAGCACTTTTGCATAATCCTTCTCTCTATATTCAATCGTGCATTAAGCCTTATGAATACTTTGCTTAATGTTAGCTAGCTCTTTCATGTTTCCTGTGGTAGATGTCTTCTTTATTTCTTGCAATAAGTTAGACAATTTAGCTACTTCAACTGTGTATGCTTTTATCTCTTTTTGAGATTGCTTGTACTTATCTAACATATTTTTGTGTTTGTCAAAAAGGTTGCTAAAAGTATCAGAGAGTTCATCGAAAGTAAAGTCATCATATAGAGGATTGTCTGATACCTGATCAAATATTATTAAGCAAATATTTGCTAAGATGTTGTGTCTTTCCTCTTCTTCTGATGCACTGGCCTCGCTCTCGTACCAGATGCTGGTATTTGCATACTTCTGACCAGATGTTGACTTCTTGCTTGATCAGTTGTATCGACTGCTCTTCTTGGCTATTGGGCAGTCCTTTTGATATGATCGGTCTTTTTGTATCAATAGCATATAGTTTCTTCTTCATTGCTTTCTTGGACGTATTTCTTCTTTCGGTTTGATTTCTCAAACCTTAAGAACTTCTTGAAGTTTTTGACTAGTAGGGCTTGTTCATCACCATTTGAATCTTCATCGTCGGTGTCTTCACTTGAGAACCTTTAGGCTTTGTACTTTGAAGGTGATAGATTTTTCTTTTGGAGTTGCCTCTTCAAAGTCTTGTAGGTCAAGCTCGTGGGTCATGATTTTTCCCATCAATGTCTCTAGTGACATTGTGGTGAGATCATTTCCTTCAATGATTGTTGTAGCCTTCAGGTTCTAATTCTTGGTCAGTCCTGTGAGCACCTTCCTGACCTTTTCATGGTTACTGTAATATTTACCAAGAGAACATAGAGAATTAGTTATATCTAGGAAATGTGTGCACATATGTGTGATTGATTAATTTGGATTTATCTTAAGAGCATCATACTCTTGTGTTAGTCTGTTGATCTTGGATTCCTTCTCTTGTGAAGTTCCTTCATGAGTTACCTCAAGAAGTTTCTAGATCTCATGTGAAGTGACACAGGTAGATACTCTATTGAATTCAGTCTTGTCTATGGCACAAAATCAAGTATTAATGGCTTGTGCATCTAGTCTAACCTATTTTTTTCTTAGTCAGTGTATCTATCGTGTGGCTTATCTACTAGATTACCATCAATCACAATTATGGCCGGTTTCTTGTAACCGTCTATGACTATCGACCAAAGATCGAAGTTAAGTATTTTAAGAAAGAAACTCATACGTGTTTTCCAATATGTGTAGTTTGTACTATCAAAAGAGAAGGTCTATTTGTGGATTACCCTTCACTTGTGAATATTGGTTTCACGGCTGCCATATATACTCTCTAGAGTGTTATGTATAACCCGCTCTAATACCAATTGTAGGGACGTCGAGTACCTCTAGGGGTGAATACAGTACGTGTGTGCAGCAGAAAGATAATCACCAGATTAAAAAATAATATGCATTGTCGTAGATGATAAGTGTTAAGCAGAAGATAACAAACTATATAAAAAATTAAATATGTAAAGTAAAGAGCATCAGAAAAGCAAACTTATATACTGGTTTTTCTTTGAAATGACTAGTCCAGTCTCGAGTACTATTTCTCGATGTTAATCCACTGTAGAACAAGCTTTGAATTTTGAAGCGCTTGTAGCTCCTTACAACTATGAGTTTATATTCGAAGAATTCACAACTTCAAATAAGGTAAACTTTGAAAACTGAAACATTTTCGGAAAGCCTTCTTTATAAAATCGAACCAAACTCTAGATCGAACCGGAATGACACTTGGCTTGGCTAGGAGTTGTCAAAGGCTAGATATGAAAGTGTAAATCTCATGAATGCTTTTGAATAGGTAGACAAGAGAAGAATGAATGAGTGATTTGGAATAGAAACTTCTCATCTATTTATATTATTTTTATGGGCAGAACTCGGCATGAGTTCGGGTGCAGAATTTTTGTAATTCAATAATTGTTTCCAGATCTGAAGGAAGGCCACAAGTCTTCAAAAACTACCCTGGCCGAACTCTGACCGAACTCTGGCTGTTAGTTTCCTGACCAGTTTGTGTTCTTAATGAAGATGGCTTTTAGGGTCTATTGGGTATTGGGCTTTTTTGGTATTGGCTAGTATAGAATATGGGATATAATATTTTATTTGTAGGCTATTTTGAAAGTGGAGTTTAGTAGCATAGTCAGTTCCAATCCGATCGACCTCACATTTTTTTCTAGACTCAATAAAGTGTAAAATACAGAATAAAATATAAAAAATGTCTTGATTAACATATGTAGTCTTTGTTTGATGAAGACGATAAGTGATAGCAGTGTGGAAGTAGACGTTCTATTTTTGTACCTGTAGCTGCATATTATTTGCGTATCGACCGAAGTTTACGTTGATTATTAAAATCAGGTGCGACTATGACCAATGGGAGACTCGCGGTTGCATGCAAAATGATGTGGCACACAAAATGATGCATGCACATAAATCAATACGGCACGGGTTACGAGATAGGCACAAAGGCTGAGACACAAAATTGAAGAAAAATGCAAACCGAGATATTACGGTACTCGAGGGCAGTGTAATGCTCGAGATAACCCATTGTCTATCATGACCTTCTCCCAAATAGTTGGATACGAGTCGTGATTGCACCCATCCCACGCCGCAAACTCGACGATATTATGTTATCTAAACCATATTAATCTCTAAGTACAAGAATATTCATTTACTCATCACATCTTTATACACAAATAATATCTATATCAATAACACACGTATCATAGGATTCCAATATTTATTACATGCATTTGCATCTCAATCCGGAGATAAATTCGGTCAAATAAAATATAAGGCAATGAAACGTAAAATATCATGTTTTATCCTATGAGAACGTAAAATATCATGTTTTATCCTATAATGTTTAGTCAAATGTGCTCATTTGATGTATAAAGGTACTCATTATTCTTATATTTAGGATACAATTGGAGTCACTAAATGCAAAATAGAGCTAATTGGCGATTCTGGATAGTTTTGACATCTTTTAATAAACTGGTCATAACTCTCTCACACGGGATCCAATTGAGGTGATTCAAAATGATTCAGAAAGCCAAGAAAGAGAAATACAACTTTTATCTTTTGAGTTTACCGATATTCTGGATGAATCAAGGACCAAAGTAGACTTGAAGTTGATTCAACTATGTTGTACATAAAAATTTGAGCCAAAATAACTATTTTTCTAGTTGTTCTATGTAACTACCACTTTTCTAAAATTAGGATATTTTGAACTTTTGTAAAATTGATCATGTTAGTTATTAAATAATATATTTAATCATGTTAATGATTAATTGGTGAATTTTTTATTATTTTAATATTATTTCAATTGATGTATTGTGATTGTCCCTTGCTAGTAGAACCTTAGAACTATTTAGCCTAGAGACTAATCATGACAATGGAGAACTAGCTAATGTGATTAGATTAGTTCACTACCACTTTTTAGGCTAAGAGTATTTTGGTAATTTGTGAAATTTTTAATTATTTTTATTATTATTTAATTCATGAATGGTGCTAAGTGTTATAATTAGTAAAACCCTAGAATTTCCCTAATCTAGATGTTAATCATGAGCCTAGAGACTTAGTTAGTAGAATTAATAAAGTTAACCAAGTTCTAGAATATCTAGATATTATGTTAGAACTAGATATTTGTGGAAAACCCTAATCTAGTTTGGGCCTTTACCTAAAAGGCTTGAAATTACATCTTGAGAGGGCCTTTAAGCTAGATTGGACTTAACCCTAACCCTAGGGACACCTGTGGCTGGAAAATGAAGGTCCCCCTTGCCTATTTAAGTAAACTTTAGCCCCCTCTTGCCTCTTTTATTACAAACCCTAACCCTAATTTGTGTTCTTCCCCAAATTTGTCCCTTTCACCAAATCAAGTCCAAATTGAACCAAATCAATTACAATACACTCCCCTAGTATAGAGGAGATCTCTATTGGCTAGCTAGCAAGGATTGGGAGCAATTTGACCATTGGAGCTTGGTGGAGATCTAGATCTAAGGGCTTTTTATTGAGATTCCAACTCTCAATAGGTAATGACCTCTAAACCTATTAATTTTCTGATTTCTCACCATAGATGCATTTATTTAGGGTCCCCTAGCCCTAATCTAACTTTGGGTTCAAATCGAATCCATTTGGTGTGTGTATCGCAAGGTATCGGAGGGGTATTCGAAGTGTTCGACGAAATGCCCCTTAGAAACTTTTGTTCTCTGTTTTATATGAAATTTATATATTTTGAAATCTTATAATATGTAGATTGTATATATATATATGACTAAGTTGATTTTTGGGGTATTTATTGTGTCATATTAGACACAGGGATACTAGGGCAAATCTTGCATGTGCACAGTAAAATGCCCTGCTACTGCATGTCCAGTGCTCACTGGACATGATACAATATGGGGTGCCACTTGTTGGGTTGGTAGGGGCAACCATTGACACAAGGCTCACGAAGTTTGGTTGGATTTGATTGGGTAATCTGTGAGAAATCTCTCTTATAGATCCTGGCTTCATTGCTGCACACGCAGTCACCACCTTATAACACTTACTGTCACACACACATTCTACACTTGGATTTGGACACGTTGTTGACACTATGTGGACACAATGATACCCTAATATGCTAGACACAACTATCCAGACACACCATAACACATGGACACGTAATTACTGCTCGAAACATCTCCACACACAAATGCCTGATACTGTCAGATACTCAAATGTCTGATACACATGCCTTTCACAATGTTTGACACCTCACTAAACACTAGGCTTGACACTGGGTCACAAGATAACATGCTAGACACGTTGACACATTAGTTACTTAATTGCCATACAAATATGAACACTTGACATTCTCACACTCACGCGTTGACACTCGAACACTCTCATGTTAGTAATACCATGTTAATAGATACCCTATTAATTGATACATTTTAGTGATACCAAGTTATTCACTACCATAGTTGTTCTGTCATTTGGGCAGCCCTTAGTGTGCAGACCATTCAACAACCCTTGCCATGTCTTTCCTTGCCTAGGCTTAAATGTTTATACTTTCCTTCTGTCTAGTTCTCTTTAATGTCCATTATTTTGTTCTGTTCAACTGTGATGTTGTCATGCACTGCATTCCATATTAGGATCTCCTGCATTCATTCCCATTCAACCAGTCCCTTAGAACATCATCCTCATTTCCTTTTTAAATTCAGACTTGCACTATGACTTTAGTGATTGATATCATTACTGAAAAGGTTGTTGCATTTGAGTTATAGGTAAGGACTTGACATCAGTACATGTATGTATCTGACCTACAATCAAACCAAACCCTTATGTATCAGAGCACATGGAAATCCTGGTTTACTGGATGTAAAAGAAATGGGTTGTTGCATTTGAGTTAAGCCCATAGGCATTACTTGTTAAGTCCATATTCTAGTTAGATATGTTGTTAGCTCACCTCATGTTCTGATTCATTTTTATTGATATCAAATTTTGGTGAGTACCCTACATAATTTTCTGTCCCACGACCACTACCAACCCAGTTGCATGTATGTCCATCAGTTAGTATTAGGGAAAGGAATGTTCAGCAGAGCAGTGGCAAGGTGATATACTTATGAGAAAGAGGAGGGTGGCAGTTGTATACCTGGGTACTATCCAGATATAAGTATCAGATTTCATGGATATTGATCAATCTCATTTGTTCATGGGATGTTCAGAAACTTGTATATGTGGCTTGTTCCCTAGTGTTGGTGTTAGTTAGAGTATAGAGTTAGTTATATAGGTTACAGCATGTATGCAGTAGTGAGGGGATCATGAGGCCTTGCCTTACAGCATTGCATAGCAATGGTGGCAGTCCCTTGGATGATAAGGGACATATACTGCAGTCCTATATATTGTATTGGTTACATATATATATTGCTTGTATTAGTGGCTTTAGTTAAGGTAGATAAGGGTTAAACTATATATAGTATCTATTGTTAGATGAGAGGATAAGTGTGTGTATATGTGTGTGTGCATTGGGACAAGTGTGGGTGATAGGCCAATACAGGATGTTTGTGTATGTGAGTGGCCATATAGTGCCAAGTTGTGAGGGTTCTATGTATTAAATCAACTGATGATGAAGTTAGGAGAACTTAAGTACCAATCCGAGTGTGAACTTTAGGAATATGTCCACATCCTAAAATAGCTTAGTTATACATGTATATAGCAAATATATATATATATATATATATTTATATATATATATATATATATATATATATATATATATATATATATTTATATATATATATATAAATATATATATTTATATTTATATTATATAAATATATAAATATATATATTTATATTTATATATATATATATATATATATATATATATATATATATATATATATATATATATATATATATATATATATATATTGTGTGTGTGTGTGTGTGTCTATATATATATATATATATTTTATATATATATATATATATATATAATATATATATATATATATATATATATATATATATATATATATATATATATATATATATATAATTTATGCATATTAGGATATCCTAATAACTTGCTATGAGAGGTGGAGTATATATATGAGAAATGTCAGTTAGATATAGTTATATTATGTGGTTATGAGAATTAGGAGTTAATATTGTATTGAGTGGTTTATAAGTCTCATTGTAGATAAGTAGAATCCTAGATTAGGCAAAATGACTCACGTTGACCAATTAGGACCAAGATTTGACCAATAGTTGACTACTTGGCCATATTTGATCAAATCGACTTATTGACTTAGAATTGGCCTAGAAGCATGTAGTTAACTTATTTAGAGATACTGATTACTCTAGAACAATAAATAACCATGTACATCTCAAATATAGGTTTGTGTGACACCACTTTGGGCATCGATCCTCATTCATTACTCTAGACGACAGGTGAGCACATTCTCTGATATTTCTTTCATTTACTTGTTGATTACTGCATTTCAGTTCTAGTTAGGTATATTGATTCTCTATCAACATAGATTGGTATTTCTAGATTCATTGCATGCAACACTCACCTTTTACATGTCTGGCCTCTAGTAATGGAATCATTACTGGAATCACTACTAGAATCACCTACTGGCATCATCATGTTCTAGCTGGACTTGTACTTTACTTTCGTGTCGTTTTCTGGATTCACTTGTACTTGTCGGACGGGAAAATATTCGAGTAGACATGTAAACATTTCTAAATACTGGAACTACTCCTCTGGTCTAATCTAGTCTATTCTGGAATGATAGCAGTCCCACACTTGCCAAGTGTACGATAAGCCGTATTTACCCCCTAGCCGTTTACATGTCGACCTTGGTATTTTAAAACACACTGGTTAGTGTCATGTTTAGGACTCACACTGGAATCACACTTAACTCATATTATACTATCTGGACTCACACTAGACTCACATCGTATTGTCTAGACTCATATCACATTACTCTAGTTCAGTTAGCTTTATTTTTATAGTCTTCATTGCCATGATCTCTCGATTCACTGTATTTACTTTTATGTTCTAAACTGTTGTTCTATTTCGATTCATGTCTCAGACTTACCATGTTTATCAAGTATAACTATATATAAATGTTTTATAGTCTTTGTCATTTATTTGGGATTGCTAGAGGAGTTGTGCTCGTTCTAATCCTGACTGGATACGTTGAAAAAATTTTACAGAGAACCCAGAGGATACGTGTCCTACTTACTATGGACCTGAGGAGAGATTAGCCACACTAAGCCCTGACCTTCAGGAGTGACCAGATGACTAGTTATAGGACTTGTTCTAGAATTTTATGTTTGAACTTGAATTGTAATAAGTAGAGATATTTGAGTTTGTATTTGAGATTATTTTGAGTTATTATTATTTTAGTAGTTTATTTAGTTGTTGTTGTTTAGTCTTATTAGTTATCTAGACTTTTGTGTTATCTTATCGTGCTTAGACTGTGATTAATTATTATTATTATTTTACTTGTCCTTCATTCGGAGTTGAGATCTATGATAGGTACATTATATACTTGTGTGAGTTGTTAGATAGTGACCTAGAACAACGTTCTACCGCCGATTCTGCGGCGTAGGCTGGGCGCTGTTACGCACTCGTGCCCCTATACCGGGGGCGGGTCGTGATATTCTATAATTTTAATTTTTGGTTTGGAATGTTGTAACTATCACGTCCTGCTCCCAGACCAATGGATACGAGTCAGACACGTCTAGCCTGCGTTGTTGTTAACAGTGGTAGTTAGCTATATAAACCTCATATGTCCTTAAAACTACGAAGATCAGTCTCTCATCACAGCTCTAGATCGTTAATGAGAACACAATCACAGCATCATTCATATCACTATGCTTTTAGAGTATACCTTTACAATGAGTATCCAGAGACAAATATGGTAAAATGGTAAGGTAACTACTAAGCATTTATGTGTACAATCATCCAAGGTAGCGATACAACATCAAATGATACATCATCAACACTGGAAATGGAAGCTATACAACTCTCAAACCCTAAATCTTTGCATCAACAGCTGGCTTCAGGTCCTTAGCTAGGTCAACTATGGCTATGTCCTCGACATAACCATAATAGCTAGAGAACAACATCTTCTCTATCTCACGTACAACACATCAATCAAGAAAGGAGTGAAGTACAACCATACGAATGAATATGTATACTGTAAAATTGTAAAGCAAAAATAATGATATAGACTAACCGACAACTGAATAATAGAATAATAACTGAAATAATAAACAAGACAATCAATGCACAAGTGAATTGAAATACTAATCTAATATGTGACCGGCTAGTAGTACAATAGAATACGGTACAGCCTAGCCACACGTACACGATGTATGACTAGGCTTTTCGTAATATCGCACTAAGGGAGTTTGATGACATATAAACTAAGTATTTCTTCAATCCCGACATACAATCAAGAAACAAGAATCAATATAATCAAGGCAATGACTCGTATCAATCAAGTGTCCAATATTGAAAATAATGCAAGACATAAATATAAAGTAGAAATCCAAGTCATAGTGTACTTGCTTAGATCGTTGTAGGGGTCAAGTCCAAAGTCTAGAAAATTTGCGACAAAAGACACAAATAACTTTAGAAAATATTCCTATTATAACTCTATTAAAATCTATTACTATTATTCTAGATGACTTATCAAATCTTTTATTATTTTAAATCCTTATCACTAATCAATTATTAAAACTTATAGATTATTAAACTCACTTGCTAACCATTATATACCTATTACCTTTATCATGGGGCCCGACCCTCATGTTAATTAATCTAATACAAAAAGAATGCCTCGCCTGGAATCTAAAATAAATAAGTCCAAATATAGACTCAGCTAAAACCAACCCAACATTCCATTCTCTATATACCTAGACGTGAGCCTATTAATATAGCCCACAATTTAGTCCAAAAAACTATCTAATTAGACAATCTAGGGCCCAAGCCCAGTAGTTTATTCCAAGTTAGGCCTCAGCTCAGACAAATAAGCACCAACCCAAATACTCAGAAAAGAGTTTGAATAATAACTCTTCCGCTCACATTCTATCTAACAGAAATGGTGGCCATCTATACATCAATGAAAATGACACAATGCTAACTCCAGATACCGGCACACACCCTAGGTGTCGTTTCTACACATGAATCATGACTCAAACTAGATACAGACATACAGATGCAATTGTCTGTATCAAGAATTGATCGATAGGAATTAAGAAGAGGTAGTTAGAATATTTGCTTACACAAAATCAGATTAAACTCGCAAACTGAGTTTTAGGAGTCTTGCAATGTTGGATACACACAATTTTATATCCCGACCTATTCAATACTATGGTTGAATCAAAACACCAAACACCTGATGCTTGATCAAAGAAATAGGGTGCTAGAATGAATTCTTGATTCTTGAATCCATTAGAAAGGAATATATTTTCAAAGAATTCAAAGAAGATTAGGTTAGATTACTCACCTATCGATCTTAGTTTGAGTTTGACACCAAATCTTGATCGATCTCAATCAATCCTGATTTGATTCATCGATCACTCCGATCACAAATTCTTTGCTCGGTCTGCATCATCGTCTGGTACAGACACAAAGAATAGGCATCAACTTTATTAATTTGAATTATCCGTATAACGACTCCAATTGGTGAAGATCAACTTCAAACTAACATATTTGTGTACGAGGATACATTCGAATCGAAGAACGGAAAAAATAGGCTAAATTTTAACTTGATACTCTTGACTATCCATATTTTGCAACTTGGTTCCCTAAACTTTTAAAATAGCTAACTTAATACCATCAAGTATTGAATATTTTCAACTTCATACCCTAAAACAAACAAAAAAATTAAAAGTAACCCTATCCCCTCCATTCCTTCCCTCCTTCCTTTCTGATGATCCTCCTCTCTTTGATGGTGAGCGGCAGCAACAGTAGGCAGCAGTAGTTGGCACGTGCGAGCGGAATGATGTACACGAATGTAGTGGCGGATGTGGACGACATGTAGGCGAGCGACACGCGTGGGCACAGCAGTGGCGGGCGGCACGCATAGGCGTAGCAGCGGGCAGCACAGGCGGGAGGTCCGTACGGGCGGATGGCACGCACAAGTGCACCGGGGCGAAGCGGGAGGGTGTTGATAGTTGGAGGGGGAGAGGGATGGAACTGGGGAAGAGAGGGAGGGTGTATTTTGGAAAATATATTTTTTAGTTATAAAGTTGGCTATTTTGAAAGTTTAGGGTATCAAGTTGCCAAACATAGATAGTTGAGGGTATCAAGATAAAATTTAGCCTAAATTAATTCAAGAGATCGAAGAATTAGCGCATCAAAGAATCAATGAAGAAAAGATGATGAACTCATCGAGGATTTATCGATAACTGTTGAACTCGCCATTATGCTTGATTGGAGACGGTAATTTCAACTTGTCAGAATCAAATAGACGATCGATCTCGTCATCGTGGAAGGAACAACCAGATTCATCGATCACCACCGTAGATAGTCAATCGATTAACGAAGAGACAGTAGATGTTGACATGGGGACAATCAACCTTTTTCTCTAATACAACTTGTCACGAACTTAGAGTTTTTGCTAACTAATCATATGCGGTGTACTATTTTTCTGCTCGAAGACTCGTATAAGTCTTCCCTGTTGAAGCATGGAAAATATGGGGTTCATGCGGATCATAACTGACCGCATGAGTACTTTGGGACAAATTGGTCTGCATAAAGAAGAGCCGCATGACAGACTCGACATGCCCCTGCAGCCCATCTTCACTCTCTCGCAACCAGACTGATTTTAGCCAAAGAAAGAATAGTTACCTATGCAATTAAGCTGATTAACCCTTCTGATAAAGCTGACAAACTCTGTCAAAATTAACAAAACTGACAGCTCTGACACTCTGACAAAAAGAAGATAAGACGTGATCAGACAAAACGTCATGTCACCAGACTAGACATAGTCATTCAACTAGAAGGACTGCGACCCGAGCTGCATGAACCTTATGTGGCTCAATCCATGTGCTTCATGCGACCAAGGGTGACTGCAACCTGTCACGACCCGCACCCACCGTGAGGGTACGAGTACGTAACAGCGCCCAGCCTACGCCGTAATGTCGGCGATAGAACGTTGTCCTAGGTCAATCATCTAACAATATATAAGGTACCTGTATATTATATACACTCCGAATGGAGGTGACATAGCAGAATACAGTCTCAATCACATCTAAAGGTAGAATATAGCACGATGGAAAAGATAGAGAAATCCTCAACTGAGGTACAACAAATATAAAATAACATAAGTCTCAACATCTCTAAAATATACAACTCTGAAATCAAGGACAATAACTAACATGAAAAGAAGAACAGTCTAAGCTATCTACACTATGCAAGGTATCATCCTCAGAAGCTGCCTGAACCTCTCCAGGGGTCCAGGTCGCGAGTGTCATCTAGGCAAGCTCCAAGGTAAGGGTGCAGGGTTCCTCATCATCCTCTGTAAAATTTTCAACAGGTCCAGTCAGGACGGGAGCGAGCACAATACATCTCACGCAGATCATAACAGGTTAGAGAATATAAACATACAAGAGAGTACGATACATAAAACTAAAAGAAAGTACATGATGTAAACATAGAGAGAACTGTAATAGAAATATCTACTATAAGTAGAGGGCTACCAGTGAGTAGTGATTTAGAGTACAAAGTCGACATGTGAACGGCTTGATTTGCACATGACTATACTAAAGAGGCGTACATGGCTATACTACTTTGGAATTGTTCACATGACTATTTATACTCCCCCATACCCCAATCAATACACAAGGATCCAGACAAGTTATGTTACGTATATGGTTTTCACATGAAAGCCTATAAATGGGTGCACGTGAAGTATACATGAGAGCTCATAAATGAGTGCACATGAAATTCATATGAAGGCCCATAAATGGGTGCACATGAAATTCACATAAGGGCTCGTAAATGAGGCACATGAAGTATAGGTTATACATGAGATACATGAGAAATATGACCGATCATGAGAGCACATGAGAGTACATGAGCATGCATGAACGAGCATGAAGCACATGAGAAACATGAATAACATGAGAGCGAGGAATACATCATGTACATAAAATGCATGAGCTTTATGCGACCCAGAATACAGAATCTATACGGCTCAAAAGTCCCCAAGCTACATGCGGACTAAGGAAGACTGCGACTTAAGCCGCATGAGTCTTATGCGGCCCAGCATGGTCGAACACTGAAAGACCTATGCGGCTCAGAATGACTCAAGCAGAATGATCATATCCTGCTATAGGACACGTGGCAGGCTGACCAAGTCTCAACCATCCAGATTTGTTGCAACAAAATCTCAACAAGTCACCAGCTAGCGGCCAAAGAGTGGGTCTTTGTGTGGTGTTGTAGCCACGTAGTCATGTGGCCATCTATGCGGCTCAAGATATCTATCACTATAAATAGTAGGGTACCACACCCATGCAAAAGACGGGCAACCTACGAAGGACAATTTCTTCAAGAGCAAGATCGTGTCAGATATTCCAAGGAGTAAGGCAGAGTTGTTACACTTTCATGAGCCTCCATCGTCACCCCCCAGAATCAAAACTATACAATTCTACTTAAATTATTTCCTAGGATTTCTTTCTAGGCTTTCTCTTGTACAAGCAAGTTTGCAATCAAGTTCAATTCCTCTGTAATTCTTGTTCTTGATATTTAATGGCAAACACGATGGCGACTCTGCTGGGGACATCCTTCTCCTCTGATGAGAAGTTGGTGACGCAATCTGACACATCCAAGCTCGACTCTATGTAATAAATGCTTGTGGTTCATTTTAACCAACGAGCATTCGAAGAAATGCTCTCTGAAGGGAGTGCTAGCCCATCGCAAAAGCGAGCCAACCCAAAGAGAACCCGCAGGACGTCGAATCATAAAACTGTTGCCCCCGACCAGGTTCTCGAAGAAGCTCCTTCTGCGGCCCAAGACGGTGGTCAAGACTCTCCTGCGGCCTTGCTTCCGACCGCACAGAACCCCACTATCCCCAAATCCAGCAAAAGAAAATACTACGATGCTGAGTTTTTGGAGACACAAGAGAAATCCATGCGGACGAGGAAGAGGCCGCATAAGAGAGATGGACAGATGACCCATGCGGCAGCTGACTCTGGCCGCAGACAGATGGCCCATGCGGCAGCCAACTCTGGCCACAGGCAGATCACCCATGCGACAGCCAACTCTAGCCGCAGGCAGATGGCCCATACGGCAGCCAATCCTAGCCATAGACAGAGTGTCTCATGTGGCCTTGTCAGAAGCTCCGTGTTCGATCGTCTCTCATGCGGGCCCGACTCTATGCCGCCCATTGAAAATGTAGAATATTCCAATTTGGACTCTTCTTATTATGTGCCTTCAGGTGCTAAATCGAAAAAGTCTAGGGCAGTACGGGCCCAACAAGCCCAGTCGACAGTCCAAGTTGCTGACTATCAGTGGGCATCGTTAACTATTATACGGGCTCCTGATAGAAAGTTGTACAGAACCACCTGCGTCCAGTCCCCCAGCGCTAACGGACAGGGTGGGCCTCAAATATCTCCCTCCAACAATCGAGAGCAAGTGCTTTTACTAGCCTTGGATCAGGGAGCAAATATGATACCTACGCACCCGTGTACTCGGGATACCCGAGTCCACAAATTAGATCAAAGGTAGTGTTTGCCATTAATTGTAAAAGTACAGAACAATTTTATAGGAGGACTAAACTTAGACTCACAATACAAACTCGCTCATACAAAGAAAGCCTAGGAATGAAAACCTAGGTACAACAATCTAAGTACGATTGTTTATTTTTGATTCGGGGGGTAACGATAGAGGCTCGAGAAAGCGACGACAGCTCTGCCTTACTACTTGGACGATCGGACGTAGCCTTGGCTCTAATGAAGAATTGCTCTCGGGATACGTGGGAAGACTCTTCTGTACGTGCCTTCGTCTCTCTGTATGTCCAGCCGGGTGGAGAGAGTCTTTTTTTTTACAAGGGAATGGCACCTTGCTATATTTTTTCGGATCTGGATCTCTCTTGCAAGGGAATGGCACCTTGCTATTTATCGGAGTAGGGTGTGATCATTAGGGTTTGCAATTATACCCCCTTAAAAAGTCGGCGGCTAATCATCTGGGCCATTAATCTTGATTGCATTACATCTGGGCAATTGTTTCTTGATTGTGCCAAATCTGTTTGGGCAATTAATGCTGATTGTAATAAATCTTCATAATTTGTCATGACAAGCTCGGATCTTCCACCACGTATCCAATTTGCTTAATCATAACAAATCTGATTTGATCTGAGTAATAATCGTAATTGTACTAAATCTTGTTGTCAGGATTTGCGAGCAGCCATAACTCCGAAGGGATAAGACAGCCACGTATCTCAACTTATCATGAGGATCGCCACGTGTCTCAACTGTCGTGAGGACCGCCACGTGTCTCAGCCGTCATGAGCGGGGAGTCTGGCAGAGCCGCATGAGTGCGGTCTAAGTAAATCACATACGGGTGGCCCCCATAATCCTAGTCGCATAAAAGTAGCGGCCACATGGAGGCAGCAGCTTCGTGAAGGAGGCAGCCGCATGAAGGAGGCAGTCGCATGAAGCGGGCAGCCGCATGAAGGAAGTAGCCCCATGAAGCGGGCAGCCGTATGAAGTGGTGGACAGCCGCATGAAGGTAGCAGCCGCATAAAGCGGGCAGCCGCATGAAGGAAGCAGCCGCATGAAGGAAGCAGTCGCATGAAGTAGGAGGCCATATGAAGATGGCAGCCACATAGGGGTGCTTGGGACTCGACGGATCCTGTCAGTTATAAAAGATTTTCTTCTTTTCCCAAGGAGCACGCCATTATTATTTCAACTTTATGTCAGAGCTGTCATTCATTGTGTCAAAGCTATCATTCATTACGTTAGAGCTGTCATCAGAGCAATTAAATGGGCGGCTACTTTATGGCCAGCTGTAGGAGCGGACAGCGCATGACCACGTGTCTTTGCCTGAGCTGCATGGAGCTGTTGGGGAGTTCCGAGCCGCATAAAGTTCTGAAGGATTCTTGAGCCGTATAAGGCTCCTTCTGTTTGAAGCCGCATGGGCTTTTTTTTTGTCATTTTCCCTGCTTCTACAAGACCCCCTTCAAAGTTTTTAATTTAAAAAATTAAAATACTTTGAATAAGAAGCATGGCTATATATAAGCTCTTCTGGCCGAATAGGATATTCTAGCCGTATGGACTTCCTAGCTGCATATGATGTTCTGGCCGTGTGGACTTCTTAGCCGCATGGCCTTCCTAGCCGCATAGGTCATTTCTGGCCGTATAGACTGTCTGGCCGCATAGACTCTCTGCCATGTCTCCCTGCCACGTATGCATCTCATTTATTGCCCTTGATTTTCTTTGGATTTAAAGCCGCCTTTTGGGACAGGATCCCAAGGGTCGGTCCGGATTTGCCTCGATGACTGAAGAGTCGGTTTTGTAGCACGCGGATCGAAGCATCCTCCCTCTCCTTCTGCCTATAAATATGAGTGTTTTTTGATAAAAAAAAACTTCTTTACTTTCTTCTGTCTTCAACTCTTTTTGCCCTAAGTAGCTGTCTTCGTCTTTCTTCTCCGCTCATCAGTCAATGATAGCCCCCAAGTCTTCTACAGCCACGGCGAAGGGAAAGCGAGTGGCTTCTTTGTCAGCCACGGCGCCTGAAGTCCACCCCGACGTTCACCCCCCATTGTTGGTATGGGTTTGGGCGGATCATATATTTTGAAACCATACCAAAGACGGCTATGTTGCATGCTTTATGCACAGGCCTTTAATGCGTTCCTCGTTTTTGTTGAACTGTTCAAATTATATGGGCCGCATGTACGTCCTGTGTCCGAGCCGCATGAGGGTATACCCTATGTCCGAGCCGCATGGGAGTTGTCTAGTGGCCGCATAGACACTTCACAAATTGAACCGCATAATGATCCTTCGAACAGAGCTGCATAAGTCCCTCTGAATCGGGCCGCATGAAACCTCCTCAAACAGGACCGCATAAGTTCGTCTGGACTGGGCCGCATAAGGCTCTGACCATCTAACTTTGTTTCTTTTTATTTTTTGATTCTTGCAGCATCCCTGCCGAAGGCTGAGAATATTGTGAAGGAAAAGCTGCTGCCTCCTCTCAAACAAGAGTCATCGTTTGTTAAGGATGAGGTAATACCAACAACGGAGGAACATAAAGGAGAGCTGCCGCCTATTGTTGTAAAGGAGGAGCCCCAGTCTGACGGCGGTAGTACTGGGAGTTCTGACCTTCCTACTCCTGACGAGGATTTTGCTCAAGTAGATCTTTTATATGCAAAATGGTTGAGGGATTGGTATATGCGCCCCCGCAACTAGGATTCGTGGGCTCTCATAAATGTTCGTCTTTTGTCTTGATATTTCTGTCTGTCTTTAGCAACAGTTTGTGTTTTGCTTCTTTTGGACATCAATGTAATCTTCTTCCTTTTTGTCTGAATAAAATGATAGAGAACTTTTCTGGCTTGCTTATGAGATGTAGTCATGTAAATGTAACCGATTTTGAATGACCAGAATACATTTGCTCTATTCTTTGCTTGTAGTAGTTGCCCCAATGAAAGACTTTTTGCGGACCTATTATCCTTGTCGTACCCTGGTTCTGGGTACGAATAATAAGTTGAGAAGGAACTAACATACTTACTCAGAGGTAATGAGGACATGGTAAATATGAGGGTTTCTTCGATGGAGCCTTCCAACTCAGAGGTAATGAGGACATGGCAGGAGTGGGCTCTATGAAGGGATACATAGAGCGACTCAGAGGTAATGAGGACGTGGAAGTTCTATGTGAGGGGCGGTTTATTTTTGATGAAAGGAGAACAACTCAGAGGTAACATCGACGTGGTTGTTTCGGAGAATTTGTGGATTTGTTACCCTTTTTGTGCACTGGAAGTGCGGGTATTGGATCATAAAGACTGAGCTCTTTTAGGAGAAAAGTTTAGAGGTATGATCATGCATGGCTTACTACCTAAAAGATGCGATATAGATTTATCTATAGTGACCAGGATGTGAGTTCAGCGGTACTTGCGGGTATATAACTCAACAGTCTAGGAGATTTGGAATCGGAATGTGAGTTCAGCCGTACCAAGGGGCACATAACCCATAAATCAGGGATATTTGGATTTGGAATGTGAGTTCAGCAGTACCAAGGGGTACTTAACTCGACAATCTGGAGAATTTGTAGTCGGGGTGTGAGTTCAGTGGTACCAGGGGGTACATAACCCATCGTTTGAGAAAATTCGTAGCCGGGATATGAATTCAATGGTATTGTAGGGTACGTAACTCATCACCCTGTAGAATGTTGTTTCAGACATAATACTTCTTTAGGAACTTGCCGTTGATGGGCAACATGAGCAAGTTCCCATTTTATTTTGCGAGGCGGTAAGCTCCATTAGAGAATATAGCATCGATGATGAACGGGCCTTCCCACTTTGGCTGGAACTTGCCGTCTGTTTTATGAGTCATAACCATCGGCCTCCGAACTGCCAGAACGAGATCGTCCACTTGGAATGTTCTGATTTTAACTTTTTTGTTAAAGGCTCCAGAGATACGTGCTTGGTACAGTTCGATTCGCTGTTGAGCTAACAGGCGCTTCTCATCTAGGGCCTCCAACTCATGCAGTCGGCGATGGTGATTATCATCTGTTGGCAATCGGTGGGTGAGAGCAACACGGAGCAAGGGGATTTGAGTCTCCAGTGGAAGAACTGCCTCACTTCCATATATCAGAGAGAATAGTGTATTCCCGATGGCAATCCGTACTGTAGTACGGTAAGCCCATAAGCATTCGTCGAGCTTTTCATTCCAGTCGCATTTGTTTGATGACACGAACTTCTTGAGAAGCTTGATGATTGTTTTGTTGAATGCTTCAGCCAGACCATTAGCCGCCGGGTTGTATGGTGTTGAAGCAATATTCTGGATTCGGTATTTGTCGCAGAACCGATAGAAGGCGTGGCTTGCGAACTGCGGACCATTGTCGTGGATGATCCTTCAGGGCAGTCCAAAGCGATAGATGACGTGATGCTTGAGGAAGCTGATCACATTTGAAGTCTTCACTTCTGCCAGCGGAACAGCCTTCGCCCATTTGGAGAAGTAATCTGTGATTACGAGTATGAAGCGGTGTCCTCGAGACGAAGGGGGAGTGATCGGACAAATAATATCCATTCCCCTTGCTTCGAATGGCCAGGATGCTACCATCCGGCGCAGAAACTCGGATGGCTGGTGGATGAAATCTACGTGGACTTGACAGGCTTTGTATTTTCTTGCATAGTCTATCGCGTCTGCAACCATCGTGGGCCAGTAGTAGCCCATTCGGCGAAGGCGATCCTGTAGTTTCGGGCCAGGCTAATGGGCCCCATAGATGCCATTATGAGCTTCACGCACGGCTTCTTTGGCTTCTGTATTTGACAGACATCGAAGCAGTAATCCATCGTATGATCGCCGATATAGCATTTTCGTCTCTGTATCGTAGAAAAAGCTGAGGGAACGTCTTCTGATAGAAGTGGCTTCCTTCAGATTCTCTGGCAGGATGTCGTAGACTACGAAGTCAATGAATGGTTGTCTCCAGTCTGGTGCTTCGTCGACTGTCAACGCGGAGTAACTCTCCACACATTGAACATTATTCCTAGGATAGACCAACTCACGGCCTATGATGTCAACCAGATGATGAGCATGATTCAGAACTGCTAAGGAAGCGACAAGGCCTGCTAGGGCATCGGCTTCAATGTTCTGGAGCCTGGGAACGTGTTCTATGAAGAACCCTTCCAAGGACGAGATGATGTCAATCGCTATTTGGTGATAGGGGATCATGTCTTCATGACGCACTTCGTATGAGCCCCGGATCTGGTTGACGATTAACTGTGAATTGCCGTATGCTTCAAGGTACTCTACCCCCAGCTCTTTTGCAAGTCGGAGGCCAATTACCAAAGTATTGTACTCGACCACATTATTCGAACAGGGCTCCATGAGGGAATAAGCTCGATTGACCACCAGCCTGGTGGGAGAAAACAGCACTACTCCGACTCCAGCGATGATGTTGCCCTTGGGCCCATTTCTAGAAGCGCCGTCGAAGAACATTCGCCATATGATATCATGGGAGGCCATATTTGAATTAGCGACCTCGTCTGGAATCTCTTCGTCTATTTTGGTTGACTCCGAACCTGGGTGAGCTGCTAAAAAGTCTGCCAGAGCTTGACCTTTAACAGCCTTTTGTGGGACAAAGATCATGTGGTAGGGGGACAGTAATATCGCCCAGGTAGCGAGACGAGAGCTGAGTGCGCCTGGTTTAGTCATAAGGACCCTGAGGGGATTGACTCTTGATATGACATAGATGGTTTGTCCCGTGACGTAGTGTCGCATCTTCTGAATGGCGAAAACCAGAACAATGCACTCTTTCTCTACGGTAGTGTATCGATGCTCCGGCCCCATCATCATTCGGCTGAGGTAATATATAGCCTGCTCGTGGCCTGTCTCGTTGTTTTGTGCTAACAGAGCACCGAAAGAATGTTCCATTTCTCGTACATAGAGCAGGAATGGACTTTCGGCAACCGGGGCTACCAGGACTGGAGGGTTCGTCAGATATTCTTTGATGCTGTCGAAGGCTCGCTGGCATTCTTCATCCCATACGAATGAAACGCCCTTCTTCATGAGGTGGGTGAAAGGCTGACATCGTCCGGAGAGGTTGGAGATAAACCTCCTGATGTAGGCTAGCCTCCCTTCAAGACCCCGGAGTTCACAGAGATTTCTCGGGGGACCCATCTCTATGATTGCCTTCGTCTTCTCAGGGTCTACGTGGATACCCTGGGAGGTAATAATGAAGCCCAAGAACTTCCCGTTGGATACGCCCAAGAAGGATTCTGTGGGATTCATTTTCAAATTGTGCACTCGCATCAGGTCGAACACTGTCCATAGATCATACAGATGATCTTCCTTAGAGCGACTTTTGACGGCGATGTTATCGATGTAGAATTCCACTGTCTTGTGCAGGTGGTCTCTAAAGATGATGCTCATAGCTCTTTGATAGGTGGTGCCAGCATTCTTTAAACCGAAAGGCATAACTGTGTAGCAGTATATGCCAATTGGTGTTCGGAATGATGTATGCTTTTCGTCATCAGGGAACATCTTGATCTGATTGTACCCCGAGAAACCATCCATAAATGACATATGCTCAAAGTCGCAGGTGTTGTCAATCATGATATCTGTGATAGGGAGGGGGAATTCATCCTTAGGACACGCCTCATTCATATTGCGAAAGTCGATGCGGATTTGAATCTTTCTATTCTTCTTGAGGACTAGTACTATGTTGGCGACCCAGTCTGGATGTTGTTCCTCGTGGATGAAACTACTGGTTATTAGTTTGTTGACCTCAGCTTTAATGGCGTTCATGATGTCGGAGCAGAACCGTCGTTGCTGTTGCTTGACTGGTTTTGCGTCTGGACGGATGTTGAGCTTGTGAAGTGCAACCTCGGGGTTTAGCCCTAGCATATCTTCGTAGCTCCAAGCGAACACGTCGATATATTCTCTGACGAGTTGTAGTAGTGATTCTCGCTCTACGTCTATCAGATTCTTGCTGACGAAGATGGACTTTGAAGAGGACTCATCACCGAGATCGACTTGTACAACCTCATCCTCGGTGGGAGGCTCTCTTTGTTCGAACTACTTCTTCCACTGCGTATCTAGTTGTTGTGCCCACGGCTCTAACTCAAGAAGTTCAGGGATATCTTCATCTTCTTCGTAGGCGTCGACAAATGCCATATTGATGGACCAGACTTGCCTGAGCATGTCCCCGATGCTGACATCCAAATCGGAAGTAGGTGATCCGGTTGAGTGTGAGTGCCAGTCGCATTCCTCGTCTGAGCTTTCAGGGGTCGTTGCCGATGTAAAATAAGCTAGCCCACATCTGGTTTTGTTGTAATATTCTCGTAGTTTACCAGCCGAGACCGACAATTGCAAGGGTAACCGCCGTCCAGTACCGTAGTTTAAGCCTGGTGTAGTTTCCAGATCATACCCTTGTTTTTGTATGAGGTACTTGGATTGGGAACTATGCAGATAAATGGGCAATCTTCCAATGTCGGGTTCGAGATCAACTTTTTCTACCCTAAAGGGTTATGGGTTATTCTTTCGGCCGAAGATGATTGGATGATCCCCTCCCTCGATTATGTGGTAAGCATCTTCCACCGGAGTAAGTTGGTTTGCGGTGTAGACATTTGTTACCTGTATGTGCAGGTGAGTGCCCATATCGTGTTCCATAGCATACATTGTACAAAGCTTATTAAGCTCGAGATAGTTCAAAGATAACCCTTTATTGATGAAGTATGGTATCTTATCCAGTGGGATTACATCATCTGCGGATGGCGCATCAGTGTAAGCAGCCATATACTTGGCCAGTTCGGACTCTTCTTCAGCTACCTCCTGTGTAAATAAAGGATGAGAGGATGACTTAGGCAGCTTAATCTTCAGGGGCTCGATGGGTGGAGCAGAACATGGAGTCGTTGGCGTACAAGCCACCCCCAGTTTGGTGCTCGGTACTGGGCGGGGAGTTGTTGGCTGGCTAGCAGTCCCCGGCTTAGCGTTTAGCTGTCGATTGATTCTAGGAAGACGAATCGTCATTGGCTTGACAGAGGGATTAAGCTCCTTTGTTTGTTGCCGGCTAGCTTTAGGTAGCCTGATTGACAGTGGTTCTGTCGTGAGTCTTGGCGTTTGGCCAGACCTTGGTAGTCGGATTATCATCTGTTCCTCCTGTGCAGAGAGGCTAATTGCGTCCTTACGCAGAGTGGCTGTAAAGGGCGCAGTTATGCCAGGTTTACGGGCTTGGAGGTGGATCGTCAGAGGTTCTTCTAATCTAGTTGCTGCCTCAGTTTGAGCTTGAGTATCTCCTTCGGCAAGATGCTTTTTCGACTTCTCATACAAGCATGAGTTTGAGTAGTAGGATTCGACCCCTTTGAAGGGATCGATGTCGACAAATTCTGTCCTCAAGAAGCCGTCTTGTCGACATACTTAAAGCACTGGTGCAGTGTAGAGGGCACGATCATGTAATCGTGTATCCAAGGACGCACCAGGAGAATATTATAGGAAGTATTCGCATCTATGACATAACAGGTCACTACTGACTAAAGATCGCCGATTTTGCACTTCAAGCGAATCTTCTCGATCGGATAGCTTCTGCCTGAATTGAAACCGCTGATGGCGGTGCTTGTTGGCGTCAAGCGATGCATTGGGATGTGCAGATGATGTAGTAGGCTCCTCGGGATGATGCTTATGTAGGAACCGGGGTCAATATGCATCCGGTCCACCTTGATATCGCCAATGTACCCAGTGTAATATAGAGGGCGATCATGCAGGTTGGTCTTGATAAGCATATCCTGCGGAGTGAAGATGATGTTGGACATTGCGCCTGTGCAAGCGCTATCCTGGAGATCTGCAGGCGAGCTTTCCCCAGTGAGATTGGATTGAGCCAGATATGCATCGGCATTCTGGAGTGCCTCGCTAAGCGCAACGCGAACGTCCTTGGAGAGTCTCAGGAGCTCGTATAGCGACAATTTGGCTGGTGTGTTGGCCAATTGTGCCAAGATGTCAAAGTTGTAGGGCCTCTCCAGCCCATGAGGCATCTCTCTTCGGAGCGGTTTATCGAAGCGAGTCTCCTTCGGCCTAGGCTTGTCGGTCGTCGAAGGCTGCGACGGTCCTGGAGCATCAGCAGCTGTCGGCTGATGATCTTCAGCCGAGTTACCCGGTATAGGTTGGGATTGTGCCCCCCGACCGGATGACGATAGCAGTAGCTTCCTCGACCTCCGCCGAGATTGTGCAGCATGATTTAACTTTTCCACTCTTCTTCTTACCGGTGGAGGGAGGTGCGGACTGAGTCACTTCAGGTACCAAGTCCAGATGGACCCACATGATCTCCTCCCATGATGTGGTAAGGGGCACTAGACCAGCAGCCTGGTCTCGGGGAGATGGAAGGTTGGTGACCTCCATCTTTGCTCTGGGGACGGGTACTACTCCATCTTGAGCCTCTATCGGAGGGAAGTTGTCGAATTGTACTGACACCATATTGGCTGCTACGGTCACCTCTTCGAAATCAATAGCCAGGGCCTTAGAATCGATGAGATGCTGGATATATCGCTTCAGTTGATAGCAGTCATGTGTGGTATGGTGGACATAGCGATGGTAGTGGTAGTACTTGGGGTTCTCCAATTCTGCAGGTCGAGGTTCACGTCTTGGAGGAGGGAGCTGAATTCGACCCCTTTGTATGAGCATGTCCAAGATGGGCTTGACATGGCCGTCTTCGAAGGAATAGGTCATCTGAGGCCACTACTTCTCAACTGGCTTCGGTTCAGGCTTTGGCGTTGTATCGTCCACCATAGCTTGTTTGCCCTTGTTGTCTCGATTGTTGGAGGGGTTACCACCATTGTTGTTGTTGGTGTTAAGGCGTTTGCCCTTGTCTTCTCCTTCCGAGACATGTAATCCCAATTGGCGAGCTTTCTTCAATTTGTCTTCTGCGCTAGTGGCGCTAATAATGAAAGTCTTCCAATCCTTAAACTGACTTTCGCCCATCCAGAGGCTGACTGTGGGAAGCAGCCTCTTTTGGTAAATTTCAATTAAGGAGGAATCAGGGTTCCCGGAAGGCAACTTCATCGCGGTCTGGCAAAACTGCTCGATGTAGTTTATTGTCAGCTCTTTTTCTTCCTGGACAACGTCTATGAGGGTGGACATTGTCATGTCTTGTCCTCCTTTATAGAACCTCTCTAGGAACATACGTTTGAAGCTGGTGAAAGAATGGATGCAGTTGTCTGACAAGTTGCGGTACCAGTCGAAGGCTACCCCTTCCAATGCTCCAATAAACAACCGCGTAAGGATGGCGTCGCCATGAGGCAGATGGTCGGTTGTGACTTCAAAGTAGGTGATGTACCTGCTTGCAGATGTCTTTCCATCATATGGATTGATGTGAAATGGTTTATATTTTGGTGGGAAGGGGACATCTCTCCACGCAGCACGATACGGTTGTCGTATCTTGAGGTCTTGGCAATTTTCTCGGGTATGGAACATGGCCCGGAGCTCCTGGACCTCTCTTTTTACCTTCCTGGCCTCGTTTGCAGCGGTGGGGGCCGATATTTCAGGAGGATTATCACCCGGGTTTGGTGCAGCTGAATTCGAATCCGCATTGACCGCGGGACCCAAGCTTGTTTGGCCAGGCATTCTTCCTTGCAGAGTTGGAAGGGCCGCTTTGATCTCGTCCACGGATTTGACCAAGGCATGCAGTATGGCCTCCAGAGTGTCGATGCGTTGGCGATCACTGGGACCGTCCTCGTTGATGTCCGTCATGAATACCGTCCTCACATGAGGAGAGATAGAAGGAACGGTAGAGGACGTGCCCTCTGAGTCACACCCTTGTACAGAGAAGTCGTCAGGGTATGTGGGGATGTTCTCTTCTGGTTCGGACTCAGAGAGAGTGGTACCCCCAGCTTCAGAGCTTGCCTCATCTTGAGAATTGTGGACGTTCTCGGGGACGTCGCGATCTGCTGCATCTATTGGGTGAATCGTTTTCCCGGGATTGTCTTCTTGGAACACCGGATTGTCATAGATGTTTGGAGGAGTGCTACCCCCGGCTCCAATGACTCCAAGTGTGGCAGATTTTGTCTTTGAGCGGGTACCTAGGTAAACTCCTCCTGTAACGGTGGTAGACAACCGCTTAGAAGAGAGTTTCTTGGTTACGCCGGTTGAGATTTTTGGACTGGAGACATTTGTTTTCTTCCCTCTACCGCTGCCAGGAATCTTCAGGGCAGAATTGCAGGAGGCGACGAGAGGTGCCTCGTCTTCTGAGCTTGGGTGTTGCAGTCGTTGGAAGACGGACCGTCGGTCTTCTTGTACTGCTGCCTTGTTACAGCAGTAGTTGACAATGACTTGGGTGCATTGATGTCCCTGACAGGACTCTCTGCACATTAAATCTTCGTTGCTTTCCTTGCGTTTGTAAAGAATCACGTTGCGCAAGTCACCCATTTTGTGGGCCAGGGAGTTCTGAGCCCGTGGGTGTATTGTCCTCCTGTCTGCTCCCTGATGTGGGGGTAGCACAAGTACTTACCCCTGATCCTTGTTGGGAGATTCTTTATAACTATCCCGTTCGTTGGCCGCCGGGGGCTGGAAACGGGTAGTTCTGTACAACATTCTATCAGGGGCCCGCGTAATAGTCAGCGGGACGCCCTGATAGTCAGAAGTTGGGACAGCCGACTGAGCTTGCCAAGCCCGCGCTGCCCAAGACTTCTTCCTTCTAGCACCTGAGAGTGAATAGTAGGAAGAGTCCACGGAGATTGGCATATGAGAGCATCTGGGATCAGGATCGCCTGAGAGGCAGTCGAAGACTGACCGTGAGCCGCATGGGACAGATGGTATGCAGCTGGGATCAGTGGCCGTGCAGGCTGTCTGCATGCGGCTATCCTTTGTGGCCGCATAAGCCTTCTGTATGCGGTTAGAAGCGGTGGCCGCATGAACCTTAGGGATACAGTTGGAAGTCGTGGCCATTCAGGCTATCTGCATGCGGCTATCCTTTGTGGCCGTATGGACCTTCTGTATGCGGCTAGAAGTCGTGGCCGTGCAGGCTGCCTGCATGCGACTGTCAGTTCTGGCCGCATGGGCTTTCTGCATGCGGCTGACTTTTGTGGCCGCATGAGTTTTCTCCATGCGGTTGGCAGTTGCGGCCGCATGAGCCTTCTCCATGCGGCTGGCGCCCTTATGCGACTTGGGCTGCATAGAGTTCCTCTTTGCCCCTGCAAGTCCAGCATCATTGTATTTTCTTCTGTCGGACTTGGGGACAGCAGAGTCCTCTATGGTCTGAAGTGGGGCCACAAGCGAGACTTCTCCGCTGTCTCGGGCAACAGAGAGTACATCTTCGAGAGCTTGGGGAGGAGCGAATGATTTGGGCCTCCACCCCCTGCGGGCCTGTAAACCCCCGTCCTGATTATTGCTACTTTATTTTTTTAAAAATAATAATTTTCTATTTTTATAAATAGCTTTCTCTTTAACTAATTCATACCATATATTAGTGATCTTTCATAAGGGAGATATAATGTTTTGGCAATAGATATTTTGTAAATCAGAATTCAGGAGGGTTCTTTTTGTAAAACTGAATCTATATGGAGGGCTTGATTGCAAATGGCCCCAATTCAATTTCCCTTCGATTTTCTTGCTATGGCAGAACCTTCAGAGCCTTATCCCCTTCTCTTTTAGGAATCCAATTCAAAAGAGATTCCTCTCGATCTTCACAGGATTAATGCAAACCTAAACCCTAGTATATAAGTACACATATATGGGCAGGTAGCCGACCCTTGTCATCTGCGAACCCTAATTTCCTGCACTCACAAAGTCGTGGAGTCTCCTAAATTTTAGGTGATCGCCAGGAAGGGTTCTCAAATTCACCATCACAGGACGAGCAAATACCTACACGAGAACCAGAGAGTAGGCCGAGAGAAGGCTCCAACTCGATCAAGGGATAATCGCACCCTGTCCTCGACTCTAAGAGGTAATCTTCTTCTACTTTAAATGCTATAAATTCCTATCATTGACATTAGATGTGTGAATTAATTCCTAAGAAGAGTCCTATGGAGGAAACTTTGTTAATGGGTTAGATATGAATAGATGAGGATTTATACCTGTTGAGTTATAGGTGGAGTTAGAGAGTTCCTGTTCAGAGAATAGGCACAAATGATAAATATAAAATGTGTGACCATTATGCAGTAAGTAAGTATCAAGTACCTGGGAGCGTAGGAGTATTGGTGTAATCAGGTTGTTGTGTATCAGAATTGATACAGTGTCAATGGCTGTCCTGAACTTTCCTAATGACAACAGTTATAATAACCTTGTGTTGACCTTTATGTAGTAGGTTCGAACAAGGATAGGTAAGTTTCTTCCTAAAACTCGGAGAATTATGTCCTTTACAGGAAATTAGACTAGGTATTCGATGAAATTCCTGCAAGTGTTTTCAGAGCTTGATTTAATATACTGAAATATTTTCTGGTAGATTGCAGCCTGTGTCTTTGGTAAGTTTTGGTCCATGTGTGTGAGGAATGGTACAGGGAGCTTAGATAGATGGTAGTATGTCAGGTCAGGGTACATGTATTATGTTATAGTACAATCGGACACCACTCCATGGGCAATGAATCATATATTGGTTTAGTGGCAAGGATATCGTGTCAACAGTGGAAATAGGATTGAAGGTGATACCTAGAAATAAGTATAATGGGGTCCTAGCGGTTAAATCCTACTCCTTCAAGTTATGTATCTGAGAAGAGGTAGAGGTGAAGGGGGAATCAGGTAATGTCTGAGATGCACTTGTTCATATTACACTTAGGCTAAGGGAAGATATTTTGAAGGATAGGGATGGAAGCAAATCTAATAATGCTCATCATACTGAACCCATTTACCCTTCTAGTCTGTCCATGTCTCCAGTTCTGCATAGTATGCCACCAACTACTCAATTTGGCTATGATCAGAGGGTTGAAACTGGAAATGGTTTAGGAATGCTTTCTGGCAGCAGTCTGTACAGAATGCAGGTTGCCATACTAGTTCCCTGAATAAATTTATGACAGAATAAACCTATTCTTATATGGGTGCTTTAATCCTACGCGTGCCCAGATTAGAGTATTTGTTTAGAATAGTGTAACCATGTGGAGAGGGATATTTTAGCAATTGCTAAGTAGAAATGGTGTATCCTGTGGTTGTAAGCTAACCTGTATCATATTTTGAAATTGAATATCTATAACGATTGTATGCTAGTTATACTTGGTAAGATTAGTGAACATGCTCACTACATTACACCAGGCTTCTGATCATCTAGAATTTGACAGTTGCAATAAACACAATCATTTATCAGCCTTGTGATTCCTCTTAATTTCCATGTTGCAATAAGGATTCAACTGATTAAGACCACAGTAGCAGCAACTACAACAAATCCTTTATCCATTTTTGGGGTCAACGACATGAACCCTTATCTTTGTTTCAGCTCCATTAAGGGTCACTTCCCCTCTAACATAAGCAAATATCATCTCCTTTTTCGTAGCCTTAGACCAACCTGAAAGTAAATTGCTGATACCACTGCTGTTGTTTCTTATCCTTCACCTGTATAGGCCATAAAGATGTACAAGTAGTAAAGGCATAAACTGAGAAGTATATGTCTCCTTACCAACTGAAATGTGGGAAGTTATTAGGGAGAATAGATTCCAAATTAGAGAAGTAAGGTTCTAGGTTGGGAGTCTAAAGGGGCAGTAGAGGTATAAAGGATTAGGAGCAAGGTTGTTGTGCCTACTACTGTACAGGTGGTTGTGCACATGTATACACAAGGCTGGTACAGAGTTGTCTAACAACAGTATGGATAGTTCTTACCTGAAGAGGATTACCAACCAACAAGCCAACTAGGGGGGAAATGACTTAGTAACCTAACAAATCAATAGATAGGCTTATTTACACTCTTTATTGTGTGTTGATTATATAAATTCATAAATACAGGTTAATTGAACTTTGACTCAGTGCTCGACACGTGCCAACAGCTTAGGAACGCCGGCAAGTATACCTTGTCTTTCGTCATAGTTTTATTTACATGCTCCTCTGCTTTCATTATTCAGTTGACTACTGACTTGTGCTTTACCATTGCTCACAGTTAGCCTTGTAGCTTTCTTGGACATATTTTTCTCTTGCACTGGTTTGTGTTGTATCGTAGGACGATCACGTTATAGATTAAACTGCTATTTTACTTATTTTGTTGTTTCCAACCTGCGAGTCCACACACGGGACGAGGGTTGTCCATTGTACCTGCGAGTCCACACACGGGGCTAGGGTGACTTGTCTTAAAACTGACCTGCGAGTCCACAATCGGGGCGAGGGTTGGTATTACCTTGATTTTCTCGTTTACTTGTTTCAGCAGTTCATTTATACGTAGTTGTTCCTATATTCATGTCTCGCGCTTGTTTAGTTTCTCCTACTTTTATCTTAGATTTCTTTCATGCATGTTAAACTGTTAGAAAGGCTTGTATATTATGTATCTTGCTAGTCTCCTGAGGACCTGATGATCTCTTCAGGCTTAGCCGAGTATTGAGCCAGGTGCACGCGAGCAGGTTTTAGCCAGCACTGGACCACAATACTACTGCAGACGAGGGTACTTTGATGACTAGCAGTTTTCACTCAGTTATTTCCATTTCATGTATTCTTTTATTCCGTCTACTGGTAGTGGATTTGTGTCTACCGGACGTGACTTGGATTTATGATGAGTTTGATATTTCAGTTTATTCATTCTATATTCAGTTGATTGTGTCATATTTCTGTGGATGAGATCTAGATTGCCTCTATGACTTGTTTACGTACTAGACAGCGTTCTACCGCCGACACTGTAACGTAGGCTGGACTTGGACACGTCTCGTATCCGAAAAGCGGGTGCGGGTCGTGACAAGTTTTTATGGTGGCCCATGCAGGACGTCGTTAATCACTTCGGTTACATTATTATGCCGTCGTGAGCCTGCACATAGGATTAGAAACTTAGGATCTCATCCACGTGTCTTGAAAACAGTATTGATCTCTGTCCTTGATTTCTATTTGAAACTTTGACTTGCATCCTGCTTGAAATCTTCGTGCCATCTAATGTTTCCTTTTATTGCAGTAAATGGGTTCTCAAGGCAGGAATAACACTTTCCTGAACACCCCACCGGCTACAGGAGGATTCTTCTCGTACATGACTCCGCCAACACAAGGAGGCCAGTTTACTCATCAGGGCGACCCGGCTCAAACGCAATACTCGAGATTCCGTAGAGACGACTTTCCTCCACCAGCACCCTTCCATCAGCCTGCACCCTTCTAGCCAGCATATGTTCCACATCCAGCACCTACTATACACCCTGCACCAGCGACGTATCCAGCGCCTGCCATGTACCCATCGCACGTTCTTCTCCGCCACCTCCGCTGGACAACATTGCCCTACTCGGAATCTTCCAGCAGCTCATGACTTCTCAGACGCAATAGGCGGACGTCTTCCGCGATACCTTGAGAGAGGCTCTCCAGACTAGAGACGCTCCACGACCGCACCCTAGAACTTCCAAGAATTTTACGGACCTTAGGCCCAGAGAATTCAAAGGAACGGAAGGGATTCTCTACGTGGATGAGTGGTTAGAGAACGTAGACCGCAACCTTCAGAGGGATCGAGTTCCTGAAGACCTGAAGGTCGAGAATGCCAGCATGCAGCTTTACGACATCGCCCACATGTGGTACAAAGACGAGCCTCGGTTCACCGCGCCAGACGTGACTTGGGAGGAGTTCAAGGAGCTGTTCAAGACGAAGTTCTTCCCTGAAGCAGCCCGTGAAGAGTTGGAGAACGAGTTCGAGAGCCTGGAACAGGGCAACCTCTCCGTCGACGAGTACATCGTAGAGTTCTTCCGCCTCAGTCACTTTACGGATACCTTGACCCCTACAGCCAAAGCCTAGAAGTTCAGGAAAGGACTTTATATGAAATTCGCATTGCCATCGCCACCAGCCAGGCCACAACCTACACGAAGATCCTGAAGATCGCACAGGCGGTAGAAACAGAATTGAAGCGTAAACGAAAGAGAGATAGAGACGCACAAGGAGGAAGCAGCAACCAACCGAGAGCGGCAAAGCGATCCAATATCCCAGAAAAGACCGCAGCACAACAGTATCAGCAGCAGCCACAAGCAGCCCCATATCAAGTCCAAGACGTTCCCACCTGCCAGTATTGCATGAAGAAGGGCCACATCCAAGAAGAGTGCAGCAAAAGGTTAGGGTTGTGTTGGACTTGTGGTTCCAACCAACACATATCCCAATTTTGTGAGAAACGCGATTGCCCTACTACCAACCGCACAAGGAGGAGCTGACGGAAGTTCATAGTAGAATCATAATATTAGTACCTTTGAGTGTCCTATACTAGATTTTGTGAGAACTTGAAAATATTTTAGTAGCAGCAAATTTTGACTATTCATTTATATCACAGCTTTATTCGAATTTCGAGGACGAAATTATTTTAAGGTGGGTAGGATGTAAACCCCCGTCCTGATTATTGCTACTTTATTTTTCAAAAAATAATAATTTTATATTTTTATAAATAGCTTTCTCTTTAACTAATTCATACCATATATTAGTGATCTTTCATAAGGGAGATATAATGTTTTGGCCAAAGATATTTTGTAAATTAGAATTCAGGAGGGTTTTTTTTGCAAAATTGAATCTATATGGAGGGCTTGATTGCAAATGGCCCCAATTCAATTTCCCTTCGATTTTCTTGCTATGGCAAAACCTTCAGAGCCTTATCCCCTTCTCTTTTAGGAATCCAATTCAAAAGAGATTCCTCCCTATCTTCACAGGATTAATGCAAACCTAAACCCTAGTATATAAGTACACATATATGGGCAGGTAGCCGACCCTTGTCATCTGCGAACCCTAATTTCCTGCACTCACAAAGTCGTAGAGTCTCCTAAATTTTAGGTGATCGCCAGGAAGGGTTCTCAAATTCACCATCACAGGACGAGCAAATACCTGCACGAGAACCAGAGAGTAGGCCGAGAGAAGGCTCCAACTCGATCAAGGGATAATTGCACCCTATCCTTGACTCTAAGAGGTAATCTTCTTCTACTTTAAATGCTATAAATTCCTATCATTAACATTAGATGTGTGAATTAATTCCTAAGAAGAGTCCTATGGAGGAAACTTTGTTAATGGGTTAGATATGAATAGATGAGGATTTATACCTGTTGAGTTGCAGGTGGAGTTAGAGAGTTCCTGTTCAGAGAACAGGCACAAATGATAAATATAAAATGTGTGACCATTATGTAGTAAGTAATTATCAGGTACCTGGGAGCGTAGGAGTATTGGTGTAATCAGGTTGTTGTGTATCAGAATTGATACAGTGTCAATGGCTGTCATGAACTTTCCTAATGACAACAGTTATAATAACCTTGTGTTGACCTTTATGTAGTAGGTTCGAACAAGGATAGTTAAGTTTCTTCCTAAAACTCGGGGAATTATGTCCTTTACAGGAAATTAGAATAGGTATTCGATGAAATTCCTGCAAGTGTTTTCAGAGCTTGATTTAATATATTAAAATATTTTCTGGTAGATTGCAGCCTGTGTCTTTGGTAAGTTTTGGTCCATGTGTGTGAGGAATGGTACAGGGAGCTTAGATAGATGGTATTATGTCAGGTCAGGGTACATGTAGTATGTTATAGTACAATCGGACACCACTCTATGGGCAATAAATTATATATTGGTTTAGTGGCAAGGACATCGGGTCAACAGTAGAAATAGGATTGAAGGTGATACCTAGAAATAAGTATGATGGGGTCCTAGCGGTTAAATCCTACTCCTTCAAGTTATGTATCTGAGAAGAGGTAGAGGTGAAGGGGGAATCAGGCAATGTCTGAGATACACTTGTTCAGATTACACTTAGGCTAAGGGAAGATATTTTGAGGGATAGGGATGGAAGCAAATCTGATAATACTCATCATACTGAACCCATTTACCCTTCTAGTCTGTCCATGTCTCCAGTTCTGCATAGTATGCCACCAGCTACTCAATTTGGCTATGATCAGAGGGTTGAAACTGGAAATGGTTTAGGAATGCTTTCTGGCAGCAGTCTGTACAGAATGCAGGTTGCCATACTAGTTCCCTGAATAAATTTATGACAAAATAAACCTATTCATATGTGGGGGCTTTAATCCTACGCGTGCCCAGATTAGAGTATTTGTTTAGAATAGTGTAACCATCTGGAGAGGGATATTTTAGCAATTGCTAAGTAGAAATGGTGTATCCTGTGGTTGTAAGCTAACCTGTATCATATTTTGAAATTGAATATCTATAACGATTGTATGCTAGTTCTACTTGGTAAGATTAGTGAACATGCTCACTACATTACCCCAGGCTTCTGATCATCTAGAATTTGACAGTTGCAATGAACACAATCATTTATCAGCCTTGTGATTCCTCTAAATTTCCATGTTGCAATAAGGATTCAACTAATTAAGACCACAGTAGCAGCAACTACAACAAATCCTTTATCCATTTTTGGGGTCAACGACATGAACCCTTATCTTTGTTTCAGCTCCATTAAGGGTCACCTCCCCTCTAACATAAGCAAATATCATCTCCTTTTTCGTAGCCTTAGACCAACCTGACAGTAAATTGCTGATACCACTGCTGTTGTTTCTTATCCTTCACCTGTATAGGCCATAAAGATGTACAAGTAGTAGAGGCATAAACTAAGAAGTATATGTGTCCTTACCAACTGAAATGTGGAAAGTTATTAGGGAGAATAGATTCCAAATTAGAGAAGTAAGGTTCTAGGTTGGGAGTCTAAAGGGACAGTAGAGGTATAAAGGATTAGGAGCAAGGTTGTTGTGCCTACTGCTGTACAGGTGGTTGTGCACATGTATACACAAGGCTAGTGCAGAGTTGGCTAACAATAGTATAGATAGGTCTTACCTAAAGAGGATTACCAACCAACAAGCCAACTAAGGGGGAAATTGTAACACCCAGTTTTCCAGATGTGGGGTATTTTTTGGAATTTTGTAATTATAATTATTATTTATTGATATTTATTTCATATTATAATTTTTGGTGATTTTTGATTATTTTTAAACTATTTAAAAACTGGTTTAAGTCATGACTTGTGATTTTGGTGTGCAGCTAGTGAAACCATAGAGACTGGTGACCTAGAGCCTAACCATGTCATTAGGATGATTTAATTATCATTTTTAGCCTAGGGGTATTTTGGTTATTTTGACTTATTTGAATTAATTGATGATTTAGTAAATTGGTGAATTCTAGGTTGACTTGACTTGTTGAGACCTAGTGAACTAGCCTAGAAGCTAACCCTAGCCATGGTGACCCTAGTCTAACTTAGGTTAACCTACTTTTAGTCATTAGAAACTAATTTTAGAATGAGGGAATTTGGTTTAGTAAATTTAAGTCATGGTTTATGGTTTCATGAGATGACTTATGGCTTAATGATTTATTTGATCATGACTTGGCCTATGGCCCATAACTAGAAGCCGTAACCATAACCAAACCCTAAATTACCAGCCATAGGGATCCCCACCCTATATAAACACTTATTCTCTAGGGCTTGCCTCTTTCTTTATTCTTTTCAACATTGGAAAAAAAAAGGTATTTGTCCCTCTTCCAAAAATCCCCATAAATCCATTTTAATTCCTTTTAAATCCTATTTTCTTGCATTAGAACCTAATTTCCTCCTATTTTCTGAATGTGGAATTTAATCCCAGCTTTGGGACAATTTGGGAGCTTTTGGTTGGCAAGGAAGAATCCCCCATTTGAAGCTTTTATAAGCTTTTTGCACATATAGGTAAAACCCCTTAAATTGATTTAAATTTCTGTTTTCTTTGCGTGTAGGGCTAGATCTAGGAGTCCCCTAGGTGTCCCCGAAATTTGGGTGGAATTCGTGTCTGTTTGGTGTCCGTATCGGACACGTGTAGGTGTTTGATGAAATGCTTGTGAGAATTAAATGGCATTATTTTCAAAAACTAATTGAATGGAAAAATAGGTTTTTAAGTGTAGGACACAAATCATATGGACTGAGCACGAAACTATGTCGTGTCCGTGTCCAAATTGGACACGAACACGATGTGCACACCCACACACACTGTCCTGCTACCTCGTGTCCAACTCTCACTGAACACGACACGAGACACCACCATTTTTTGTCAGTGCCTAGGGACAATGACTGACATACCACCCACAAAGTTTCACATGATATGATCGAGTATCGAGGGAGTTCTCGATCTCGCACGGATTACGCACACACTGTGCACGCACGGGAAATGCTCACTGACACGCGAGTCGTGTCGACTCTGGACACGTTGTGGACTCCTCGTGTTCACACGAGTGTGTAGCCCAACATGTGGGCTACATGTGGACATGACCACGAGGCCCCACGTGGCTCGTATCGTATCCACGAGACACTTACATCGCTGTACGACGCTGCACTGTGCACGTGTATCAGTCGAGTTTTCTCGACTGATACTGTGTTCGTACTGTGTCCTGAGGACACGTAGACACGGTATAGGAACCTAGACACCTATACCAACCCTAGGCGAACCTAGGGACACGACCACGAGACACTTGGACACCTGTGTCGTGTCCTAGACCTAGGTGAACACGTGCACGAGGCAGTACATACACTATCCACTGTTTTGGGTTTGACACTTTAATTGACACTTTGTGTCCACTTTTGTGGACAGGAACCACTTCCTAGACACGAGTACGTGTATACCTAGTATCTGCACACACTGCTTTAGGGTTACACCTTGCTAATTGATTCAATTGGTGTTTGAATGGGTTTTTCCTGATACCTCTTTTTCCTGGTTCAGGGTTAATCAAGTTTAATTAAGTTAAATGGTTAATTCATGATTAATTTTAATGATGTTAATATACTAGCATGTGTGTTATACTAAGTTTTTGCCTCTGGGTTACTTGTAATGTTGGTTAAGTTGTTGTATGGGATTCGAGCATGGGCTTTGGTTGTGATAAATGTTGTGATACTCAATATCAACCATTAACTGAATTTTAGTTTGTATGTAATTATCTAGACTAAATGCAACTGAGATTAACAATATGTGGAGTTTTCATGTTGGCATGGGATTTAGGTTTCGAAGTTTTCATTTGACTTTTGAACCAAAATCTGTACATACACTGTCAACATAAGAATTTAGGGAAAAACTGTTTATGCATTCTCTAAACACTGAAACCTGAGAAGAATGAAAGAATGCATGAACTGAAATGAGATGGGAGAGGAGTGGCTTGGCCTTGTTTGGCCTGAATAGGCTTGGTAGAGGTTTAGAATTGGGTTTTGGGTTTGTGTTGGATTGATGTATCACTGTCAAAGACATCCTATTTCATGAAAAACCCTATGCCATATAGACACACACACACACAAATTCTCATGTATCCACACACTATTCTTAATCACCTAAAATCTGAGAACCTATAAGCCTCTATCTACACTCACACACACAGAACTGAGATTCAAATCCATAAAACCTGAGAATGGTATAGACAGTATGAATGGGTTTTGGACTGCTTGTTGAGTGTTAACTGTTATATGTTTAATTAGAATTCATTGTTAACTGAGATGTTGGACTGTTTACCATTAAGAAACCAGAGAAATGAATCCAGGTAACTGAAATGAAACCTGAGATCATCCTAAACACACACCAAGTGTTAGAACACACCATATATCATTCACCCACACACATTTACTACCTTCCTGAATTTCTGAGAATAATTCACTGAATTTCAGTCACTTGAACACACACAACCTGTCAAATTCTTCATTGTTAGTCTTTCCAAATGCTCATATATATGACCAATTACTTGAACATCAAAATCAGCATACATCTCATTAGAGTTCAGTCCCTGTATCACATTATATTCCATATATTCATGTACCACATTCGATAATATACACTAACCTATTTCACATCTCACACATTTCAATCTCTTCTTTCCCTCTTTTATATATGTATATATATATACTTATATATACATGAATGTAATGCTATGTATCCACATATGTAATGTAGGTATCCCATGTATGTTAAACCAAATGTTAGTATGCAAAAATATGTACTTAAGGTTGCATTCATATATGTTATGAATATTGTAATAAAGATATGCATATAAGCAATGTAATGCACTATCAAATGCATTGGTATATGCAATGTATGCATGTTGTGTGCCTCAATGCCATGTAATGTAATATAGAATGATATACAATATATGCTCAATGATAAGGTAGTACCCAAAGTATGCCTCTGTATGCATGAATGTATATATTTATATATTGAATCTATTTGCTATATAGCCTAGTGTTAGAATGACCTATGGGTGGTTGTTTAGACTTGAGTTAACTGGCCTACACCTAGTTTTACCTAAACAATTGACCAGGTTTGACTTAGAGTTGACTTGGACCTAGTTTGACCTAGAAATCATGTAGTTTGCATTGTAGCTTTCAATTCTCTTGTATTTTACATATCATGACTCATATTACTCTGTTTAGGACATTGTGACTCTGGTACAGGCATCTGATATTATACTACTCTTTTCAGAGTAGCAGGCGAGTACATTCTCTGATAGTTCTCTCATTTATTTGTCAATTACTGTACTTCAGTTCTAGTTAGTTGTATGTGATTCTCTGTTACAAGCACGTACTGTTATTTCTGAATCCATTTATACGACACACATACTTACTCGTCTTACCTCTATTATTCGAATCACCATACGAATTACTATTCGAACCACCTATTCGTATCTTCATTTGCTGGTTGGACTTGTACTCGTCTTATGTGTTGGATTATGGATTCATTTATATTAGATGGGTGGGGAAATACTTGATTAGACATGTGAATATTCCCACTATTCGAACCACCCCCTGTGAATAATATTCGAATGATAGCCATTCCACACCCGGCCAGGTGTGTGATGTGCCGTATTTATCCTTAGCCGTTTACATGTCTAACTAAGTATTTTAAAACACACTTGGAGAATTTATTCGAATCATTATTAGAACATCATGTGAATCACTATTCGTATCACCTTATTCGATTCACCTTATTAGAACAATGATTAGAATCACATTCGACTCATCTTATATTAGACTCACATTGGGATTGCACTCGACTTATATTGTACCATCTGAACTCATTATGTTACTCTAGTTCAGCTAGATCTTATTTTACAGTCTCCTTTGCTATCTTTCTCTTCTTATTTAGTTACCTTACTTTCCTTGTACCTTAATCGCTCTCTACATCATTACTCGTACAAACTTCCATATTTATCAATACAACTGTCTATAACTGCTTTATAGTTCTCTGTCATTTACTTGGGTTTTCTTGATGAGATTGTGCTCATTCCTGTCCTGACTGGACCTGTTGAAAATATTACAGATGCTTGCCCTGAGGATATTTGCCCTACTTGCCTTGGAGCAGGAGATAGCTTAGCTACCTATGGCCCCGACACTCAGGAGTGATCGGAAGACTAGCTAGTAGACTTGGTTTAGTTTTTCATGTTTTAGAACTTGAATTATAATAACTTGTGATACGAGTTGTATTGAGTTTGTTTGAGATATTATTATTTAGTAGTTTATAAATGTTGTTATGTAGTTTTTAGTTATAAACTTCTGTGTTATCTTATCGTGCTTAGACTGTGATTGAGATTTCATTATATCTATACTTGTCCTCCGTTCGGAGTTGAGATTTGACATGTACATTATATAATTGCGTGAGTTGTTGATTAGATAGTAACCTAGGACAACGTTCTACCGCCGACACTGCGACGTAGGCTGGACGTACCCACTTCTCGTGCCCTTACTCTAGGGTGCGGGTCGTGACACATTTTTAGTGGTGGCCCATGCAGGTCGAGAGTCGTATTAGTGCGATATCGCGGTAGTACGGCAACTTAGTTGTACTGCTGCGAGCCTGCGATAAGACTGAGAGATAGGCTTTATCGAAAAGGCACTCGATCACAGTTAGGAAAATTCTACTTTAAATTATGCCATCTACATATCGTACTGATTTGCCTTCTTTGAAATAACTGTCCTCCTTTGATATATTGATTCCTGCTCAGTATTGACTTCCTTGTTCGATCTGTCTTCAGGATGGTGGAGACACGATCACCTCACTCTGGTGCAGCAGTTGCTGTAGAGGGGACTGCCACCTCTCAGCCAGTTCAGCAGGGTCAGGAGGCTGCAGCCCCTGCCACCTCTACTCATATTGGGACTTCAGCAGCAGCAGCAGGGGGTATGCCTCCATCAGCTCGGGGGCAGGATCCAGTCATCCCAGAGATGTAGTTCCAGCATTCTCCGCCTACAGGACATGTGGATATGGCACAGATGTTCGCTTACTTCCAGCAGTTTATGGACCCGCAGCAGGCCCGACAGGACAGGAGCATGGAGTTGGCCCTTACGACGGTCGCAGCTCGACCAATGATCCAGCAGTCGAGGACACCGAGGATAGAGCAGTTCCAGAAGATGAGCTCCAGAGACTTCCTGGGGACGGAGGGGATTCTATATACTGATGAGTGGATCGAGCATATAGAGGAGATCTTCCGCCTGGCCCGGATATCGACAGATCTCCAGATAGAGGCAGCAGCTAGCCGGATGCGAGACCTTGCTCGCACCTGGTACCAGTCAGACCCCAGGGTGGGGGTAGCTGGACAGTCCTAGGAGGAGTTCAAGGGCTTCTTCAAGTAGAAGTTCTTTCCAGATTCAGCACTTCGAGCCTTGGAGTCGCAGTTCGAGACCTTGGTTTAGGGGAGCCTGTCAGTGGAGGAATACGCTGGGGAGTTCGGCCGCCTCGGCAGATTCGTAGAGGATTTGAGCGAGACGGCGAAGGCCCAGAGGTTCCGGAAGGGTCTGGTCAAGGAAGTCAAGTCCTTGACCAAGGGCAACAGGGATGCCACTTTTGAGAAGATTTTGACGGGAGCCCTTTTGGCTGAGGATGATCTTGAGCTTAGGCTCAAGAGGGGGCGAGACCCAGTTGGGGACAGCAGCAGCGGAGGCCAGGCCAAGAGGCCTTATGTACAGATTCAGCAGATGCAGGCACCGGTAAGAGTACAGCAGGCACAGTATCAGCCTAGAGGGCAGGACCGCACGGTGCAGACATGTGCTTACTGTAAGAGGGCAGGGCACGTTTGGGAGACTTGTTATAGGAGGCAGAAGGTTTGTCTGTTCTGTGGATGCGCTGCTCATCAGGTCAGGGATTGCCCTACTGTACCCGTATATGACGGAGCACCGGGTCAGAGAGAGGGAGCTAGGCCACCTGTAGCGCAGCACCATGCCCAGAGGGGTGGAGCTTTTACGATGGCAGTCGAGGAGACCGACGCTGCAGATGATGGGTTAGAAGGTTCGTCTTCCTGTTCTTCTTCCCCACTTTCGTGTGTGATTTCCATTAGTAGATGCCAGGATATTGTTTGTGATTGCTAGATAGTGTAGCTACCCTGGTCGAGACTGTGGAATCACGACCAGTAGGATTGTGTTGCTTCGACTTGATTGATTGGGGGTTTAACCTAGGAAGGGTGCGATCATATTAATTTCGAGGACGAAATTTTTCTAAGGGGGTAGGATTGTAACACCCAGTTTTCCAGATGAGGGGTATTTTTGAAATTTTGTAATTATCATTATTATTTATTGCTATTTATTTCACATTATGATTTTTGGTGATTTTTGATTATTTTTAAACTATTTAAAAACTGGTTTAAGTCGTGACTTGTGATTTTGGTGTGCAGCTAGTGAAACCATAGAGACTGGTGACCTAGAGCCTAACCATGTCATTAGGATGATTTAATTATCATTTTTAGCCTAGGGGTATTTTGGTCATTTTGACTTATTTGAATTAATTGATGATTTAGTAAATTGGTGAATTCTAGGTTGACTTGACTTCTTCAGACCTAGTAAACTAGCCTAGAAGCTAACCCTAGCCATGGTGACCCTAGTCAAACTTAGGTTAACCTACTTTTAGTCATTAGAAACTAATTTTAGAATGAGGGGATTTGGTTTAGTGAATTTAAGTCATGGTTTATGGTTTCATGAGATTACTTATGGCTTAATGATTTATTTGATCATGATTTGGCCCATGGCCCATAACTAGAAGCCCTAACCCTAACCAAACCCTAAATGACCAGCCATAGGGATCCCCACCCTATATAAACACTTATTCTCTAGGGCTTGCCTCTTTCTTTATTCATTTCAACATTGGAAAAAGAAAGATATTTGTCCCTCTTCAAAAAATCCCCATAAATCCATTTTAATTCCTTTTTAATCCTAGTTTCTTGCATTAGAACCTAATTTTCTCCTATTTTCTGAATGTGGAATTTAATCCCAGCTTTGGGATAATTTGGGAGCTTTTGGCTAGCAAGGAAGAATCCCCCATTTGAAGCTTTTCCAAGCTTTTTGCACATATAGGTAAAACCCCTTAGATTGATTTAAAATTTTGTTTTCTTTGCATGTAGGGATAGATCTAGGTGTCCCCTAGGTGTCCCCAACATTTGGGTAGAATTCGTGTCCGTTTGGTGTCCGTATCGGACACGTGTCATAGTGTCTCCTAGGTGTTTGATGAAATGCTTGTGAAAATTAAATGGTATTATTTTCAAAAACTAATTGAATAGAAAAATAGGTTTTTAAGTGTAGGTCACAAATCATATGGACTGAGCACGAAACTGTGTCGTGTTCGTGTCCAAATTGGACACGAACACGTTGTGCACACCCACACACACTGTCCTGCTACCTCGTATCCAGTTCTCACTGGACACGACACGAGACACAACCATTTTTTGTCAGTGCCTAGGGGCAATGACTAACATACCACCCACAAAGTTTTACGTGATATAATCGAGTATCGAGGGAGTTTTCGATCTCGCACGGATCACGCACACACTGTGCACGCACGGGAAATGCTCACTGACACGCGAGTCGTGTCGACTCTGGACACGTTGTGGACACCTCGTGTTGACACGAGTGTGTAGCCCAACACGTGGGCTACACGTGGACATGACCACGAGGCCCCATGTGGCTTGTGTCGTGTCCACAAGACACTTGCATCGATGCACGACGCTGCACTGTGCACGTGTATCAGTCGAGTTTTCTCGACTAATACGGTGTTCGTACTGTGTCCTGAGGACACGTGGACACGGTGCAGGAACCTAGACACCTAGACCAACCCTAGGCGAACCTAGGGACACGACCACGAGACACTTGGACACCTGTGTCGTGTCCTAGACCTAGGTGAACACGTGCACGAGGCAGTGCATACACTATCCACTGTTTTAGGTTTGACACTTTAATTGACACTTTGTGTCCACTTTTGTGGACACGAACCACTTCCTAGACACAAGTACGTATATACCTAGTGTCTGCACACACTGCTTTAGGGTTACAACTTGCTAATTGTTTCAATTGATGTTTGAATGGGTTTTTCCTGATACCTCTTTTTCCTGGTTCAGGGTTAATCAAGTTTAATTAAGTTAAATGGTTAATTCATGATTAATTTTAATGATGTTAATATACTAGCATGTGTGTTATACTAAGTTTTTGCCTCTGGGTTACTTGTAATGTTGGTTAAGTTGTTGTATGGGATTCGAGCATGAGCTTTGGTTGTGATAAATGTTGTGATACTCAATATCAACCATTAACTGAATTTTAGTTTGTATGTAATTATCTAGACTAAATGCAACTGAGATTAACTACATGTGGAGTTTTCATGTTGGCATGGGATTTAGGTTTCGAAGTTTTCATTTGACTTTTGAACCAAAATCTGTACATACACTGTCAACCTGAGAATTTGGGGAAAAACTGTTTGTGCATTCTCTAAACACTGAAACCTGAGAAGAATGAAAGAATGCATGAACTGAAATGAGATGGGAAAGCAGTGGCTTGGCCTTGTTTGGCCTGAATAGGCTTGGTAGAGGTTTAGAATTGGGTTTTGGGTTTGTATTGGATTGATGTATCACTGTCATAGACATCCTATTTCATGAAAAACCCTATGCCATATAGACACACACACACACAAATTCTCATGTATCCACACACTATTCCTAATCACCTAAAATCTGAGAACCTATAAGCCTCTATCTACACTCACACACACACACAGAAATGAGAATCAAATCCCTGAAACCTGAGAATGGTATAGGTAGTGTGAATGGGTTTTGGACTGCTTGTTGAGTGTTAACTTTTATAAGTTTAATTGAATTCATTGTTAACTGAGATGTTGGACTTTTTACCATTAAGAAACTTGAGAAATGAATCCAGGTAACTGAAATAAAACCTGAGATCATCCTAAACACACACCTAGTGTTAGACACACCATATATCATTCACCCACACACATTTACTACCTTCCTGAATTTCTGAGAACAATTCACTGAATTTCAGTCACTTGAACACACACAACCTGTCAAATTCTTCATTAGAGTTCAGTCCCTGTATCACATCACAGTCCATATATTCATGTACCACATTCCATATCTTCATTAGAGTCTTTCCAAATACTCATATATATGACTAATTACTTGAACATCAAAATCAGCCTACATCTCATTAGAGTTCAGTCCCTGTATCACATTACAGTCCATATATTCATGTACCACATTCCATAATATACACTAACCTATTTCACATCTCACACATTTCAGTCTCTTCTTTCCTTCTTTTATATATGTATATATATATATATATATATATATATATATATATATATATATATATATATATATATATATATATATATATTTTTTTTTTTTTTATATATATATGTATATATATGTACCTATATATACATGAATGTAATACTATGTATCCACATATGTAATGTAGGTATCCCATGTATGTTAAACTAAATGTTAGATATGCAAAAATATGTACTTAAGGTTGCATTCATATATGTTATGAATATTGTAATAAAGATATGCATATAGGCAATGTAATGCACTATCAAATGCATTGGTATATGCAATATATGCATGTTGTGTGCCTCAATGCCATGTAATGTAATATAGAATGATATACAATGTATGCTCAATGATAAGGTAGTACCCAAAGTATGCCTCTATATGCATGAATGTATATATTTATATATTGAATCTATTTGGTATATAGCCTAGTGTTAGAATTGATGGAACTGGGGATTCCCAGGACCCTTCCTTTGGTGTGCGTATTGATCAATGGAAAGTTAAACAGATCTAATACGTGTTCTAACCCTTCATATGCGGAAACTAGGGTTCACGAATTATACCTGCGGCGGGAAGGAGACAAGTAATTCCTGGCAATCTCGAGCGGACGATCCCAAGATCTTCTGCACGTATTCCTTCCTCGAGTTGGACGTCGTGTGGGCGACGATCTCCCAACCTTTTCTTCTCCTTGGCAGCACTCTCTTTCTCTTCTTACGTGAATTACGAATTTAGAGAAAATTTCAGATTTCTGATCAGTAATCTGGCGGCCAGAGAATAGAGGATATATATAGGCTACGGCAGGGACCATGAAGAGAAATTAGGGTTAGGCCTCCTAACGGATCTGGATATCCCATGTTCAGCCCGAACACACAATCCAGGCCCATCAACAATAGCTCGGTCCACTAATGAGCTATTGTTGCACTACCTCCCTAATCCCAAATTATGTTTGTGGGCCCCTTTTATTATATGCTCGTTTGGCTCCCCATGTTAAGATATCGTATGTCCGTCGATCAAATTAAGTTACTGACAACTATATTGATTCGACATTTTTTATCCTTAAGTAGTACCGCTCAACTTTATTTGTCATGTCGGATATAATCCACCTGCAGGGTTTACATGACAATCCTTATGAGCTCCTTAAGAGGACATCATCAACCCGATGTATCGGGACATGGATTCCATTTATAATCAACAGTCCATCATACATACAATGTTATTACCCAATTCATAGAGGTTGTTGATCCATAATGAATCTCACTCTTTTATGAGTCAAAGTAATGCACATTGCATATACATGTCCGTTATTATATCCAGATTAAGAGTACAAGCATCCATAATAACAGATGTATTTGTTCTCTTATGTAGTCAGTACAAAGAGAACAACCTCAAGTGGTCCTGTTCAATACACACAAAGTGTACTAGTATAAACCTATAGTCAAGATAGACTAATACCAGATTACACTACAACCTTTCTAATAGATTGTCCAAGTCTATCTAGGTTGTGAACTATTTATATACTCCATAAGAAACTGATAATATGATCTTCTGTGTGACACCACACACCATATTATCTACAATATAGAATATCAGACATTTGCATTAACACTTGCAACAAATACAATATGCAAACATTTGCCCATATGATTCTCATTCAAAATTTAAGGAAATAAGGTTACTACAAAAGTGATGCTTTTAGTATATAACCCTAACAATCTTCCACTTATACTCAAAGCATTGATTTTCAGTATACTGTTACAAATCTCCCACTTATACTTAAAGCCATGCTGCTACACATCTGACTCCCATTCCCTCAATATGACTGTCAAAAGCCTTAGCTGGTAAGCTCTTTGTAAAGGGATCAGCTAGGTTGTCGGCTGATGCTATCTTGATCACAGCAACTTTTCCTTTCTTTACGAAATCTCGTATCAGGTGGTACTTCGCTCAATGTGTTTGCCTGTCTTATGGGCTCGTGGTTCCTTCGAGTTTGCAACTGCACCACTATTATCACAATAAAGTGTAATAGACTTAGGCAAACTAGGTACCACATCCAAGTCCAACAGAAAGTTTCTGAGCCAAACTGCTTCTTTGGCTGCCTCAGAGCCTGCCATATACTCGGCTTCCATGGTAGAATCAGCAATACATTTTTGCTTGATACTCCTCCACACAATGGCTCCACCTCCCAAAGTAAACACATAACCTGAGGTAGATTTCCTGAAATTCCTATCTGACTGAAAATCTGAGTCTGTATACCCCAAGGGAACTAAACTATCTGCCTGGTAAACTAGCATATACTCTTTAGTCCTTTTCAGGTGCTTCAAAATATGCTTTACGGCAGTCCAGTGCTCTTGTCCTGGGTTAGACTGATATCTGCTGACAATGCCTACGGTAAAGCAGATGTCTGGTCTCGTACATAGCATTGCATACATTAAGCTTCCTACTGCTGAAGCATAAGGAACTGCCTTCATGTTCTCTATCTCTTTAGGTGTCCTCGGACACTGCTCCTTTGATAGAGCAATTCCATGTCTAAAAGGTAAGAAACCTTTCTTAGAATTTTGCATACTAAAATGAGTTAGTACAGTATCGATATAGGAAGCTTGGGATAAGCCCAACATCCTTTTCTTGCGATCTCGTAGAACTTTGATCCCAAGGATGTGACCTACTTCTCCCAAATCCTTCATATCAAACTGTTTGGATAACCATACCCTTACATCAGATAATACCTTCACATTGTTTCCAATGAGCAAGATGTCATCCACATAAAGTACTAGGAACACCACCACGTTTCCGTCACACTTTCTGTATACACATGATTCATCCTGACATTGATCAAATCCATAGGATTTTATCACCTGATCAAAACAGATGTTCCAAGATCTGGAAGCTTGCTTAAGTCCATAAATGGACTTTTTGAGCTTACAAACAAGATGCTCCTGGCCCTTTTCAATGAACCCGTCTGGTTGCTTCATATAGATGTCTTCCTCAAGACTTCCATTAAGGAAAGCTGTCTTGACATCCATTTGCCAAATCTCATAATCGAGATGAGCTGCAATAGATAAAAGAATCCGAATAGACTTAAGCATGGCTACAGGAGAAAAGGTTTCCTCATAATCGATACCCTCTCTTTGAGTAAAACCTTTTGCTACAAGCCGAGCTTTAAAGGTTTCAACCTTACCGTTTGATCCTCCTTTTCTCTTATAGACCCACTTGCATCCAATGGCTTTTACACCAACGGGTGGTTCTACAAGCTCCCGAACCTGATTAGAATCCATATATTCTATTTCAGATATCATTGCTTTTTGCCAAGACTCGGCATCTTTATCTTGGAGTGCTTCATTATAGGTACAGGGATCATAATCTTCTTCCTCAGGGACGAAGTCTGACGACTCTTCCAAGAACATATATCTATCAGGTTGTATCACAACCCTCCCACTACGACGAGGCACTATCGGTTGTGGTGTAACATTTGTGACACGTTGTGCAGTTATTTGTGGTTCATCCTCTTGTACTATTGGTACTGAAGTACTTGGTGTCTCACGTCTCAGTTCTTCTAGAACAACTCTACTTGTGGGTTTATGGTTCATCACATAGTCTTCCTCTAAGAATCGGGCATTGGTGCTAACAATGACCTTCTGATCCTTAGGACTATAAAATAAACCTCCTTTCGTTCCTCTTGGATAGCCTACAAACAAGCGTACTTCTGTACGAGATTCCAACTTATCTGCTTTCCCATTCAGCACATGTGCTGGACTATCCCATATACGAACATGTTTCAGACTAGGCTTACGCCCAATCCACAGCTCTGTGGGAGTAAGAGGTACTGACTTAGAAGGAACCAAGTTCAAAATATAAGCTGCAGTCTCTAAGGCATATCCCCAAAATGAATCTGGCAAATCCGAATAACTCATCATTGATCTAACCATCTCCATAAGAGTTCTATTCCTTCTTTCGGCTACACCATTCTGTTGGGGCGTTCCAGGTGCAGTCAATTGGGATGCAATCCCAGTCTCTGATAAATAATCCCTAAACTCTCCAAAGAGGTACTCGCCACCACGATCTGATCGTAATGACTTGATACATTTTCCATGACATTTCTCCGTTTCAGCCTTGTACTCTTTGAATTTCTCAAAGCACTCAGACTTACGACACATCAAATAAATGTATCCATACCTTGAATAATCGCCAATAAATATGACAAAATATTCAAAGCCACCTCTAGCTTGGATAGTCATGGGTCCACACAAATCAGAATGAACCAATTCCAACACATCTTTGGCCCTAAACCCCTTTGTCGTAAAAGGCCTTTTGGTCATTTTACCTTCCAAGCAGGATTCACAGACTGGTAGTGCCTCCACTTCCAATGAACTCAAAAGTCCATCTTCAACCGGTCTTTGAATCCTTCTTAGGTTAATATGCCCCAATCGTAAGTGCCAAAGATATGTTTGGTTCATACAAGAAGGTTCTTTTCTCTTATTTAAGTTAGATGACATATTATTCATTTCCATAAGTTGCATTGTGGGCGAAATAGGATTAATGACATACAAATTATCAACCAATGCACCAGAACAGATAAAATGTTTATTCTTTCTAATAACAATATTGTCATTAAAATAAACTGAATATCCATCCTTAACTAACATAGAAACAGAAACTAAATTCCTTCTAAGTGAAGGTGCATAAAGACAATCTCTCAATGTCAAAGACTTATTTCTACCAAAAGATAAAGTAACATCTCCTAAGCAACGACCGATACTTTTGTAGCATCACCCATGAACAAGCATATCTCTCCATCACTGAGCCGTCTGGTTTCCTGGAACCCCTGCAATGTATTGCAGACATGATTAGTGGCTCCTGTATCTACACACCAGGTGCCGGTAGATAACACCGCTAAACATGTTTCAACTACTAGTAAATGAGATATACCTTCTTTGTTCCCTTGTTTGAGAAGTGGACAATCAGTCTTCCAATGTCCTGACCCTTTGCATTTGAAACATTTGCCTTTCGTCTTTTTCACCGTGCCTTGAGGTCCCATGCCCTTCTTTGCTAAGTTTGCATGTTTCTGAATGTTATTCTTCTTCTTACCACCTTTTGGCTTAGAAGTAGAAGCCTTTTCAGAAACAAAAACATGACCACTCTGCCTAAAGAGAGATTCAGCATCCTGTAGCTCTTTTGCAAGTTCTGCCAAACTATACAACCTTTTGTTTATGTTGTAATTAAGGCAAAAATTGTCAAAACTTTTAGGCAGAGTCCCGAGAATGATATCGACCTGGGTTTCCCCATCGATTTCAGCTCCAAGGATCTCCATCTCATTCAGATGACCCATCATCTTGAGAACATGATCCCTTACTGGTGTGCCTTCAGCCATTTTTGTATTCATCAAACATTTTATAGCAAACTGCCTAGCTGCTCTACTCTGATGTCCGAAGAGTTTCTTGAGGTTATACATCATGTCATAAGCTGTGGCCATGGCCTGATGCTGATGTTGCAGTACATTTGACATAGATGCCAGAATGTAACACCGCGCCATCTCATCTGCCTTTTTCCACTTCTTATAAGCCTCTTTGACCTCTTCATCAGAGTTAGCATCAGGCTTAGGTGGGCATTCCTCAACAAGTACATATTTGTACTCCTCAGCAGTCAGAACAATGTCCAAATTACGTTTCCAGTCAATATAATTAGGTCCAGTAAGTTTGTTTTCTTTAAGAATCACCATAAGTGGACTGAAAGAACCCATTTTGAAATCTTGAGAATCACATAAATAAAATTATATAGGGCAAAAAAAACTTTTTGAATTAACTAAATATTGATTCCTCAAAACAATAATAAGAAATTCACCAACACCTTGAACACCATGAATTTAGCATGCCACGATAGTGTGGACGTATACAAATTCATCTTTGTTCAAGTAGATTTTTCTTATTAATTTTACTATCATGTCAATATAACTTTATGACAAATAAAATTAATATGCTGGTCTTGCTCTGGTCATATAAATAATAGCAGTGACTCCGATGGAGAGGATACCATTATTTGTATCTAAGTGTATACCATTACTTAATACTAAGTCCATTACCTTGTAATGAGTTCCTTCAGATGGAGAAGTGAACACATACTAGGTAACTTTCTACAATTATTCCTAAGGAAGTTTGTACTGGTGATCCATAATTATACTTATCTGATATAGAGGAAAGCACTAAAGCCAACACGCAAGTATAATTACATCACCTACAAACCAGTAATGGAGACCATAGGATTTATACTAAATAAAAATCCTCTCCCACTTAGTTATTTAACAATGAGGGTTTTTCTACTAGTTGATATTATGTCCATGTTGTCCATTATTAATGTATGCTTGGTTTTTCAAAAAAAACAACCACATAATAATAAACATGCATAATTAGAAAAAGCAAAATGACAAAGATAAGAGAAAATATCCAACTATTATGGTCATCTTTGCTGCTCCATCCTCAACTATCCGAATCCAAAATCTGGCGCTGCGCAGATCTATACGGGGTTCGACCTGCCCGGTCAGGTCGCGGGGTTCGGGGCAGCGCCCCTTTTTTTTTAGGTTTTGGCTGTCGATTCCTTCATCGAAAATCATCTGTCTGCCTCTGGATGGCTCAAAAACAGCATCTCGTCCGGCGTCAGAAACAGCCACCTCCGCCATCACGATTGATCAAAAATAATTAAAATTACATCAATCCTATGCCTCCCGAAGGAGTTCACACATAATCTAGATTGAAAAATTAAATAAATAAGCACGATCAACCCTCGTGATTTTAATTACATCCACAGCAACAACAACAACCACGACATGTCCGTGGTTTAAACAACACAATCAAAAAAATATGCATTGCACCATAATAGTTGGATCTAAGATGCCTACAAAACCGAGTTAGAACAGATCTACATCTACCGACTATTACATAGCGCAAGTTTTATTGGACAACATGGACGTATCTATCAATACGTAGATCCAAAGTGGCTCTGATACCAATTGATGGAACTGGAGATTCCCAGGACCCTTCCTTTGGTGTGCATATTGATCGATAGAAAGTTAAACAGATCTAATACGTGTTCTAACCCTTCATATGCGGAAACTAGGGTTCACGAATTATACCTGCGGCGGGAAGGAGACAAGTAATTCCTGGCAATCTCGAGCGGACGACCCCAAGATCTTCTGCACGTATTCCTTCCTCGAGTTGGACGTCGTGTGGGCGACGATCTTCCAACCTTTTCTTCTCCTTGGCAGCACTCTCTTTCTCTCCTTACGTGAATCACGAATTTAGAGAAAATTTCAGATTTCTGATCAGTAATCTGGCGGCCAGAGAATAGAGGATATATATAGGCTACGGCAGGGACCATGAGGAGAAATTAGGGTTAGGCCTCCTAACGGATCTGGATATCCCGTGTTCAGCCTGAACACACAATCCAGGCCCATCAACAATAGCTCGGTCCACTAATGAGCTATTGTTGTACTACCTCCATAATCCCAAATTATATTTGTGGGCTCCTTTTATTATATGCTCATTTGGCTCCCCATGTTAAGATATCGTATGTCCGTCGATCAAATTATGTTACTGACAACTATATTGATTTGACATCTTTTATCCTTAAGTAGTACCGCTCAACTTTATTTGTCATGTCGGATATAATCCACCTGCAGGGTTTACATGACAATCCTTATGAGCTCCTTAAGAGGACATCATCAACCCGATGTATCGGGACATGGATTCTATTTATAATCAACAGCCCATCATACATACAATGTTATTACCCAATTTATAGAGGTTGTTGATCCATAATGAATCTCACTCTTTTATGAGTCAAAGTAATGCACATTTCATATACATGTCCGTTATTATATCCGGATTAAGAGTACAAGCATCCATAATAACAGAGGTGTTTGTTCTCTTATGTAGTCAGTACAAAGAGAACAACCTCAAGTGGTCCTGTTCAATACACACAAAGTGTACTAGTGTAAACCTATAGTCAAGATAGACTAATACCAGATTACACTACAACCTTTCCAATAGATTGTCCAAGTCTATCTAGGTTGTGAACTATTTATATACTCCATAGGAAACTGATAATATGATCTTCTGTGTGACACCACACACCATATTATCTACAATATAGAATATCAGACATTTGTATTAACACTTGCAACAAATACAATATGCAAACATTTGCCCATATGATTCTCATTCAAAATTTAAGAAAATAAGGTTACTACAAAAGTGAAGCTTTTAGTATATAACCCTAACAAGAATGACCTATGGGTGGTTGTTTAGACTTGAGCTAACTGGCCTACACCTAGTTTTACCTAGACAATTGACCAGGTTTGACTTAGAGTTGACTTGGACCTAGTTTGACCTAGAAATCATGTAGTTTGCATTGTAGCTTTCAATTCCCTTGTATTTTACATATCATGACTCATATTACTCTGTTTAGGACATTGTGACTCTGGTGCAGGCATCTGATATTACACTACTCTTTTCAGAGTAGCAGGCGAGTACATTCTCTGATAGTTCTCTCATTTATTTGTCAATTACTGTACTTCTGTTCTAGTTTGGTGTATGTGATTCTCTGTTACAAATACGTACTATTATTTCTGAATCTATGTATACGACACACATACTTACTCGTCTTACCTCTATTATTCGAATCACCATACGAATCACTATTCGAACTACCTATTCGTATCTTTATTTGCTGGTTGGACTTGTACTCGTCTTATGTGTTGGATTATGGATTCATTTGTATTAGATGGGCGGGAAAATACTTGATTAGACATGTGAACATTCCCACTATTCGAACCACCCCCTGTGAATAATATTCGAATGATAGCCATTCCACACCCGGCCAGGTGTGTGATGTGCCGTATTTACCCTTTGCCGTTTACATGTCTAACTAAGTATTTTAAAACACACTTGGAGAATTTATTCGAATCATTATTAGAACATCATGTGAATCACTATTCGTATCACCTTATTCGATTCACCTTATTAGAACAATGATTAGAATCACATTCGTCTCATCTTATATTAGACTCACATTGGGATTGCACTCGACTTATATTGTACCATCTGAACTCATTATGTTACTCTAGTGAAGTTAGATCTTATTTTACAGTCTCCTTTGCTATGTTTCTCTTCTTGTTTAGTTATCTTACTTTCCTTGTACCTTAACTGCTCTCTACATCATTACTCGTACAAACTTCCATATTCATCAATACAATTGTCTATAACTGTTTTATAGTTCTCTGTCATTTACTTGGGTTTTCTAGATGAGATTGTGCTCGTTCCTGTCCTGACTGGACCTGTTAAAAATATTACAGATGCTTGCCCTGAGGATATTTGCCCTACTTGCCTTGGAGCAGGAGATGGCTTAGCTACCTATGGCCCCGACACTCAGGAGTGATCGGGAGACTAGCTAGTAGACTTGGTTTAGTTTTTCATGTTTTAGAACTTGAATTGTAATAACTTGTGATACGAGTTGTATTGAGTTTGTTTGAGATGTTATTATTTAGTAGTTTATAAATGTTGTTATTTAGTTTTTAGTTATAAACTTTTGTGTTATCTTATCGTGCTTAGACTGTGATTGAGATTTCATTATATCTATACTTGTCCTCCGTTCGGAGTTGAGATTTGACAAGTACATTATATAATTGCGTGAGTTGTTGATTAGATAGTAACCTAGGACAGCGTTCCACCGCCGATACTGCGGCGTAAGCTGGACGTACCCACTTCTCGTGCCCTTAATCTAGGGTGCGGGTCATGACAGAAATGACTTAGTAACCTAACAAATCAATAGATAGGCTTATTTACACTCTTTATTGTGTGTTGATTATATTAATTCATAAATACAGGTTAATTGAACTTTGACTCAGTGCTCGACACGTGCCAACAGCTCAGGAACGCAGGCAAGTATACCTTGCCTTTTATCACAGTTTTATTTACATGCTCCACTGCTTTCATTATTCAGTTGACTGCTGACTTGTGTTTTACCATTGCTCACAGTTAGCCTTGTAGCTTTCTTGGACATGTTTTTCTCTTGCACTGGTTTGCATTGTATCGTAGGACGATCACGTTATAGATTGAACTGCTATTTTTCTTATTTTGTTGTTTCCAACCTACGAGTCCACACACGGGGCGAGGGTTGTCCATTGCACCTGCGAGTCCACACACGGGACGAGGGTGACTTGTCTTGAAACTGACATGTGAGTCCACAATCGGGGCGAGGGTTGGTATTGCCTTGATTTTCTCGTTTACATGTTTCAGCAATTCATTTATACGTAGTTGTTCCTATATTCATGTCTCGCGCTTGTTTAGTTTCTTCCGCTTTTATCTTGGATTTCTTTCATGCATGTTAAACTGTTAGAAAGGCTTATATATTATGTATCTTGCTAGTCCTCTGAGGACCTGATGATCTCTTCAGGTTTAGCCGAGTATTGAGCCAGGTGCACGCGAGCAGGTTTGAGCCAGCATTGGACCACAATACCACTGCAGACGAGGTTACTTTGATGACTAGCAGTTTTGACTCAGTTATTTCCATTTCATGTATTCTTTTATTCCGTCTACTGGTAGTGGATTTGTGTCCACCAGACGTGACCTGGATTCATGATGAGTTTGATATTTCAGTTTATTCATTCTATATTCAGTTGATTGTGTCATATTTCTGTGGATGAGATCTAGATTGCCTCTGTGACTTGTTTATGTACTAGACAGCGTTCTACCGTCGACACTGCGGCGTAGGCTGGACTTGGACACGTCTCGTATCCGAAAAGCGGGTGCGGGTCGTGACAGCGCCTTCTTCGTGCGGGCTCGCCGCTGGACCGGGCCAGCGCTCCCGTCGGAGAGCATTTCTTCAAACGCCTGATGGTTGAACCGGGCGACCAGCATTTGTTGAGTGGAGCCAAGTTTGGCTGCGTCCGATTGCGTCACCAACTCCTCAGCCGTGGAGAAGTTAGTCTCCAGCAGAGTCGCCATCGTGTTTGCCATTGATTGTAAAAGTACAGAACAATTTTATAGAAGGACTGAACTTAGACTCACAATACAAACTCGCTCATAAAAAGAAAGCCTAGGAATGAAAACCTAGGTACAGCAATCTAAGTACGATTGTTTATTTTGGATTCTGGGGGGTGACGATAGAGGCTCGGGAAAGCGACGGCAGCTCTGCCTTACTGTCATGACCCGTTATCCAAATTGTTGGGCCGGGCCGAGCCATGTCCAGCCTATGCTTGGTTAAAGCGTAGTAAGCTGTTCTAAGAATAGACAATAAAGGATCTAAGCAGCTAACAGTTCTAATATCACATTTAAAAGTTCATCACAACACAGCATCTATAAGCGAAGGTAACAAGCACAGACTTAATAATATACTTTCAAGTATCTAACTGGAGACAAAGTCCAGTATCCAAATATAAGTTCAAAACAAAGTCTAAGTCTCAAAACACAAGAAAGATATCTAAGTAAGGTTCCCCGCTGGGCCTCTTCTGGAGCTAAGGCCAGGTCCTCAAAATCAGTGCCATAATATGAATCACATAGCATTTCCTCCTCGGAAAGTGAACCTACAACGTTATCCTGTCAGGACGGGAACAAGTACAACCTCTACAACTAAAGTACTGAATATATAATGAAAGAGATGTATAACAAGAAACATGGTGTGATGAGTCTATAAAACAGAAAATACTAGAAACATGGCCTCATGGTACAACTGGGATCACGGTATCATAGTAACATAGGGAACATGGCATATCTGGAACCATGGTATGACTGGAATCACAGTAAAATACATTTGTCAAGGTGACACATGTATATCTAATGTTTAAAACTGGAGCAGGTATGTGATCGTCAATATATGTACAATGTGCTGGGGGCACATAATGAAATGTACTTCCGTACAAGTGTAAAGGCGATAGATATACATACGCACAAATACAGCTTTGAGAGATACCTACGGGCGCAGAAATCATATAAAATGAAATTTTGCTCAATAAATACATACGGAGAGGGGGTCATTATCACGTACTCAACTGTCAGTTTCCCCATAACCCATATTCTAACATGTGAGAGATACGAGAACAGTAAAAACATGTGGGAGATACTGGAAGTAGTATAAGCCTGGTAGGAACTGGGAGCAGTATAAAATATGTGAATACTCAGAGCAGTATAAAGTATAGTGAAACATGTACTGAGAACCAATAAGAAGCATGTGAAGATATAAGAACTGTCCTAAGCATGGCAGGTACTGAAAGTAATGCAACATGTGAAGATTTAACTTGCTACCTCAAAGATCAGTATTTTAACATGGTTAATACATGTTCTAGCATTAAAAGACAGTAAATGAGTTTGTAGATGTACTTGCCTCGAGCAAAATAATAATACTAGTACGAAGATATAGATGTCCGGTGTCCTATCAATAATGATATACAAACTCAGCATCTAAGTTATGTTTAAGATTACGCTAGTGGTGTAACACGACTCCTAATTGGATACTAGCCAAGTAGGGACCTAGCATAAAAGTCTAATGTGGTGTGCCACTATATCCAAACTAATTTTTTAGGGTCTTTACACTAGTGCGGGGTGAGGTCCAATACGTCTATAACTCAAAACAACACAAAATATTGAAAGTCGTAACTATTCAATAAATAAATCAAACTGTACCATATGTTCCAACAATTTTTGAGATAGACAAAAGCCCAATTATACATAAAATAAAATACCAAAATGATCCTTGTTAATTATAGAAATTTATACTAATTTTTCTAGAATTTATAAACCCTCATAAATATTTATTAAAAATCAGCAAACACATGTATCCTGAAAATGAGTTCTGTTTTCCTATTTTTATAAAATACCAAAAGTACTTACTAAATGCTAGAAAAATTATAGTAAATTAGCTAAATTAACATAGTATTTAAATACAATTTTTCCCAGATTTTTACAGAAATTAAAATATATATAAAAATTCAAAAAAAAGAAAGTAACAATTTCTGACAAAATAATTAATTACAAATTAAGGATGATACATAAGCAAAATTTACAGATGTTGTCGGATGATAAAATAAATATCCCTATCATTTCCAGAACGGTCAAATTAGCTAAGATAGCCTACCCATAAGTCCAATTTAGACACAGGGGCAAAACGGTAATTTTGGGTCAAAATAATGTCCGCCGTTGGACACACTTTACACCGAAAAATGTGTCGGGTTAGAAGTATACAAAACCTAGAAAATTATATATCCACGAATCCAGAATGATGATACGAACCCAACGGTATGTCCAAAATGGAATTCCGATGTGCCGATCTCAAAATGACACGTTGACGCAGACATTTGGAATCCGGTTTGCACGAAAATGCGTGCCGGAGCAAATGTCTTCAAAACTCAGCAAATTATATGTCAACGAGTCCAGAATGACGATACAGACACAACGGTATATCTGGAATTGGATTCCGATGAGCCGATCTCAAAATGACCCGTTGACTCAAAAAGTGGGACCCGCTTTGCACCGAAATGCGTACCAGGGCCCACGTTCTCCAAATCAAACAAATTTTATATGAAAATATGCCAGAATGATGCCACGAGTCTGGTGGTGTCAGAAATTGAATCTGTAGTCCCGGGTTCAAAAATGGAATTTAACAAGTGCAAATTAAAGAATTAGGACGGCCAACTTTGGCGTCGAATTCGACCAACCGAACGTGCTTATAATGAAACAAAACTTAAAGGAGGCAGGAAGAGGGTTATACCAGATGCGCACAGGAACTAGTAGCATGCAAAACGGAGCTGCAACGATGAAGATACGAACCCGCGAAGTTGGCGTCACGAAACTGTCCAAAAACAATTCAATTTAAAACGTCAACTTGGTAGCCAGTTTTGAGGTATCAAACGACAAAATTAACGGATAAAAATTGAGGGAAGTGAAGTGCTATATACCAAGATTGTGACGGAGCAAAGAGTTCGCCGATCCAACGGTCATATTGACCAGAAAATTCGTACGAAGTCGCTGTGATGGGACATGAATTTTTGTGTTCCAAACTCGCGCGCGCCGACGGGATTCCGTTCAAAACGCACGAATAGCCTATTCGGCGCGTCGGAGAAGATGGTAGTGGACTCGAGGTGGTTACCGGGGGCTTGCACGTCGGTGGGGGGTCGGCCACGGTGGTGGCAGCGCCGTGCGGCAGCGCGGCAGCGCACAACGGCAGCCCGCGCGCACGTGCACGTGCGCGCTGCAGCTCGCCGCAGCTGCTGCTGTGCTGTTGCCTGCTGCTGCGCTGCTGGAGGCGCACGGCGGAGGCAGCCCAGTGGCGGTCGCCGGCGGGGGTGCGGAGTAGTGGTGGCTCGGGTGAGAGTGGTAGTGGTGGAGATGGACGATGATGATGGTAATGATATTAATGGTGATGATGATGGTGTTGAAGAGAATGGTGGTGGTTGTGGGTTGATGGAGAGAAGAGGGAGGAGAAGGAGGAGGTGGGTGGTTGCTCGGCTAGGGAGGGGGGTTCGGCTGCCATGGGGATGGGAGTGTGTGTGTGGTTTAGAGGAGAGAGAGAGGTGTATGTATGTATATATATATATATATATATATATATATATATATATATATATATATATAGAAAGAGTGAGAGAATGAGAGATATTTGAGGGAGAGGGAGAGAGAGAGAGAGAGAGAGGTCGGTCCAAAGGAGGGGGGTGCTGTGGTATGTGTGTGTTTGTAGGTATAAAGTGAGAGAAAGTGAGATATTTACATATATATATATATATATATATATATATATATATATATATATATATATATATATATATGTGTGTGTGTGTGTGTGTGTGTGTGTGTGTATGTATATATGTATAAGATATTTGTAAAGTAGAGAGAGGAAGTGATATTTTCAAAATAGAAAAAATAGGAAAATTATGTGGGGTGTTTGGGCAGTCATGAAAGAACAATATGGGGCTTGGGCTCGGGTCCGGTCGAGCCGGGTTGGGTCGAAATCGGACAGGGGGCAATATTCGAATTAAAATGGGTATTTATAATCATAGGTAAATAAATAACATGTGGGGACTCCAATAAATGGGACACAAGTTTTATGTGGGTAGTAGGCTTCATATGGGCCACGTCCATACTTTGGGTCGACTAGGTTGGCTCGATGTCGGGTCCCAACACTAAATTGGAAAATAAATCAGGTTTTACGGTAGATAATTAATCCGCCTAAATTGACCTGAAAGTTGTACGAAAAAAATGAAGCACAAAATGGAGTGTCTGAGTGGGACACGAAGGTCATGGGTGAAGAACGTCTCGAGTAGATCATTCATGAGAAGTTGGTTCTGAGAAAACGACTGGTCTGGTACTCCTAAATTAAAAGTCACGGTAACGTGCAAACGATGATCAAAGATAAAAGTGGGAATATTTATTCAACGGTTAATTGGTCTAAGTTGACCCGAAGTTGCGCGATACAAAAAGAGCACAAGGGAACGAGTTCAAGTGGGACATGACATATCAAAATGAAGATAATCTTGTCTACTTCAAAACCCATGAAGAGAGTTTACAGAGATTAGCATCCCTGACGCTCCAGAAGTCAAAGTCACGAAAAGGTACATTAATGATCTAAATAATTAAATAATAAAACATTTATCGAAAATAATTCATTTAGAAAAATAAAAATAAATCCTGAAATTCAGGGGGCTTACATCCTACCCACCTTACAAAAATTTCGTCCTCGAAATTAAAAATCATCCAATAGGTCAAACTATAACATGTAGCTACTCTGGCTACGATACTCAAACTGCTACCCTTGTAATCATCTCTTCTGTTTCTCTTTACAATCTTTTCGGTTTAAGTTCAACAAGGGTACTTCTATCATAAACTATGTCATATATCCTTTAAAATCTTCCATACTAACATGAAATCTTTAACGTATACCCTAAAATATAGGTCATTCTCTGGACATATCTATAAACCTCCAATGCTTAATCATCAATCATATTTCCAACCTCAATTGTAAATACTTGATTTCCTTATCACATCCTAAGTATCCTTATTCTATCAATCCACAGTTCCTTAGCATCATTTATCGTCAATCCTTTTCTACAGTTTCTTCTTGAAATCATACGTTCAATTTCTATCCTTGGCGTAGAGCCTTCTTCATTTTACTCAACAAGTCCTCCGAATATAAATCCTCGATTTCAGACTCCCGATTTATTAATTACCAAAGTACATATGTCTTTGTCTTATTCCTTGTCTTTTTAACTGATATCTTTCTGATCTCGTACGCAATACGATAACTCATTCTAATTTATTCTATATCAATCCACATATCGATCTACCCTTTAATCACATGTAATTAGCTTGTAGATAACCAATAATCACTTGGTCATCAAAGTCCTACGAATACTCAATCCTCAAACTCTATGTACAAGATTCTAATCCTCAATCCATAGTCACAATAATATAATATCTCATTATTCCATCTTAGATACCCTATCATCAAGTCATACTATCAATACAATCGTTCTTAATGGTTTCCAAGTCTACTATAGTCAGTCACCCATACTTGTCCTATAAGCTTAATCTAACCAATCCCTAGGAAAAGTATTTGTCACAATCACACAATACATCTATAGTTATACTAAAGAAACAGTTAACAAGATTTGGCTATTTCGGTCGTCTATGAAATAGAAGGTAACAAGGCCTAAGACTGGGTCAAGCAATCCATAACAGTGTACAAACAAGTTAAAGGGTCAAACAAGAGAGGAAAGTTTATCAAAAAATCTCTAAGAATGGTACGAAGACAACGAGATACATAACGAGAAGAATTACCCAAGAGGTTAACGAAGAAGAGTTTAGTCAAGTCATAGGAAAGATGGAACACAAAACTAATTATGTCCAAAAAGATAACATGAAGGCAATCTTGTTGGAGAGTCCTAGAGAACCTGTAATCCTAGTTGTAGATGTAGGTATGACAAAGCTAGTCAAGACGGGGAAGAATGATAATAAGAATTTATTCTTGCTCAATCGGTCATAACGAAGTGAACCAAGTTGAGAAATGATCTGATAACTATACACGTCTTCCTGAAATCATGTTGCCAGAATTTTTGCCACACCAGTAAGCTTATATGCGATAAACGATAGAGTCATAACTAAGGTATACACCCTATAATTATGTTATCTAGAATTCTCAGCACGCCAACCGGTATGGCTGCAAGAAAATCTAAATTCCATAACTAGGATAAGTATATCCAAAATCAGGCCCTATGTTTTTGTCATACCAGCTAATATGGCTGCGATAAATTCTAAACTCCATGAATAAAGCAGACATTTACCTTATCAGGATATATAACAATTCAATCCACAAAATTTAGCACGATGCAAGATCAAAATCAACAACGAAAATCAGAAATTAAATTCAACAACGAATTAAGGAAGAGCAAATGGAAATAAGCAAAAACAGATTTCTAGGTAAGATTAGAGTGAGATCCTCTGCGGTCATCCCAAGGGTACTATCCTGGTCAAAATTGTAACCCACTGAATTTCAAGCAAGAAACTAAATACAGTTAACGGTCCTATGCTGTGATGAGTTCTCCTATGTTGCAATCCTAAAAATCCTCTAGGTGTTCTAAATGTTTATCCCTAGTGTTAACAGGTTGTCCTAGATCCTAATTGCGGGCATGTTTGGTGTAACCAAACAACTTAATTCTGGACCTGTATGGGCCGCCAAAAAAATATGTCACGACCCGTTACCCAAATTGTTGGGCCGGGCCGAGCCATGTCCGGCCAACGCTTGGTTAAAGCGTAGTAAGCTGTTCTAAGAATAGACAATAAAGGATCTAAGCAGCTAACAGTTCTAATATCACATTTAAAAGTTCATCACAATACAGCATCTATAAGCGAAGGTAACAAGCACAGACTTAATAATACACTTCCAAGTATCTAACTGGAGACAAAGTCCAGTATCCAAATATAAGTTCAAAACAAAGTCTAAGTCTCAAAACACAAGAAAGATATCTAAGCAAGGTTCCCCGCTGGGGCCTCTTCTGGAGCTAAGGCCAGGTCCTCAAAATCAGTGCCATAATATGAATCACATAGCATTTTCTCCTCGGAAAGTGAACCTACAACGTTATCCTGTCAGGACGGGAGCAAGTACAACCTCTACAACTAAAGTACTGAATATATAAAAAAAGAGATGTACAACAAGAAATATGGTATGATGAGTCTATAAAACAGGAAATACTGGAAACATGGCCTCATGGTACAACTGGGATCACAGTATCATAGTAACATAGGGAACATGGCATATCTGGAATCATGGTATGACTGGAATCACAGTAAAATACATTTGTCAAGGTGACACATGTATATCTAATGTTTAAAACTGGAGTAGGCACGTGATCGTCAATAGATGTATAATGTGCTGGGGGCACATAATGAAATATACTTCCGTATAAGTGTAAAGGCGATAGATGTACATACGTACAAATACAGCTTTGAGAGATACCTACGGGCGTAGAAATCATATAAAATGAAACTTTGCTCGATAAATACATACGGAGAGGGGGGCATGATCACGTACTCAACTGTCAGTTTCCCCATAACCCTTATTCTAACTTGTGAGAGATACGAGAACAGTAAAAACATGTGGGAGATACTGGGAGCAGTATAAGCATGGTAGGTACTGGGAGCAGTATAAAATATGTGAATACTCAGAGCAGTATAAAGTATCGTGAAATATGTACTGAGAACCAGTAAGAAGCATGTGAAGATATAAGAACTGTCCTAAGCATGGCAGGTACTGAAAGTAATGCAACATGTAAAGATTTAACTTGCTACCTCAAGGATCAGTATTTTAACATGGTTAATACATGTTCTAGCATTAAAAGACAGTAAATGAGTTTATTGATGTACTTGCCTCAAGCAAAGCAATAATACTAGTACGAAGATATAGATGTCCGGTGTCCTGTCAATAATGATATACAAACTCAACATCTAAGTTATGTTTAAGATTACGCTAGTGGTGTAACATGACTCATAACTAGATACTAGCCAAGTGGGGACCTAGCATAAAAGTCTAATGTGGAGTGCCACTATATCCAAACTAATTTTCTAGGGTCTTTACACTAGTGCGGGGTGAGGTCCAATACGTCTATAACTCAAAACAACACGAAATATTGAAAGTCGTAACTATTCAATAAATAAATCAAACTGTACCCTACGTTCCAACAATTCTTGAGATAGACAAAAAGCTCAATTATATATAAAGTAAAATACCAAAATGATCCTTGTTAATTATAGAAATTTATACTAATTTTTTTGGAATTTATAAACCCTCATAAATATTTATTAAAAATCAGCATACACATGTATCCTGAAAATGAGTTCGGTTTTTCTATTTTTTAAAATACCAAAAGTACTTATTAAATGCTGGGAAAATTATAATAAATTAGCTAAATTAACATAGTATTTAAATACAATTTTTCCCAGATTTTTACAGAAATTAAAATATATATAAAAATACAAAAAAAAGTAACAATTTCTGGAAGAATAATTAATTACAAATTAAGGATGATACATAAGCAAAATCTACAGATTTTGTCTGATGATAAAATAAATATCACCAACATGTCCAGAATGGTCAAATTAGCTAGGATAGCCTACCCATAAGTCCAATTTAGACACAGGAGCAAAACGGTAATTTTGGATCAAAATGATGTCCGCCGTTGGACACACTTTGCACCAAAAAATGTGTCGGGATAGAAGTCTACAAAACCTAGAAAATTATATGTCCACGAATCCAGAATGATGAAACGAACCCAACGGTATGTCCAAAATGGAATTTTGATGTGCTGATCTCAAAATAACACGTTGACGCGGATATTTGGAATTCGGTTTGCACGGAAATACGTGACGGAGCAAATGTCTTCAAAACTCAGCTAATTGTATGTCAACGAGTCCAGAATGACGATACGAACTCAACGGTATATCCGGAATTGGATTCCGATGAGCCGATGTCAAAGTGACCCGTTGACTCGAAAAGTGGGACCCACTTTGCACCGAAATGTGTGCCAGTGCCCACGTCCTCCAAATCAAATAAATTTTATATGAAAACATGCCAGAATGACGCCACGAGTCTACTGGTGGTGTCAGAAATTGAATCTGGAGTCCCGGGTTCAAAATGGAATTTAACAAGTGCAAATTAAAGAATTCAGACGGCCAACTTTGGTGTCGAATTCGACCAACCGAACGTGCTTATAATGAAATGAAACTTAAAGGAGGCAGGAAGAGGGTTATACCAGCTGCGCACAGGAACTGGTAGTACGCAAAACGGAGCTGTGGCGACGAAGATACGAACCCGCGAAGTTGGCGTCACGAAACTGTCCAAAAACAGTTCAATTTAAAACGTCAACTTGGTGGCCAGTTTTGAGGTATCAAACGACGAAATTAATGGACAAAAATTGAGGAGAGTGAAGTGATATATACAAAGATTGCGACGGAGTAAAGAGTTCGCCGATCCAACGGTCGGATTGACCAAAAAATATGCGCGAAGTTGCTGCGATGGGACACAAATTTTTTAGTTCCAAACTCGCGCGCGCCGATGGGATTCCATTCAAAACGCACGAATAGCCTATTCGGCGCGCCGGGGAAGATGGTGGTGGACTCGGGGTGGTCGCCGGGGGCTCGCACGCCTGTGGGGGGTTCGGCCACGGTGGTGGCAGCGCCGTGCGGCTGCGCGACGACGCACAAAGGCGGCCCGCACGTGCGCGCTGCTGCTCGCCGCAGCTGCTGCTGCGCTGTTGCCTGCTGCTGCGCTACTGGGGGCACACGGCAGAAGCAGCCCAGCGGCGGTCACCGACGGGGGTACGGAGTGGTGGTGGCTCGGGTGAGAGTGGTAGTGGTGGAGATGGATGATGATGATGGTAATGGTATTAATGGTGATTATGATGTTGTTGAAGAGAATGGTGGTGGCTGTGGGTTGATGGAGAGAGGAGGGAGGAGAAAGAGGAGGTGGGTGGTTGCTCGGCTGTGGAGGTGGGTTCGACTGCCATAGGGATGGGAGTGTGTGTGTGTGGTTTAGAGGAGAGAGGGAGGTGTATGTATATATATATAGAAAGAGTGAGAGAATGAGAGATATCTGAGAGAGAGGGAAAGAGAGAGGTCGGTCCAAAGGAGGGGGGTACTGTGTGCGGGCTGAGAGGTGGTGAGGGGTGTACGTGTGTTTGTAGGTGTAAAGTGAGAGAAAGTGAGATATATATATATATATATATATATATATATATATATATATATATATATATATATATTTTATATATATATATATATATATATATATATATATATTTTATATATATATATATATATATATATATATATATATATATATATATATTAATATATATATATATATATATATATATATATATATATTTTATTATATATAAATATATATATATATATATATATATATATATATATATATATTATATATATTAAAATATATATATATATATATATATGTATATATATATATGATATTTGTAAAGTAGAGAGAGGAAGTGATATTTTCAAAATAAAAAAAATAGGAAAATTATGTGGGGTGTTTGGCCATTATGTGGGGTGTTTGGCCAGTCATGAAAGAACAATATGGAGCTTTGGCTCGGGTCCGGTCGAGCCGGGTTGGGTCAAAATTGGACAGGAGGCAATATTCGAATTAAAATGGGTATTTATAATCATGGGTAAATAAATAATATATGGGGACTCCAATAAATGGGACACAAGTTTTATGTGGGTAGTAGACTTCATATGGACCACGTCCCTACTTTGGGTCGACTAGGTTGGCTCGATGTCGGGTCCCGAAATTAAATTGGAAAATAAATCAGGTTTTACGGTAGATAATTAATTGGCCTAAATTGACCTGAAAGTTGTGCGAAAAAAATGTAGAACAAAATGGAGTGTCTGAGTGGGACACGAAGGTCATGGGTGAAGAGCATCTCGAGTAGATCATTCATGAGAAGTTGGTTCTGAGAAAACGACTGGTCTGGTGCTCCTAAATTAAAAGTCACGGTGACGTGCAAACGATGATCAAAGATAAAAGTGGAAATATTTATTCAACGGTTAATTGGTCTAAGTTGACCCGAAGTTGCACGATACAAAAGAGCACAAGGGAACGAGTTCAAGTGGGACATGATATATCAAAACGAAGATAATCTTGTCTACTTCAAAACCCATGAAAAGAGTTTACAGAGATTGGCAACCCTGACGCTCTAGAAGTCAAAGTCATAGAAAGTGACATTAATAATCTAAACAATTAAATAATAAAACATTTATCGAAAATAATTCATTCAGAAAAATAAAAATAATCCCTGAAATTCAGGGGGCTTACACTTACTCCTTGGACGATCGGACGTAGCCTTGGCTCTGATGAAGAATTGCTCTCGGGATCGTGGGAAGACTCTTTTGTGCGTGCCTTCGTCTCTCTGTATGTCCAGTCGGGTGGAGAGAGACTTTTTTTTGCAAGCAAATGGTACCTCGTTATATTTTTCCAGATCTGAATCTCTCTTGCAAGGGAATGGCACCTTGCTATTTATAGGAGTGGGGTGTGATCATTAGGTTTTACAATGATTCCCCCCTTGAAAAGTCGGCGGCCAATCATCTGGGCCATTAATCTTGATTGTATTACATCTGGGCAATTGTTTCTTGATTGTGCCAAATCCGTTTGGACAATTAATGCTAATTGTAATGAATCTTCATAATTTGTTATGACAAGCTCGGATCTCCCGCCACGTGTCCAATTTGCTTAATCATAACAAATCTGATTTGATCTTACTAATAATCGTGATTGCACTAAATCTGGTTGTCAGGATTTGCGAGTAGCCATAACTTCGAGGGGATAAGATAGCCACGTGTCTCAACTTTTCATGAGGATCGCCACGTGTCTCAACTGTCGTGAGGACCGCCAAGTGTCTCAATCATCATAAGCGGGGCGTCTGGCAGAGCCGCATAAGTGCGGTCTAAGTGAACCGCAAACGGGTGGCCCCCACAATCCTAGCCGCATAAAGGTAGCGGCCGCATGGGGGCAGCAGCTTCGTGAAGGAGGCGGCCACATGAAGGAGACAGCCGTATGAAGCGGACAGCCACATGAAGGAAGAAGCCGCATGAAGCGGACAGCCGCATGAAAGAAGCAGCCGCATGAAGGAAGCAGCCGCATGAAGTGGGCAGCCGCATGAAGGTAGCAGCCGCATGAAGTGGGCAGCCGCATGAAGATGGCAGCCGCATAGGGATGGCAGCCGCATAGGGGTGCTTGGGACTCGACGGATCCTGTCAGTTATAAAAGATTTTCTTCTTTTCCCAAGGAGTACGCCATCATTATTTCAACTTTATGTCAGAGCTGTCATTTATTGTGTCAGAGCTGTCATTCATTACGTCAAAGCTGTCATCAGAGCAATTAATTAGAGGGCTGCTTTATGGCCAGCTGTAGGAGCGGACAGCGCATGACTACGTGTCTTTGCCTGAGCCGCATGGAGCTGTTGGGGAGTTCCGAGCTGCATAAAGTTATGAAGGATTCTCGAGCCGCATGAGGCTCCTTCTGTTTGGAGCCGCATGGGCTTTTCTTGTCCTTTTCCATGCTTCTACAGGTAGATCGGTCTGCTATCGACTTGCGAGAGGTAGTTACTCACAAACTCAAAATGAAAGAAGCAACTGTTGGGTGTGATGAGCTCTTTTCGGGGCGTCGTTGCACCCAGGTCATCATCAACTGCTTCTACGATAAGTCAGCGGCACCTGAAAATTGGCAGTCCATTTTTTAACAACTGTACTAGCCAGCACCTGTCCGACAACAACTTGAGAAACAGGTGTAAATCCCGGGAGACGAGGAATTTCCTTTCGCCTCTTATAATTCAACTCGGAAGGCTCTTCCCGGCAAGGAAGGAAAGAAGACAGGCTCTTCCAGCCCGGCAATCTTAGCCAGCACTGCAAGGAAACTCTCATCTGGAGGATTACCACCGACAGCCACAGGGGCGTCTACGTAGGCACTCGATCCAAAAAGAAGCTCCCGATACCTCGGGGTGCATCCTTGACCTCCCTAGGGGTAGATGAGGCTGGGGATAGCAGTCCCCTCAATATATGCGACAACCCGGTGTTCCAAGAGCACACACAGGGGATAGCGCTCCACTGGAATTATGCAACAGACATGGACGTCCCTGAGGGTGACCGCCTTCGCCAAGATAATGTGGCTTCCTGCACAGGGGGTAGCACCCCTTCCGAGCCCGAGGAGGAAGACATTTCGACATTCCTCGATGATTTCTCGGTACGAGGGTATGACACGGAGAGCACCTCTTCTACGATCCCTTCCATGTCTACCCACTTGCGGACAGTCTTTATGGCCGACGATGATCATGAAGCGCCTACTGACCGACAATATCTAGAAGTACTTGAAGTCATGCTCCTATCCTTGGTCAAGTCAGTAGACGAAATCAAGGCTGCCTTGCCGACTCAACCGGCAAGAACGCCTGGACAAACAAGCTTGGGACCCGCAGTCAACACAGACTCCAACACGACCGCTCCTCCTTTGGGTGACAATCCTCTAGGAGCATTCGCTCCCTCAGCTGTAGACGAAGCCATGGAGACAAGGAGGGAAGTCCAGGAGCTTCGAGCAATGTTCAATGCCCGAGACATCTCCCGGGACCTTAGAATACGGCATGCCTATCCCGTTGCGTGGAGAGATGTTCCTTTTCCGCCACGGTACAAACTATTTCATATTGATTCGTATGACGGGAAGACCTCTGCTAGTCGGTATATGACTTATTTCAAGGTCACAACCGACCATTAGCCGCATAGCGATGCCATCCTCACATGATTATTTATCGGAGCATTGGAGGGAATCGCATTCGAATGTTACCGCAGCCTTCTGGACAATTGCATCCATTTTTTTCGACGACTTCAAGCACATATTCCTAGAAAGATTCTATAAAGTGGAACATGATGTGACAATGTCATCTCTCATGGACGTCGTTCAGGGGGAGAGGGGGCTAATAAGAAACTATATCGAGCAGTTCCGCCAAACCGCAATGAGATTTCCCCAAGGCAATCCTGAAAGCTCCTTGATTGAAATCTGCCAGAAGAAGTTGCTCCCCGCAATCAGCCTCTGGATGGGTGAAGATCAGTTCAAGGATTGGACGACCTCCATCATAAGCGCCACTAATATGGAGACGAAGTTAAAGATGGCTCGCCATCTGGAATTACACATCCCGGATGGAGAGGTCAAAGGCAAACGTCCTGGTACCACCCCCAATAACAATAACACTGACGGCACCTCCAATAATTAGGACAATAAAAGCAAACAGACCATGGTCGCTAGTATGACCAAGAAGCCCAAACAAAAGTAGGCAGAAGCTCAGTAGCCCAAGGTGAATTATTTATTCGAAGATAGTCATGTCAAGCCTATCTTCGATATGCTCTTACAAGGGGACAGGATCCAACTCCCTCCACCAAGGCGCAAGCCTCGAGCGGTAAAGATAGAGGACCCAAAGTACTGCCATTTCTACCTCAATGTTCATCATTCCACTCATGACTGCTTTCAATTGAAGCGGTACATCCAGAGTCTTATCGACTCAAAAGCTCAATCGTTAGACTTTGAAGAGGTTACCGTGGCGGCAAACATGGTATCAATTCAGTTCAGTGACTTCCTTCCAACAAGTACTCAAGACGGGGTAATACCTATCTCTCGGGCAACGATGGAGGTTACTAATCTTCCCCCCATCCGGGACCAGACGACTGGCTTCGTACCTCTCACCACGTCACGAGAAGAGTTCATGTGGGTGCACCCAGACTTAGTGCCCAAAGTTACTCAGGCGGCGTCATCTCCAACCAACAAGAAGAAGGGCAGGAAGTCCAGATCCTGCCATACAATTTCAACCAAAACTGAGGAAGCGGCGGCCATTGTCACCCGGTCCGGGGCACAAGTTCAGCCCACTCTGGATAGTTCAGTCGAGGACCCTCAGCTGGCAACGATGCCTGCCACTGATGTTCCGGGGCCATCTCAGCCTCCACCGACAAACAGGGCCAGGCCGAAAGAAACTCGCTTCGACAGGCCGCTCTGTAAAGATGTACCTCAATAGCTGGAGAGACCTTACAACTTTGACATATTAGCACAACTAGCTAATACGCCAACAAAGTTGTCATTATACGAGCTCCTAAGGCTCGCCAAGGATCTTCGTGTCGCATTGAGCAAAGCGCTCTAGAATATTGACGCTTACTTAGCCCAAGTCAAACCTACATGGGAAGACTCGTCGACAGATCTCCAGGACAGCAACTGTACGGATGCAATGTCCAATATCGTATTCATCCCACAGGATATGTTGATCAATACCAACTTGTATGATCGCCCTTGTACTATACTGGATACATAGGCGACATCAAGGTGGATCGGATGCACATCGATCCTGGCTCGTCGATAAGTATCATCCCGAAAAGCTTGCTTCAAGTTCTCGACATCCCTATGCACCTGCTAGCGGGGACCAACACTGCCATTAGCGGTTTCAACTCGGAAAGGAGCTATCCCTTAGGAAATATTCGATTGAAATGTCAGATCGATGACCTGAGGACTGAGGTTACCAGCTACGTCAAAGATGCAGATACGTCCTATAATATCCTCTTGGGGAGTCCGTGGATACATGACTATATGATCGTGACATCCACACTCCACCAGTGCTTCAAGTATGTCAGTAAGAACGACTTCGTGAAGACTGAATTCGTCGACATCGATCCCTTCAAAGGGGTTGAATCTTATTATTCTTCGGAGGCTTGTCTATATGAAGAATCCAAGAAGCACATAACTGACGAACTAGAGGCCATCACAGGGCCAGAGGAACCCTTGAGAATTTATCTCCAGGCCCGTAAACCGGACAAAGCCGTACCCCTTGTCGCAACTTTGCATAAAGAGGTGCCCGGTTCCTCTGTCCCAGCTGCGCAGTTGGAACCGATCGTCAGTCGACTCCCAAGGACCAGCCAGGAGCCCAGACCCGTCATAGGGCTGATGGTGATCCGATTGCCAAAATCCAATCAAAGGCGACCGAAAGATGCGAGGCCCTCTGTGGAGCCGATGGTGATCCGATTGACAAGATCCAGTCAAAATCAATCGAAGTCCTCTGCCGAGCCGATGGTTATCCGTCTTCCCAAGATGATCCGGCAACCAAGTGTTGATCCGAGGCCCTCAGGCAAGCCAGTCCATAAGCAGAACCCTTGGTGGTCAAGTTTCCTAAGACAACGTCTGAACCTCCGGTCTCACAGGGGTAGCTGAAGAGGATACAGAACTTACAAAGTATCTGGTCGCACAGGTGGACAGTCCCTCTCCTGATGATGTAATACCTGTAGATAAAATTCCTTATTAAGAGGCTGTCGTTGAACTATCCTGAGTATAATAAGCTTAATCTGATGTATGATGTGGGGAACGGTCTACTTGCACTCACAGGTGACAACCGTCCATCACGCAAACCGACTTACTCCCATTAGAGGTGCCTACTTCCTAGTCCCAGGTAGAAGAGAAGGGGATCGCACGATCATCTTCGGCCGAAAAGAAGGTCATCAACCTTTCATGCCACAAGAGTTTGATCTCGAACCCAATACTGGAAGATTACCGCTCTACCTGTATATTCCTCAAGCCAAGTACTTCATGCAAAACAGGGGTATGACATGGAGGGTACCCCAGGTCTGAATTATGATAACGGTCGGTGATCGCCTCTGCATCTGTCAGCCCCGACTAAAAAACCTCGAGATTATTACAGCAAGTCCAAATGTAGCCTCATTTATGTTACACCAGCAACAACGCCCGAGAGCTCCGATGAGGAATGTGAGTGGCATTCTCACTCATCCTAATCACCTACATACGATTTCGATGACAACATTGGAGATATATTCAGGCAGACATTATCTGTCAACGTGGCATCTGCTGACAATGAAAAAGAAGACAAAGATCTACTCGAACCTCTTGAATTGGCGCCAAGGGTCCAACAACTGGATGCACAATGGGAGAAGCGCTTTGAACTACGTGACCCTCCCACCGAAAATGAGGTTATGCAAGTTAACCTCGGTGATGAATCCTCTCCAAAGCCAATCTTCGTCAGTAAAAGCCTGACGGACGGCGAGTGGGAGTCGTTGTTGCAACTTGTCAGATAATATATCGATGTTTTCGTCTAGAGCTATGAAGACATACTAGGACTAAACCCTGAGATTGTACTTCATAAGCTCAATATTCATCCGGACGCAAAACCAGTCAAACAACAGCAATGACGATTCCGTCCAGACATTATGAACTCTATTGAAGCAGAAGTAAATAAGCTTATAGCTAGCGTTTTCATCCGCGAGGAGCTGCACCCTGACTTGATAGCTAATATAGTACCAATTGTCAAGAAAAATGGAAAGATTCGAATCTGCATCGACTTTCGCAATCTGAAGGCGGCATGTCCTAAGGATGAACTCCCTTTTTCCATCACTGACATAATGATCGATAATACGTGTGGCTTTGAACGCATATCCTTATGGATGGCTTTTCAGGATACAATCAAATCAAAATGTCTCATGATGATGAGAAGCATATGTCATTCGAAATATCGATCAGTATGTATTGTTACATAGTCATGCCCTTCGGCCTGAAGAACGCCGGTGCTATATATCAACGAGCTATGAGTGTCATCTTCAGAGATCACTTGCGTAAGACGGTGGAGTGTTACGTTGACGACATTGTCATCAAAAGCCGCTCCAAGGATGATCACTTACACGATTTGAGAACAGTGTTCAACCTTATGTGAGCGCACAATCTGAAGATGAATCCCACCAAGTCCTTTCTGAGTGTGTCCAGCAGGAAGTTCTTGGACTTTTTTATTACTTCCCGGGGCATTCATATAGACCTCGATAAGATAAAGGCAATCCTGGAGATGAGTCTACCGAGGAACCTCCGTGAACTCCGTGGCCTTCAGAGAAGACTAGCTTACATCAGGAGATTCATTTCTAACCTTCCAGGGTGATGTTAACTCTTCACACAACTTATGAAGAAAGGCGTCTCTTTCATATGGAATGAAGAATGTCAACGCGCTTTTGATGACATTAAGGAAGACCTGTCGAATATGCCGGTTCTGGTAGCCCCGGTCGCCGGAAAGCCTTTTATGCTCTATGTACGAGCGATGGAACACTCCCACGGCGCCTTGCTAGCACAGAAAAATAATGCGGGGTACGAATAAGCCATCTATTATCTCAGCCGAATGATGGTGGGGTCGGAGCATAGGTACACTGCCGTGGAGAAGGAATGCCTTACCTTGGTATCCGCTATTCAGAAAACATGACACTATGTGTCATGGCAGACCATCCATATTGTCTCGCGAGTTAATCCCCTCAGGGTTCTCATGACCAAGCCAGGTGCACTCAGTTCTTGTCTAGCCACATGGGCGATACTGTTATCCCCCTACGATATGGTCTTCGTTCCGCAGAAGGATGTCAAAGGTCAAGCCTTGGCCAACTTTCTAGCAGCCCATCCAGGCTTAGAAACAGCCAGAATCTATGAAGAAATCCCAGACGAAGTCGTTAACTCAAACATGACTTCACATGATGACGTTTGGCAAATGTTCTTTGACGGTGCTTCAAGAACAGGGCCACAAGGTGATATCGTCGCTGGAGTCGGGGTAGTATTAATTTCTCCCTCTGGATTGGTAGTCAATCGGACATATTCTCTCACAGAACCTTGCTCAAACAATATAGCCGAATATAACGCTCTGGTCATCGAACTCCAACTCGCAAAAGAGGTAGGGGTTAAATACCTGGAAGCGTATGGTGACTCACAGCTGATTGTTAATCAAATCCGAGGCTCTACTACCAGAATAAGTCATTTTAGCGACGCCTAAAGACGTCGCTAAAACGACAAATTACGTCGCTAAAAATATTTATCGACGCAATTACCGACGTTTTGGACTTGTCGCGGAAACGTAAGTCGCTGATCTTTAAAACGTCGCCGAACGTCGCAAATACCTACGTTCACCGACGTATGTTTACGTCAGTATATCCTGGGATATTACCGAAGTCTATCGTCGTTTCGTCGGTGGATTAGCGACGTGTTGAAAGTCGCTACACGTCGGTAAAATCCTGGGAACTTATCGACGTTTACCGTCGTTTAGTCGGTGAATTAACGTCATTGAAAATGTCACAAAACGTCGATAAAATACTGGGAATTTGCTGACGTTTACCATCGTTACGTCGGTGGATTGGCGACGACTATTATGTCACTAAATGTCGGTAATTCCTGAGATTATTACCGACGTTCACCGACTTTTACCGACGGTCTCCGACGTGTAAGGACGTCGGTAAACGTCGGTACCTGGAAAATTTTACAGATTTACCGACGTTTATCGACGCAAACGTACGTCGGTAGATGTCGATAAACGTCGGTAAATCTGCAAAAAAAATAAAAAAATAAAATACAGAATGTCCTTTTCTTCCTGTAGTTTAAAAAGATAACCATAAAGACACAGTATAACAAATATCCTTTTCTCCCTGGGTTGGCCGACCCCTTCGGTGGAACACTCAACACCGGTAAGCGTAAACCACAGAAGCACATTAACATCCAATTGAAACGAATAATAACATAAACAACAGTATAACACAATGTAGCAGGCAACAAATAGAATAGGATCCAACAAATAGAATAGGCACAACCAATAAGTATCCAAATAACCAAGTCTACACCAAATAACAAAGTCTACAACCAAATAACCAAAGTCTACACACAACCAACAAATAGAATAGGATCCAACAAATAGGATCCAAACATCCAAGTCTACACAACCAACAAATGTCCAAGTCACAAACAAAGGATCAAACAAACACAAACAAACTGTCCTAACTAGGACTACTAGGGATCTGGTATAGGAGGGGCACCGCCGCGATAAAGGGATAAGAACAACTCATACTCTTCAAGTGAAATCGATACCGATGGAGCAGGCAGTGACGTCGGTGGAGCCGGTGTCGATAAAAAAGGCGGCAGAATCGACGACGATGAAGGTGCACCCGGAGGACCAGCACGCTCCAATGCTATAAGTCACTGGTTGTATGAATCCATGGTAGATAACAGTCTATCACTGCTCTGGACCATCGAATCTGTCACCAATCTCAGCCTATCGGTCATGGTCACCTGTGCTGTCTGCAGCTCCGTCACCGTGCGCTCTAACCCTCCAACGCTGCGCTCTGTTCTCTTAGTCGTCTCCATGAGCTCCATAATACCGTGGTCGAGCGCATCTAATCGTGCTATCAGCACAGGTTCGTCCGTAGGGTGCTGAGACTGCTCCTCGATCCGTCATAGCAGGTCGTCACGGAGAAACTCCATCATCTGGTGGACTCGGGCAGACTCCTGGGACGGCTGTGAACCATGCACACTAGCAAGAGATGCCCTAGAGGATTGGGTCGCAACTAGGGTGCCATAGGATCCCATACCGTAGTACGTACCCCTATGGAGTCCACCAGCAGCGGTCATCCATAGCTCGTCCGCCGATGGAGCTTGAGTGGGCTGCGAGGAAGTATCGGTCTCTCCTGCATTAGGTGCACTAGCAGCCGCCCGTTCCCGCAGCCTCTGATACTCGGCCTAGAAAGTATGGATAGTACTCTATAATTTATAATTTCTAATTAGTGTACTTATTATTACTAACTACATAAATATTTATTTGCATCATATTTACTAAGTTATATTAAAATTGAAACGAAGTATTAAATTAAGATAACGTATTGTAATACTTACATAGGTCTGCTCGACCCTCTCGTCAATAAGGCCTTCGCCCTTCCGATGGGTGGCTAGGAAGACGGTCACCATGTCGGCGTTACCGACCTTCCTTACCTGTAATTAAATATATTATCTTAGTAATAATTTATCGGATTTACCTGATAACAGCATATGATAATACAACAAATAATAGAGACTAGAAATATGAAAGTACAACAAAGACAAGATAATAACCAAGACAACATATGATGATACATTCTACAATAAACATCTAAGTCCAGATAATATATTCTAGAAGAAACATCTAAGTTTAGATAAGTATATCTCTCTCAATCATCTTCAGAATAATAATTTTGTTCGTCTTCCTCGACCTCATCTTCCTCTTCCTCCTCATCTTCAATTTCATCTTCGCCTTCGTCGACTTCGTCTTCCTCTTCGGATAATTCTACATCTTCTATATTAGGTGTCGTGTAATACGTAACTTCCGTGGAGTCCACATCGACAATATTGGTTACAAGAGGTAGCTCGTCCTCCTGGTAAGCTTTTTCGTCGACATCAAAAGTATATCTAGCTTTAGTCTTGCATACTGCCCACTAGTCAGACTTCGTTGCTCCCCGTCTCGGATAATCTGTGAAGTACACAAGCTGAGCCTGAGTTGCTAGGACAAACGGTTCGTAGCCTTGATATCTACGCTTGAAGTTTATATCCACAAGACCATGCTTGTCAATTTTCCAACCTTGATTTTCAATCGGATCGAACCAATCACACTTGAACAATACGATCTTTATAGGTTCTCTACCATTATTATATGATAACTCCACAATCTCTCGCAAGATGCCAAAGAAATCATTTCCTGGATCGACGTCTTTGTAGTTCGAAGACTTGATACACAAACAACTGTTTTTCATGGAATCAAGATCCAGGAAGTTGTCTCTGATCGGAGCATTTGTCCACTTGAACCGAAAGCCATTGACACAGTAACTTGGCCATATTTTAACAAAAGTAATTAGTCCCTTGGTAAGAGTTCTAATTAATTCAATCTCGGGTGAAATTAGACGATTGACCTGAATATCAAAGAAGAGATAATAAGTTATTTATTGCACAGTTGCATTAGAAGAGGCCAGTAATTATCGAGCTACTTACATATTCGTTCAACCAAAAAGGAAAATGACGTCTTATTTCTTATTCTAATGCTTCGTCTGTTAGGTAGGGTCTAACCAGCCTCAACTAATCATTATATGTGCTGGAAAACAACGAAGCAACTGCCGATTAGTACAATAATACTAGCTTATACTATTACATTGAGATGACATAAACTCATCATTCCTTACTTACCCCTCTAGCTTCTCCACTTCATCCTCGTCACAATTGAGTAATACATACAATTGAGCAGCCTTAGCTCTTCGTCATTCAAATATCTCTTTTTCATTTTCCCCGAAGGCTTTCCGGACGCATTGAATACTTTCAGTATTCCATCATTAAATTCTTGATATCCGTCGTCATTTCTTAGAGCCCTCGTTCTATTCGTAGCAACATGAGGTTTGAAATAGGAGGAGTAGAAATTTGTAATCTCCTCGAGAATATAGGCTTCACAAATAGAACCCTCGACCTGAGCCTTATTTTTTACCTTTCTTTTTAGGTGATTCAAATGTCGCTCGAACGGGTACATCCATCGATATTCGACGGGTCCACCAAACGTGCCTCGTAGGAAAGATGAATCGGCAAATGCTCCATAGAGTCGAAGAATCCAGGAGAGAACACCCTCTCTAGTTTGCACAGTGTTACCGCAATGTCCTTCTCTTGTTTTTCTAGATGATCAACGAGCAATTTCTTAGAACAAAGATCCCTGAAGAATTATGCTAAGCTCCGTCAATGGATCCCAAACTGCCTGCGATAAGGATTCCTGAAATACAATCGGAATTAACCGCTCCATGAATACATGACAATCATGGCTCTTCATACCTGTCAGTTTGTTCTCCTTAAGGTCGACGCATCTTCTCAAGTTCGAAACATACCCATCTGGAAATTTTAGACCTTGAATCCACCTACAAAGCCTCACTTTATCCTCCTTCTCCAGTGAGAAATTTGCCTTAGGCTGCTTCAACTTCCAATTCTCGTCCTCTATCAAATACAATGTAGGACGTCTACATATTTCTTCCAAGTCCAATCTAGCCTTTGGATTGTCTTTTGTCTTTCCCTTTACGTCCATTACAGTATTAATTATGTTGTCAAACACATTCTTCTCGATATGCATGACATCAAGGTTATGTCTAGTCAGATTGGTGCTCCAATATGGAAGATCCCAGAATATACTCTTCTTCGTCCAGTTATGAGTGCGACCAAATCCGTCACACTTGTAGCCCGTAGCAGGCTGCTCAATAGCTCTTGGTAAATCTTTTACCTCTTCCCATATCGTGTATCTGGGCCACCTTGGCGGGCGATTAGCCTTCTCCACAATGCCAGCACAAAAAGCATTCCTGTTCCTCCGGTACGGATGATCCTTCGGCAGGAATTATCGATGACAATCGAAGAAGCACGGTTTGCCTCCGTGTTTTAAACGGAAAGCCTTAGTGCTGTCCATACAATACGGACATGAAAGACGACCATGCGTGCTCCATCCAGATAACATTCTATAGGCCGAAAAGTCATTGATAGTCCACATAAGTGCTGCCCGCATCGAGAAATTTTGTTTTCTAGATACATCGTACGTGTTGGAACCTACTTCCCACAGATGATTCAACTCATCAATCAATGGCTGTAAATACACATCGATGTTCCTTTTCGAATTGTTCGGACCTGGGATAATAACGGTGAGAAACATATACAAAGTCTTCACGCACATCCAAGGCGGTAGATTGTATGGGGTGACGATCACAGGCCAATACGAATACTGGGATCCCGAAAGTCCGAATGGGGTAAAATCGTCGGAGCAGAGACCCAATCTGACATTACGCGGATCAGAAGCAAAATCTGGATACTCTCGATCAAAGTGCTTCTATGCTTCTCCATCAGATGGGTGATCCAACACTCTTTCGGTATGTTCCCGCTTATGCCAACTCATGTTTTCTGCAGTTTCCTTCACTGTAAACAACCGCTGCAACCGCGGCGTCAACGGCAAGTAGTGCATCGAAGAGGTAGGCTTTCTGGTACCGACAGACTTTCCTCTACCACATGCCTTGTAGCGATCGACACCTCAAAATCTGCAGGCATCTTCATCCTTGTCGTCTTTGTAGTACAACATGCACCCGTTGCGACAGGCATCGATTTTTTCGTATCCCATCCAGAGCAATCTAACCATCCTCTTAGACCGGTAGAAGTCTTTAGGCAACTTCGCACCCTCAGGCAATATTTCTATAAGCAACTCCATAAGACGGTTGTAGCAATCTTGCGACATGTTAAATTCGAACTTGATGCTGAACAATCTTGTAACCACCTCCAACGGTGAATGATCCTCACAACTAGGATATAATGGAGTCCTTGTATTCTCCAGCAACTCCATAAACTGTGCAGCATCGGGGTTCGGTGCCTCCTCAGATGCATCATGATCATCCGGATCAAAACTAGTCCCGGCCGCGTCAAAAACTATGTTCACCAACCCATCGTCGTAAGAAGCATTGTTGTGAACATCCACATAAGGCTCGTACTCCGATGCTAAAGACACAAGTTCTTCGTGCTCGCTCCACTGATAGTAATTCGGCGTAAAACCCTTCGAGTATAAATGATACGTGACATCCACTTTTGGATGATATTTCAAGTTGTGACATCTCACACACGAACACTTAATTTTGGTACCGTCCATGTACTGAGGGAACGCCTTGGCAAACTGCAGGAACTGGTGTACAACCTCTATGAATTCATCCTGCACACCGCACATGTCATCAGGATGACGGTTGTACATCCAAGTACGATTCCGCAGATAGTAATTCAGCTCCATAATTCTGTAAGATAGATACATCAAGGTAGTAAATGATATGCAAGTGTCAAAGCTTTGAAATAGTAGCTCAACCGAGGGATAGAGTTAATTGGAGGAAGTTACTGGAGAAAGTGAAGACCGACATGAACTAATGATGCACGAAAATGAGGGTCTCAAAGCTGAAACAAGTCAAGTTGTGCTTTGGAAAAAGAACTCTTGCAAGCTCTTTGTTCACAAAGAAAGCTATAAATAGAGAATACAGAACAAATATCGAGTTCGTAACTCAAGTATAGAGCATACAAGAGTCGTAAACTCGAGAGATGTTCTGCATTCGTTATATCTTGCTTTGTGCACAAAGATCTTAACAAGAATAGAACATATCCAAAAAACAACTTTACTTGTTACAACTTTGATCCCCAAATTCTCGTTTGTCAGTTCATGCGGTCTACACTTTCCGCAGTATATGTACATATGACATTTTATGTTAAATGGTTAGAGATTATCGGTCATCTTCTTTTCGCATTGCTAACTTTTGTTTTGCGTGTTTGTGCGTGCGGTGGTCAGAGATTATCGCGGCGGCATATCACCCGTGTCTACATAAGGACGTCGCTATAATATTTCATATAGGGTTGGTTGCTCGATCAATTTCATTTTTTCACCCAAAATTTTCGTTCTCCCGCCTCCTTCCCCCGCGACGAGCTCCTCCCCCTCGACGACCCCCTCCCCCCTCAGCGATCCCCTCCTTCATCGGTGCAGCGATCGCGGTGGCATATCACTCAAAGGATGAGTTGTATAAGTCAAGTTTTAGGATATTAGTCTATATATTATGTATAGTCCAACCGAGTCAACTCTAAGCTAAACTAGTCCAACTTGGTCAAACTAGCCATTTCTAAGTTGTATAAGTCAAGTTTTAGGATATTAGTCTATATATTATGTATCTAGCTATATTGTATCTAAGCTAAACCGGGTCAACTTTATACTAACATAACTTTATAAGTCAAGTATATAGTATTACTAAAAGAACTTTTGGACTTATAGTCCTAGGCATATTGAATTAGATGTTGGCAAATTAGTTGGTTTAGAATGTTAGGTTGCAGATATTGAAGTGGATAGAGGTAGGTTCGAGCAAGTGATCCTTTACAATTAAGACTCTGACACTATGGTCAAGTATCATAACTGAATCCTTCTTCATGTCAAATTTATGATGTTAACCTTAGCTGAGAGTAAGCATTTAATGTTTCCAATTGAGTACTCACCTAGACAGGTTGCACTAATGTTAACAGTAGGAATGATGTTTGGAATGGTTTATGAAGTGGTGAATCAACATTAGGTAGTTGGATTTATTTTAGACAACCATATTAGTATATGGAGGGCCAAACAGTTGGTGTTAGATGTAGACTAACTAAACTGTGAAAGAAGATGGATATTTGTATGAGTTAGCTTCAGTAGAAAGACTGTGACTCTGCATGAGTCATATTAGAGGAGTTACTCTGCATAATCATGTACTAAGATATGGGTTAGGGCTTAATGGGCTAAGCTAAGCTAGGAGTCCAATAACACCAATAGTAATGTCTGTAACTAGGGTATTTGTGAATATTATGTATCAATATGAGAATAAAGTTTGGGTAGTAATTTAGCATATTATTTATCTTATATCTAGAATACCCTAATTTAGCCAAAATTTGAGCACATAGGTGTCATAGTATGTGTGCGTCAGTGTTGTGTCATGTGTCAAAGTGTGTGTGTGTCAAAGTGTTGTGTCATGTGTCAAAGTGTCGTATCCATATGTATACGAGCCGGTTAGGGTTAGGGTTTACCTGATCAACCATGGCAGGAGGGGAGGGGCGACGACGAGGGGGAGCGGTGACGGCGAGGGGGAGCATCGGTGGAGGTGGCTGGAGCTGGCTCTGGCGAACGGGAGGGACGCTCGAACGAGGGATCGGGCGCGGCGATGGCGAGGGGGGAGGGGGTCGACGATCTCCGGAGGAGGGGGTCCGGGAGCGGCGGTCACCGAAGGAGGGGGTCGGGGAGCTGATGGGGGGAGGGGGAGGGTTGGGGAGAAAAGAGGGAATAGTTTGGGTTGGGGAGAGGAGAGGGGTCGCCAAGGGGGGTGGGGGTCGCCGAGGTCGGTGGGGGTCGCCGAGGGGGTCGGTCGGGGGCCGAGGGGGGTGGGGGTCGCCGGATCGGGGTCGGGGGGGAAGGATGAAAGAAATTTGGGGACAAAAATAATGGGGGGAAAGAAAACTCGAACCTGACCTATATTTTCAATTTAGGACGTCATATTGGAATGTCGGTAAACGTCGCTAATATCAGTGATATTAGCGATGAAGTAATAAATACGTCGTTAAACGTCGCTAATATCACTAATATTAGCGACGTTTATCAACTTATACGCGATGTGAGCTCTTTAAAATGCAAACGTAGTTTAAATACGTCGCAGAACGTCGCTGTCAGTCGCTAATAATGACGTCTTGCGACTATATAAAAGAACGTCGCTAAATTATTGTTTTCCTGCGACGTTTTCTTAAAACGTCGCTAATTACGTCGGTAATATGACTTATTTTGGTAGTACTCGTACGAGGTTCGTAACGCGAACCTGATTCCCTATCATCAGACAGCAATTGCCATTATAGCAACCTTAGAGGGGTTCTTTATAGAGCATGTTCCTCGACTCCAGAATATTGAAGCCGATACCCTAGCAGGCCTCGTCGCTTCTTTGGCGGTTCCAAATTATGCTCATCATCTAGTTGACATGATAGGCCATGAGTTGGTATGTCCCAAAAATAACGTTCAACTGGATATGAGTTACTCCTCCCAGATAACCAATGATGTGCAAGACTGGAGACTCCCGTTCATCGGCTTTGCAGTCTACGGAATCCTACCTAAGAATATGAAAGAAGCAACTTCAATCAGAAGGCCTTCTCTCAGATTCTTTTATGACACAAAAACAAAAATAATATATCGACGATCTTACAACGGACTACTACTAAGATGTCTGTCAAACATAGAAGCCAAAGAAGCCTTACGCGAGGCTCACGATGGCGTTTGCAGGGCTCACCAACCGGGCTTGAAGTTGCAGGACCGTCTCCGTCGGATGGATTACTACTGGCCTACGATGGTAGCAGACGCAGTTGATTATACCAAGAAGTGTAAGGCTTGTCAGATCCATGCATATTTCATACATCTGTCATCCAAATTCTTGTACCCAACAGTGGCCTCTTGGCCATTTGAAGCCTGGGGAATGGACATTATTGGCCCAATCACCCCATCGTCATCTAGGGGGCACCGGTTTATACTTGAAATCACCGATTACTTCTCCAAGTGGACGGAAGTTGTTCTGCTGGCAGAGGTAAAGACATCAAACGTGATCAGTTTCATAAAACATTACGTCATTTACCGTTTTGAACTGCCACGGAGGATCATTTATGATAATGGTCCGCAGTTCGCAAGCCATACCTGCTATCAATTCTGTGATAAGAATCAGATTCAGAATGTGACTTCAACGGCCTACAACCCATCAGCTAATGGTCTGGCTGAAGCCTTTAACAAGACCATAATCAAGCTTCTCAAGAAGTTCGTGTCTTCAAACAAGCACGATTGGAATAAAAAGCTGTGCGGATGTTTATGGATGTACCGTACTACGAGTCGGACGGCTACAGGAAATACACCATTCTTTCTGGTATATAGGAGCGAGGCGATTCTCTTATTGAAGACTCAGATACCCTCACTTCGTGTGGCACTTACTTACCGGTCGACATCAGACGATAACTACCGCCGACGGCTACAAGAATTGGAAGCTTTAGACGAGAAGTGCTTACAAGCTCAACAAAGCATCGAGCTCTATCAAGCACACATCTTCCGGGCCTTTAATAAGAAAGTTAAACAGAGGACATTCTAAATAGGCGATCTTGTCTTAGTCGTTCGCAGACCGATGGTCATGACTCACAAAACCGCCGACAAATTCCAGCCCAAGTGGGAGGGTCCATACATCATCGAGACCGTATTCTCCAACGGCGCATACCGGCTCACGAAACAGAACGGGGACTTGCTCATGATGCCCATAAATGGCAAATTCCTGAAGAGATACTATGTCTAAGGACATGCTGGTACTTCCTTAAACTACCAAATCTCCCAGGCCATCGAGTTATGTACACCAAGTACCTCTGAACTCACACTCTATTTTACTCCAAGTAGATTCACATCGTATCTTCCTGAGTGGCGAGTCATGTATGATGATACCTTTGAACTTCCACTCTAATGCTTTATCACACAGGAGTCTGCACAGCTTATCGTTATCTCTGAGCAAACTTTCTGGTCCTGATTATCGTATATCACTTCCGTATTACCTCTGATACCGATAGTCTCCCGACTTAACACCTGTACCCAAGCCATAATAAAAGACATGGTGTTAAGACCACAAAACCTATCACGTCCATATTACCTCTGTTGGGTTTTGTCTCAAAATCTATTACTCGCACCACCAGTGCGCAGAAGAGTAATAGGTCCACCGAAGATTATTCCTGATTATCGTGTGTCACATCCATATTACCTCTGATATCGATAGTCTCCCGACTTAACACCTGTACCCAACCCGGGATAAAAGACATGGTGTTAAGACAACAAAACCTATCACGTCCATATTACCTCTGTTGGGTTTTGTCTCAAAATCTATTACTCGCACCACCAGTGCGCAAAAGGGTAATAAGTCCACAGAAGTTATCCTAATCTATTACTCGCACCATCGGTGCACAAAAAGAGTAGTAGGTCCACAAAATATCATTCAAATCTATTTGCTTGTATTTCTAGATGCATAAAAGGGCAATAGGTCCACAAAAAGTCCCCCAGTGGGATATCCTTTATCAAACACAAATGCTGTATTAGGCCCTCTAGTACAAGCACCATAAATACCACAAACAAAGAATGGGGTAAATGTATTCTATTTATTCAAAATTAGTTACATTCGTAGGACGACATCGACAGCTCTCGATGGAGAGGCGAGTCACTTCCCTTTGGACGCAGCACCAGTCGACTTGGAAGCTTTTACAGCCATGGCTAACTGGGACAGAAAGGATGACAGGGACAATGAAGACGAAGGAGAAGAAGGTGAAGGAGAAAAATCTCTCTCTCCGAATGACCCATATTTATAAGGTTTTCGAAAGAGCGTCGTTTCGATTCTCGGATCCATTAAAGATAATGATGACGTTTGGAGATTTTATCCTTAGTAACCATCAACTTTATCTCGAAAATAGAACCCAAATGCAAAACCAAATCAAGACATTAAATACAGTAATGACAGTTAGTAGTATGGATAGGATCTCCCTGCAGCACAAGATCTTCCTGCGGCACAATGTCTCTCCTAACTCGAAGACTCCCTGCGGCTTGACAAATCTCCATGCTTCTTATTCAAAGTGTTCCAAATTTGTAATTTGAAAACTTTGAAAGGGGTCTTGTAGAAGCATAGAAAATATGGGGTTCATGCGGATCACAACTGACCGCATGAGTACTTTAGGACAAATTGGTCAGCATAAAGAAGAGCCGCATGAAAGACTCGGCATGCCCCTGCGGCCCATCTTCACTATCTTGCAACCAGACTGATTTGAGCCGCAGAAAGAATAGTTACATATGCGGCTAAGATGATCAACCCTTCTGATAAAGCTGACAAACTCTGTCAAAATTGACAAAATTGACAGCTTTGACAGCTCTGACAAAATGAAGAAAAGACGTGATCAGACAAAATGTCATGTCACCAGACTGGACATAGTCATGCGGCTAGAAGGACTGCGACCCGAGCCGCATGAACCTTATGCGGCTCAATCCATGTGCTTCATGCAGCCAAGGGTGACTGTAACCTAAGCCGCATGAGCTTTATGCGGCCCAGAATACAGAATCTATACGCTAAAAAGTCCCCAAGCTACATGCGGACTAAGGGAGACCGCGACTTAAGCCACATGAGTCTTATGCGATCCAACATGGCCGAACACTGAAAGACCTATGCGGCTCAAAATGACTCAAGCAGACTGATCCTATCCTGCGATAGGACATGTAGCAGGCTGACCAAGTCTCAACCACCCAGATTTGTTGCAACAAATCTCAATAAGTCACTAGCTGGCGGCCAAAAAGCGGGTCTTTGTGTGCTGTTGTAGCCACGTGATCACGTGGCCATCTATGCGGCTCAAGATATCTATTAGTATAAATAGCAGGGTATCACACCCATGCAAAAGGTAGGCAACCTACGAAGGGAAATTTCTTCAAGAGCAAGGATCGTGTCAGATAGTCCAAGGAGTAAGGCAGAGTTGCTACACTTTCTCGAGCCTCCATCGTCATCCCCCAGAATCAAAACTAAACAATTGTACTTAGATTGTTTTCTAGGATTTCTTTCTAGGCTTTATCTTGTACAAGCGAGTTTGCAATCAAGTTCAATTCCTCTGTAATTTTTGTTCTTGATATTTAATGGCAAACATTCCTGAACCAGCTTAGCTAGAATGCTAAAACTTAGAGAAGTGAGGAGCAAGATTGGGAACTTGAAATTGTTCTTCTATTACTTGGAGAATGCTTACAAGTTTTGGTGTTGAGGAACAAATGAGCCTCCTACTTATTTATAACGCCTTATAGGGCCTACAAGAAACTTCTAGAAATAGAACTTTCAGGGATTATTCTAAAGCCTAGTATTTACAAAGAAGCTTCTAGTCTATCCAGAAAGACCATGGGCCATCTAGAAGGATCTTGGGTCTTCTAGAAGATTCTAGGACCTTCTGAAGGATTCTACCATCTTCTAGAACATCTAGAAGCTTCTCGCATAACCCGGGTCCATAAAGGGTTATGCAAATTCATCTCGGTAGAGCATAACAATTTGGGCGTAACGACATGCATAGGGAATTAGTTAGTTAGTTAGTTAAGGAGTTTGTTAGGGTTGTTAAGAAGTTAGTTGGTCAAAAACTTCTAGGTCTTAAATAACCGTGTACTTTATTGACTAATTACTAATTAAACACTCCTATAAATATTTTATTTTTAGAAACTTCCCACAAGAATTATTCTATTTAATTACTAATCATGACATCCCCTATTCTTTAATCACCACTTTGCCCTTATAATTAATATTTAATTAACTCATTTGAGAAAAATTCTTTTAGAATTTTTTATTGGATTAAGAAAATTGGAAAGCAGGGGTTACACTACCCAAGGCCGCACACAAATCAAGGTAGCACAAAAAATAAGACCGATAAGCACATTGAGGTACACATGTCACATGGGCCCGTATTCCGAGGTCAGCCTACTTCCCGAGCAGTACGAGGCCTAAGGGTAACTCGCTACTCTAGGCATGCACAAAACTCGAGGTAGCATAGAGCATGAGGGCACGCTGCCCGAGATAGTACATTATACGAGGCAGTATAATAATCGAGGCCACACTCAGTCCAAGGATGTGCAGCCGAGCAAGGCCGATCCAAGGTTTTTCAGGGCCTAGGACAAAATTTAAAATAGTGCCCTTTTAAAGAAACTGAAACTATTATTAAAAAAAGCTTCCACTAGGCCTTAAACCTATGACTATATAAAATTTAAAATGGTGTCCTTTTAAAAAAAATGGAAACTATTATAAAAAAAACAAAATAGCTTCCACTAGGCCTTGAACCTATGACTTTTTACATAGTAGGTATAAGTCAAAACCAACTACACTAAATTAGTTACCATTTTATTTTGTATGAACATTAATATTTAATATATTACAAATGTTATATATATTTAATATATTAGAAATGTTATATATATATTTAATATATTACAAATGTTACAAATGTTATATATATATATATATATATATATATATACATATATATATATATATAATAAAAATAAAATAAATATAATATAATATAATATAAAATATAAAATATACACACACACACAAAAAGATCATTTTTTAGGCCTTTCTAGTATGTGGTCCCTAGGCCCGAGACAACGCAACTGTCGAAAGAAGACAAAGAAGAGAGATCGTGGCGCTCGATAGGTGGTGCTCGAGCCATGCTCGACGACTACAACCCATTGCAAAAGGAGGGACAAAAATGGAGGGAGTCAGAGAAGCCGTCAGGAAGCACTTAGCTCGATGGCGGGAAAGGAGCTCGTGGTCACCGTGATGGTGCTGGAGTGGAAGGGCTTGACGAAGGAATATGATAGTCGTGGTGGTGGATAGAAATGGTGGTGGAGCTTATGGTGGTGGTGATAGGAGAGGTGGTGGTTGCAGAGGCTTGAGGTTGGGAGTTACATAAAAAAGATGAGAGATAGGAAGTGAGAGAGAGCTCGAGATAGAGGAAGAGAGAAAAAAAAATGAGAGTGAGAGAGGGGGGGACGAGAGAGGTGGAGTAGGCAACTAGGGTTAGGCTTAGGGACGGTTCTCTGGGGGCGTAACAGGGAAGATGAGGGAAGAGAGAGAGAGAGTAAATGAGGGGAGGGGTATAACAACAACAACAACAACAATAATAATAATAATAATAATAATAATAATAATAATAATAATAATAATAGTAATAGTAATAGTAATAGTAATAGTAATAGTAATGACTATAACAATAGAAATACCAATAACAAAAATAATAATTCTCTAATATTAAAATTAAAATTTAAAAATATTTCACGAAATTAGATCTTGAATACGAAAATACACTCATATACCAATTTTAAAATTTGGGATATGTTAGAACTTGAGGTGGATTTAATGTACATAACATATCGATGAATTGATACAAACAATAACTCAAAATATGTAACTGGATTCTCAACTTGCTGGAGATGCTTACATTAGATGCGTGTTTGTTGAAAATGATGAGTGATTACTTCTAACTTGTCTTGGGATTAAAAATAATATATTCGTATACCTGTTGGGATCTAGAAATATATACTTTGTTTGAACTGGTCGGACATCCAATGTTTGATCTTGCTAGAAATGTTCCAGGGGATCTGTGGATTATTTCTACTATAGAACTTTTGTAAGCACCCTGATTATTGGGATTTTTTATTTTATTTAATATGATTTTTTTATTAAACCATATTTTATTTTTGATTTTGTCTATAAATACACTTTATCGTAGCTTTGATTTTTGAAGCACAATAAGTATCAATTTCTCAAAACTATTTCTATATTCGTAATCTAGACAAGTCCACCTTCATTTTGATATATCATATCTCATTCAAATATGTTCTCTTGTACTATATTTTTCATGTACAATTTTTGGGTCAAAAAGTCAACTATCATCTTTACCATAAATTTTGACATATTTTTTAATTTCGATTTGAGACTCAATCATGATCCAAACCATTCGACCCAATATATGGTTTTGACCTATTTTGAGCCTGCTACACACATGCCAATGATATCCCACTCAATTGAGTTATCATGTGCTATTTATTTTCAAATGGCGCACAAGACCCATTAAATAGCTTTTCGGAGTCAATTTCGATTCCATAAACCCTATAGGCCTAACACTAGTTCAATTAGCCTTGGTTAAGCCTATAATAGGTTACCACAATTAATGATGATGATCTACATTGACTTTTAAGGGTTTTGTACAGCCATAAAGGGTTTTGAGCCAACTCACCATTAACTTTCCAAATATGGAAACTCAATATTAACCTATTAATTCACATATGCATAACTTGGTAATTACTTGTCAAACCCTAGTCCAACCAACTTAGTGGAGCTCATACTAGGTTGCCAAAACCCAAAACACCTATATTTTATTGATTTTTATCAACTAAATGGCAGCCATGCATGCATAGATTCCATGTAAATTAACTCAATCGATCATACTCTAAATAGGGAAACCTAGATATACACCTTGCCATACTTATTGATTAGAGGCCCCAAAACTAAACCAAATTAATCCAAACCAAATCCTACACACCCCTAACATATAAAACTCATATGTTTTATATTTCTCCATACATAATTAGCCACCACCATCTCCCCATCCCTCAAAAATTGAAACCCCTTCCAGCCATAAATGTCGACAGCACCTTGTGGCGTAACAACAGTTTTGACCCCCTTTTCGACCTTCCATGGCGCTCCATGAATATTCATTGTGAATCTAAGTGATCCTATACCATCCTATCAACTCTCCACACATTCACGACCCCTTCTAGTATCCAAAATATTCGTACAAGTCAGCCAATTCCAGCAACACAATTATGTGTGAACCAGTAGGTTGGTCATCTTCCTAGATGTGTTTCATATACTTTCTGATATCCATTTCTCAAGAAACCAAAAACTAATGGAAAGATCTACGTGTCTATTTTTCAGTCTAATTGGCCATTCACGTAGTTCCAAACGGTTTGTCCGGGACATCCGTTCTGCTAACAAGTGTCTAGACTGAACCAAATCTTTTTTATGTGAGTTTTTGTCAAATTTCGGACCACTTCGACCCTTCCTATATTTTTGGTAAGAATCTAGACATCATAAGATTTGTAGTAAATATATTTTTGCAGGATTTGATTGAGATTTGATATTTTAATAAAATTCGAACTTGTCGTCATGTTGTAGGATCACCAAAACACTATAGGATCTATGTGCTATTTGATTAAGAACTTGTTGGGACATCTTTAAATTACTTGGTGTGCATGTTTCGATAAGAAAACATATTTTTTATATTTATTAGTATTTTCTAGAATTAAGTTTTATTAATAAATTATTGTTTCAAGCATCGAATTAATGGACCAAGTCAATGACTATTGATGTAGAAGAAATATGAGACATCAGTAGCCATTTTTCTATGAATAGAATACACTAAATAGTATTATAAATATTTTTAAGTATTTTAAGTATTAGATATGATAAAATTTGTTATTAATATGCTACTTTATTGGTTAGAATTAATGCTATGTATATTAGATTGAGTAGAGTAGTTAATATGATTAGTTGGTATATATATTATTATAGTCTATATATGGTAATTTTATGTATATGGTATGTCATAGGCATGCTATTAATAGTTAGTAAATCTATTGTAAGTGTGCGTGACGGGCTAGCGAGGATCTTGAAGCCGGACAATGATATTCGTAATTGGAAGTTGCAGGCAAGTGTACCTTACCAATGTTACAGTTTATCGTCCTTTCTTTTGTTTGTTGTAATTTGTTTTCTTGATTCATTATCATTGAGGACATAGGATTGTAGGTCCTAAAAATCAAATTGCACCTATCAAAGAAGTCATGAAAATCAAATTATGCATCCTTCAAGTGAACTGCACAGAAGACAGATTGCGCAATAACTCGATTGCGCAGGCTGAACTGCGCACTCATCCAAGTGCGCAAGCTGACTTGGCCTCATCATCATTACCTGACAGAGAATCAGATCTTCTGACAACTGACAACACGGAGAACGAAGAAACTGTTCGTTTATTATACAGCACAGCGGTCAAGGACAGCTGTACATGCAGTGCAATCGGCCAGACTCTCTGCAGCACGGTCCATCCCAGCACAATCTGAAGCCAGCACAATTCAGGTGGCGCACTCCATCAAGACAACTGACAATGAACACGTGGCCTACATGCCATCAATTACTCACTATGTGGCAACCGTCTGTACACGACCAAGCGTATTTTAATCAAACAATGCCACGCGTCACATACAGGTGGTCCACGATCGAGTAACTTCCTGTGCAGTCCATTGCTTGCGTAATCTAAAGTCTGCGCAATCCATCCTGCGCAAGTCAGAATAACTAAAAGTTAGTTATTTCCAGAACTCTATAAATAAAATTTCAAGTCTTCATTATCACACACACAGAGATCAGAATCCACAGAAATCATCACCCGAGATCAGGAGTTCTTGCCAAAGTGCTGCTACAATCTTCAGAGGCTACCGTCTTCAAAGTTCATATCATCCAGGGGATAAAGCGATCGTCATTCAGATCAGATTCCTATAGTTGAACTTTCCCAGAATTCTTGTAATCTTCTTACAAAGTTTATGAAATAAAGATCAACTTTTGTTTTTGTAAACAAAATGGCGACTCTGCTGGGGACGACTTTCTCCTCCGACGAGGAAGTGACAACTCAATGTGACGTAGCGTCTATCGGAAAGACGCAGAAGACGCTGGTTGTAAAGGTCAACCAGACAGCCTATGAGGTGATGATCAACTCCAAGACCACCCCAAGCACTGTAACAACTTCTGCCACGAGCAAAGTTCATCCGGTGTGGGTCCCCAAGACTGTTGTGCAATCCACTGCTTCTGCTGCTCAGCCTGCTGCGCAGTCTACTGCCTCTGTTCCCAAGACTATTGTCTCTGTTGCGCAGTCTGCTGCTACTGCACATGCACAGTATGCTGCTTCCCTTGCCAGTGCACAAACCACTTCATATGCTGCTCTGTCAAAGTGCAAGACTCATATTCCTCTGGCGCAGTTGGCTGTAACTCTGCCTGCACAATCCACCACTCCAGCAACCAGAGTGCAACTCAAGCACTCTGGCATCAAGACTTCTGCTGCGCAAGCTGTTGACACTGAGGCCATAAGACCTTCTGCCAGAGTTACTCATGCGCAACCTGCCAGTGCGCCAACAGCCACTTCAATCCATGCGCAAACTGCGCCAGCGCAGTCTTAGAGAGACAGCCCTTTAGCTAATCTCTCCTCTTCTTACAACAAGGGGAAAAGCTCTGGTCCTCTTCTCAAGCACCATGTTGCTCCTACGCAATCCACTGGAGGTAGTCTTTTGACTATTCCTCCTCCTCTCCAGAACAAAGGAAAAGGCCCTATGGTCTTTTCTCAGTCTTCCTCGGTTTTTACCATAGAAGATCAATCTGAACGTGCCCCGGCACCAATCAGTACAAGAACTCTCTCCAACAAGGGTTCTTCTTCTCTTCTTGCCAAAGGGAAGTGTACTGATCAGAGAGGTATTCTGCCTACTCCGGTAGCATAGTTCCAAGATCTCCCAACTCTCAAGATATCCCGTTCAAAACAGGGAAAATTGCTGGTATCTCAGACAGAAACCCCTGGGGGTGAGTTTGCTGATCTAAGAACTTATCTCAATCGACCAACTTCGGTGAAACGCAAACAGCCAATGCCGAAGATCAACCAGCATCAGAAGCAAACTTCCAGGATCAAAAATTCGGACACTTATGCTAATAAAATGAGTACTTCCATGTACACTCAAGGGACAAAACATTTGAAGAACCGGAACCATGTTCCGAATGTTGTCAAAGAACACATCCCTCGAACTTCTTCTCGTCTTCTCATTGTTCCTGATCTCCGAGAACACCTTAAGCAAAAACTGGACTCATCACCTCTAGTGCAACCACTTGGACACCATTGTAATCACAAAGTTGTCATCAAGTGTTGTTGTAAGACAACAAGACGATCTGTCTTCGATCGTTTGAACTTTACAAACTCTGAACCTATGTCAGAAGATGAAGACGAAGTTTTGTACACTTCTGTCAACATGACTTCCAGAGACACTGGGGGTAGGAAGTGCTCTAAGCACGGCAAGCCTCGCAAGCCAAGTCAACGGTATTTAGATCTACTCCAAGAATCTTCTGAAGGAGTATTCCAACATACCAGATCCCGAAGCCGAGATACAATCGGTCATAGGAATCTTCAAGATCCTTCCGATCATCTTCCTTTTTCTCATTCAGGAGATGATACTTTCTCTGACTACGACGCATACAGTGAAAGTTTGGAACAGACAGTGTCCTCCACTGTACCTAGAGAAGTGACAGCTCATGTTGTCACTGAAGACCCAGATACTTTCCGTTTAGCTAGTCAAGAACAACGAATAGCTGCGTTAGAAGACAAGTTGAAGACCATGGCTGAAATGGTCGCAAGTATGCATTCTATCATCGTGGCCCAACATACAGTGCCACCGATCGTACCCCCTGCAAATCCTGAAATCATAGCATCGTCGGTGCCTGTCAATGCAGGACTGGGGGTAGCATCTTCTCAAGTACCTCCTGTGCAGATTCAACCTACACCCAGTCAGTCAGGTGCTGGGGGTAGTGCTTACCACGCTGTTCTTCCCCTAACACTTTGACTCAGCCTGCCCCTTCTACATCAGTGGAGGATGCCAATGAAGCTGTCAAGCTCCTGTGCACTTAATTCGAGGCCTTCAAAGAGAATGACAACTTGCAGAGGTTGGGGATCAAGCAACCTTACCCAATGGAAGGAAGTCTCATTTCCTCCAAAGTACAAAATCCCAACAATTTCGCTATTTGATGACAGCACTTCTCCTAGTCAGTTCATTAACCACTTTGACGTTATGACTGTCCAACTTCAGCCAAATGACGCTCTTCTTACCAAAGTATTCGTTGGCTGTTTAGCCGGCGTAGCACACGATTGGTACAGAAGCTTGCCCGATGGCTGTATCACCTCCTTCTCCGGTCTAAAACAAATCTTCCTGGAACGATTCTATGAGGGGATCAACGACATGACCATGTCAGCCCTCAATAAAATCAAACAAAGACACAATAAAACTGCTGAGAGTTTCATTGAAAGGTTTCGTCGGAAAGCTTTAAAAATGCCTTCTGGAACTCCGGCCGCTGTCACCATAGACACCTGCAAGGCAAATCTTTTGCCTATCATCAGCATATGGACGGGATCAACTCAGTTCCAAGACTGGCCATCCTTCATTGTCAATGCTAAAGCAGCTGAAGTTAGTGTCGACAAATTCAAGCAGCTAGGGGTACAAATGTCTAACCCCGACCGAGATGAACACCAGACATCAGGTGGTGGTCATCGCCAGAACAACCGCAAGGGAAAAGAAACTTTGAACATCAACTTAAAGAATAAAGAATCTTTGGCGGTCAACGTAGCTCTACCTACGTCAACTTCTACTCCTTCTGCACCTCCACCAAGGGAACCTCGTCCAAAAGTAGAATACTCTTTTAACGAGAATGACACCGTGAGCATCTTTGATTGCTTAATCAAAAGCAATATGCTCCAACTCCCAGATCTGAAGAAGCCTGATAAGGTCGGTAAGATTGATCATCCCAAGTATTGTGTCTATCACAGATTCATTGGGCATCCCACTCGAGCATGTTATGTGCTCAAAGGCAAGATCCAAGAGCTGGTCACCGCTGGCGTTGTCACTCTGCAGCAAGACGAGAAGACTGTTACCGCAAATATGGTATCAGTTTAATTTGGTGATTTCCTACCCCAGATGGTACAACATGGTGTCATCCCTATCCCTAAACCTACTCTTGAGATCGAGAATCTCCCTCATCCACGAAGTAAAGGTCTTGTCCCCTTGTCTCTTGACAATGGCGAGATTATGTGGATCCACCCTGATCTTGCCTCGGAGTTCGAAGTTCCCTCTTCCTCCAAGAAGAAAGACCGCTCCAAGAGCAAGACAAAGACTTGCAATATAGTGTCTTTTGACCCCATAGTTGATGAAGAAATCCTGCTGGGCACCAGATCAGGGAAAGCTTATCTAAAGGATTATCCTGAAGCCCAGAATCCTGCTTCTTCTTTTGAGCCTGCTCCAGTGCAACCTGCTTCTATTGAGTACATCCCTACTGCATCCTCACCGGTTGTAGAACCCACTCCTCCCAAGCCGACGGTAGCCGACAAAGGCAAACAACAAGTCCGTTTCGACAAACCTTTGAAGAAGTCATCTCCTTTCGGACTTGAGAAGCCTTACAACTTTGATATCTTGGCTCAGTTAGCCAATACACCGGCCCGGCTATCAATCTTCGAGCTCTTGCGCCTCTCCAAAGAGACTCGGGAAACTCTGAGTGAGGCTCTCATGCAAGCTGAAACTTGTCTAGCCCTTCTGAAGAAGCCGAAAGCAGAGCCAGTCTCTTGCCTCTATTGTCATAGTGTGTTGGAGTTAATTCCAAACATAACTTTCACACAGGATGACATGCTGATGGAAGATAATAGGCACGACCGTCCTCTATACTATACAGGATACGTCGACTCGATAAAAGTCGATCGTATTCTGATAGATCCAGGGTCTGCTCTCAGTATCATGTCGAAGATAATGTTGGATGCATTGAAGATCCCGGTGCATAGTCTTTCCAGTACAATCACCACCATCCCCGGGTTCAATCAGGGAAGGAGTGAGCCTCTAGGGAAGATTCGCCTAAAACTCCAAATAGGCAATCTTCGCACAAAGGTGACCTTCTATATCATTGACAACCATGGTTGTTCTTATAATGCTCTGTTGGGAAGACCATTCCTGCATGAGCATAACATTGTTCCTTCGACTCTCCATCAATGTTTCAAATATGTCGATGACAATAGAGATGTTCAAAAGGAGGTTGCTGATCTCTATCCTTTCAAAGGCGTCGAAGCATACTACAACAATGCTCGTATGTACAAGGATGAATTCATGAAGGTAGTGCTATCTCTGGACACTGAAGAAGAACAAGAATCAGTGCCTAATGACACCCTCATCATACCAGTCAAAGGACGTGTTTCTCGTCCTCAGTCCTCCAAACCACTGGCTATTCACCTGCCAGTCCAGAAGCAAGCAGCTGATGTTAGCCCGGATAAAAGGGAGCTCACCTCTTCTGAGCCACTTATTATCGACTTACGTCGTAATAAGGAAAAAAGGCAGCTCACCTCTTCTAAGCCACTTGTTATTAATTTATCTCATAACAAGGATAAAAGGGAGCTCACCTCCTCTGAGCCGCTTGTTATCGACCTCCGTCGTAACAAAGCTAATCCTCCTTCACGTTCTTCTTTTCCTCTTCTTGTAATCAATCTAACCAAGCCTGCTAAGGCTGAAGGTCCTGCTGTAAATACAGATGTACAAATTAATAAAAAAGCATCTACTTTCCAGTATACTGATGTCATTTATCATGCTAAGTGCTATTTGGATATGTTAGATAGCTATCAGTCATTTACAATAGGAGTTGTGCAGTCTCTTCAAATAGAAGTCTCACTTAAACATCCAAATGATTCATATCGTATTGTTTTCGCTCGAAAGAAAGGCGAGAGTCCAATACTTTTTAGTAAAGGACCGGAACAACAATTCAGCTACACGGATGATAGCAAAAGTAACGACACGGGGCATCTTCAACTCCATCGTTATAGTCAACAATCAAAAGACATCATCCGAAAGATGGGTTATGACTTCAAGAGTGGCCTCAACTACGATAAGGGTAGAAAAAGCCCATGTCCGTACGGCTGTGCCGAAAGGGAAGTCAGAGATGTACTACAGCAGGAACAAAAGGGGTCTCGGATATGCTTCACCTCTAGTATTATCCCTAGCAGCCTCTGAATCCGATAGTGAAGAGCACTCTAACTCTTCTGATTCCAGATCATGGGATTCTGACACCAGTATCGATCAAGTTCATCGATTGACTGTATCTTCCAACATGGTCTCCGTCGAACTTCCAGAAGGCTATGACAAGGATATTGAAGAAAATCCCAAAACAGATCATTGGGCTCAACGAATGGATATCCAATAGGAACTCCGATTCGAACAAAGGGAACCTCCTACTGAAGATCAATTGGTTCAAATTGATGTAGGAGAGAGCGGGTCACCTCATCCAATATTCATCAGCAAGAACCTTCCAGAGGCAGATAAGCAAGAATTAATTCTTCTTATTCAAGAATATATTGACGTCTTTGCCTGGAGCTATGAAGACATGCCAGGTCTAGATCCCAAAGTTGCTACTCATAAATTGAATATCCTGCCGAATGTAAAACTGGTCAAACAGCAACAATAGCGCTTCAAGCCAGAAATGATGGACGCAATCGACGATGAAGTAAAGAAGCTCATCGTTTATGGCTTTATTCGAGAAGAACATCATCCTGATTGGGTAGCCAATGTCATACCAGTTCTAAAGAAAACCGACAAAGTTCGAGTCTGCATCGACTTTCGGGATCTTAATAAAGCATGTCCAAAAGATGAATTTCCTCTCCCTATCACGGATGTCATGATTGACAATACCTGTGGGTTCGAACGAATATCTTTCATGGACGGATTCTTCGAATACAATCAGATTCGGATGAATCCTGAAGATAAAAAACACACTTCTTTCCGCACTCCTCGTGGAGTCTACTGCTATACTGTAATGCCATTTGGTCTCAAGAATGCTTGTGCAACATACCAAAGAGCCATGAGTACCATCTTTCGAGATCATCTTCGCAAGACTGTCGAATGCTACGTCGACGATATCGCTGTCAAAAGTCGTCTAAAGGAAGATCACATCCAAAACTTGAGAACTATCTTCAACCTCATGCGCCAACATCAATTCAAAATGAATCCCACCAAGTCATTCTTGGGTGTCTCCAGTGGCAAATTTCTCGGCTTCGTCATTACCTCTAAGGGTATACACGTGGATCCCGAGAAGATCAAAGCCATTCAAGATATGCGTCCTCCACGCAACCTAAAAGAGCTACGAGGATTCCAAGGTCGACTTGCGTACATCAGGAGATTCATTTTGAATCTGTATGGACGCTGTAGACCATTTACTCAACTAATGAAGAAGGGTGTATCTTTCGTTTGGACTGAAAAATGTCAACGAGCATTTGATGACATAAAGCGATATCTCATGAATCCACCAGTTTTGGTGCCACCAATCTCAGGCATACTATTCTTAATGTATGTCCGTGCTATGGACCATTCATTGGGTGCTTTACCTGCCCAAAAGAATAAAGAAGGCCACGAACAAGCCATCTACTATCTCAGTCGTACTATGATTGGTGCTGAACACCGTTATAGTCCGGTCAAAAAAGAATGCCTAGTTCTTATGTTTACTGTTCAAAAGACTCGGCATTACATTATTGGCCAAACTATTCATGTCATATCCCGAGTTAATCATCTTCGGGTACTGATGAAGAAGCCTAGCACACTCAATTCTTGGCTGGCTACATGAGCCATTCTGCTAGCCCAATATGAAATGGTATATGTTCCTCAAAAATCTGTCAAAGGTCAAGCACTGGCGGATTTCTTAGCGCTCATCCTGTTCCAGAGACATCCAAACTCTATGATGAAATTCCAGACGAGACATTGGAGTCTAATACAATCTCCGAAGAATTTTCTACTTGGCGTCTATTCTTTGACGGTGCATCCAGGATTGGATCCAATGGTGCCATTGTCGCAGGAGTTGGAGTTGTCCTTGTTTCTCCAGACGGGTCAGCTATTCAAATAGCATACTCTTTAGATGAGCCTTGCTACAATAATGTGGCAGAATACAATGCTCTACTCATTGGCCTTCAGCTAGCCAAACAACTAGACGTCGAGTATCTTGAAGTCTATGGCGACCCTAAGTTGGTTGTTAACCAGGTTAGAGGAACTTATGAAGTTCGCCATCAAGATCTAGTGCCTTACTTTGAAGCGACAATTAACATGGCTACATCATTCAAAGCCTTCTTCATCGAATATGTACGACGAGCTTGCAATACTGAAGCCGATGCTTTGGCCAATCTTGCAGCAATTTTAGCCATCCCTATCAAAAGACAGCAGGTGGTGGTTATCTCTAATCAGGAATTGTTCTGCGTTGAAAACAATCGTAATACTGAATTCAGTAATCTTACTGAAGTCAATGTTATTAGTGAAGATTGGAGAGCTCCCTTCATTGATTTCGTGGTCCATGACATACTCCCTGAAGATCCTAAGGAGGCTACGAGTATTCGTCGGCGGTCTCTGCGATTCTACTACAATTAGACCACCAAAACTCTCTACCGGTGAACTTATGACGGCCTACTCTTGCGTTGTCTTGCTGGTGATGAAGCAAAGCAAGTATTACGTGAAGCTCACGATGGTGTCTGCGGAGCACACCAACCCGGTCCTAAACTGCAGGATCGCATCCGACGTATGGGTTACTATTGGCCCTCTATGGTATCTGATGCCATCGAATATGTAAGGAAGTGTCGAGCTTGTCAAATCCACGCAGATTTTATTCATCAACCATCAGAATTCCTTCATCCGACTGTAGCTTCCTGGCCTTTTGAAGCTTGGGGCATGGACATCATAGGTCCCATCAATCCTCCTTCTTCTAGAGGACATCGATTCATACTGGCAATAACCGACTACTTCTCCAAATGGGCCGAAGCTATACCATTGGCTGAAGTCAAGACCAGCAGCGTCATCAACTTTGTCAAACACCATGTCATCTATCGATTTGGTGTACCTCGAAGGATCATTCATGACAATGGACCTCAGTTCATCAGCCAAAAGTTCACAAGATTCTGTGACGATCATCGGATTGACAATGTTGCTTCGACAGCCTACAATCCTGCTGCTAATGGCTTAGCTGAAGCTTTTAACAAGACTATCATCAAGCTCCTCAAGAAGTTTGTATCTACTAACAAACAAAACTGGAGTGAAAAGCTTGGAGAATGTCTTTGGGCCTACCATACTATGGTCTGCAACCCTACAGGCTGTACACCCTTCTCTTTGGTGTACGGTTGTGAAGCAGTTCTACCCCTGGAACTTCAAATTCCGTCTTTGAGGATTGCTATCGCCAACGAGCTCACTACAGAGAACAATGATCTTCTCCGACTTCAAGAATTGGAGGCGCTCGATGAGAAGCGCTATTGGCTCAACAGCATATTGAGTTATACCAAGCCCGCATCTCAAAGACATTCAACCGTAAAGTTAAGGTCAGAGCCTTTCTGAAAGGAGAGCTTGTTCTAACAGTCAGACGTCCTATGACTATGACTCACATGAGCAAGGGCAAATTTGATGCAAAGTGGGAAGGGCTATATATCGTGAGCAAAGTCTTCTCAAATGGAGCCTATCAACTCACAGAGCTAGACGGTCGAGTTGCAATGATGCCTATCAATGGCAAGTTCCTCAAAAAGTATTATGTATAAATATAAAAAATATTGCTTGTAATCATCAAACAAGTTCATAAATAAAATTCAGTTTTAATTCATCTTGAATGATAGTACATAATATCAAGGAAGGTCACTATCATCCTTCTCAAAATTGGGACGCGGGCCACTGTCGTCCTTATTGAAGACATGATCAGTAAAAGAGCCGAGAACATTCTTGCTGGAACCCACCAGGAACTTGCAAGCAGGCATCCTCATGGATTCTTCTTCTTCAGTCTTCCCCGGTTCAAGAAGGAAGTCCAAGATATCCTTTGGCGGTTTGAGGACAGACGAACCTTCGCCCGCTGCTATTTGCTTTGGTTGAGCCGGTTCGACTGGATGTTCCTCAGTACCCGCTTCCACCTTCGAGGCAATCTCAGTCTTCTTGGATGCATCTCCAGACGACATCTTTATGTTGAAAAGTGAAAGTGACCATCCCATCTGATTTTTTATTCTATTTATAGACAGAGAGTTGTAAGACAATGAAGCGACACATCCATCTGACGGTTCACCCGTTCATCATCTAACGGTTCACCCGTTCATCATCTGACGGTTCACCCGTTCATCATCCGACGGTTTGTCCGTTCATCATAATCATCCATCCGACGGTTCGTCCGTTCATTACATCCATTCGACGGTTCGTCCGTTCGTTACATCCATCTGACGGTTCGCCCGTTCATCATATTCATCTAACGGTCCACCCGTTCATTCAATTCATTTGACGGTTTATCCGTTCATCCCGACGATTCATTTTGTTCATTTATTTCGTTCACACATTTTGACGAATCATCCATTTTCATTCATATCAGCAACTTATCATCTTTGTTTAAGTTGTCCACTGAAATAATGATATTCAATAAATTATATTCTGCCATGTCCATATTACCTCTGAGCAGGTATAATTGAATATGATTATTTTCCAAAATCAAGAAATATATCATGTCTTGCACCTCTGAATATATTTTCTATCGCTATTATTTATATCTGAATAAGATATGCAATGAATAATAGAGCCACCAAGAAAAATGTCTTTTTATTGATTGATCAAAAGATTGAAAGACATTACAACATTACATATCACAAAAAGATTGAAGATACAAAAATCTTTCTCATTCTGCTGGTGGAGTCATTAAGTTGGTCATATGCTGCTTCAAAGATTGCAGCCGATCCTCACGAGATTCTATCACCCGCTTCCTAGCTTCCTCCATCCCAGACTTATCGTCGAAAGATGGCATGGTTACTATTCTGCGAGAGATTTCTTCTTGATGAGTTGCGACATACTCATCCCTTTACAGAGTCATAGCATTCAGCTGTTGAACTGCAGCCTGGTGTTATGCGGCCTCGTCCTCCAGAGCAAGCTGAACAAGTCTCAGCTCTTCTTTAAGACGGGCAGATTCTGATTGTAGCTTAGCAACCTTCCTCTCCTTCTCGTCAGCAACAGATGCCACTGTTTCCACTTGGGCATTATACTCAGCAGACTTGGTAGTGAAAGCATCCAAGAGAATTTAGAAATTAACTTTCTCAACCGCAGCCTCTTGAGACATCTTTTCAAATTCAGCCTGCACCAAGGGCTCCATCTCTTCCTTATTCAGCTCTTTGTAAATTTTAACCGATCCCTCTAGCTCATCTAGTACATGTTTAAGAAAAACAGCCTGAGCTTCGTCGCCTTGATGACGGATGGCATTGATCAAATAGGAGGTTGGATCTCTGACGGTAGAGAAACCAGCCTCTTCTTTTTCTATCACCCTATCTACTAAGGGTTTCAAAGACTTAAAGAAAAGGTTGCTGAAAGAGCTGATGATAAAACGGTTGGTAGCCAGAGCAGGTGTCACGACCCGCACCCTAGAGTAAGGGCACGAGAAGTGGGTATGTCCAGCCTACGCCTCAGTGTCGGCGGTAGAACGCTGTCCTAGGTCACAACATCTAACAATATAATGCTAAGCAGTTTATACTCCCCGAATGGGGGTGACATAGCAGATACAGTCTCAATCACATCTAAGGTAGAGCATGATAAGGATAGATAAAACATGAAATCCAAAAGAGATACAGCAGATAGAAATCTAAGTGTCTAAGATACACTAATCTAGAAATACATCTCAAAGCTCAAATACAGTAATCTATAAATACAACTCAAGACAACTGAAAATAAGCTATAAGTAAAACCCTAGCTATCTATACAACCTCTACTGTGTCTCCTCTAGGCTAGCAGGCAACCTCCAAGCTATCTGTAAAATTTATCAACAGGTCCAGTCAGGACGGGAGCGAGTACAGTACATCTCAACAGTTCATAGCAGGTTAGAAAATACAATCATGCAGTAAAGTAAGATACAGGTACTGAAGGAAATGCAGTATGTAAACAGAAAGAGAGATATAATAGAAATATCTACTATAAATAGAGACTAATAGTGGCTAGTGAGTCAGAGTACAATATAGACATGTAAATGGCATAGGAGATTCTGATGAGACACTATGGAAAGATTCTGATGAGATACTACTTGGGTATTATTCACATGTCTACTTCTACTCCCCCGTACCTCCAATCAATACACAATGATCCAACCAGGTTATGTTATGATTCCATGCAAAAGCCCCCGAAGGGTGATACATGGATGTCCCATAAATGGGGATTCTAGGAGATTCTAGGATACCCAATAAATGGGATAAGGATTCTAGGGGACTCTGTGATCATAAGAGTATATGTCATAAGTGATCAAAGAACCAATGAAGCATCGTGATACGCCATGTAAGTGAAACGCACAAAACATGTAGTACCCGATGCTCTATAAGGATAACATCTCAAGAAGGGATCCATATAGTACCAATCCGTGTGACCAACATGACAGTAACAAGTAAAGTAATTTAATACAGGAAATAATTCTAAGCAGGATATAAAATGATCAGAGAATGTACTCGCCTGGTATCCTGAATGTCCGAAAAGAATATACTGTCCGAGGAGTGGTGTCTGTCTCCTATAGAACAGTACAAGTCACAACAAGTCTAAAATAAAGAAATAGACTGCTACAATGCATCTACATGAAGTTTGGGGTCAATCTAGGCTAAAGTCAACCTTTGGTCAACTCTAGTCAACTAGACTAGTCAAACTAGGTCAACTTGGTCAAACCTAAACCAAACAAGTCTATACTAGTCTAACTAGTCTATTCTAGGCCTAATCAAGACTAAACAAGTCTAACTAAACTCTCACTAGGCAAACAGACACACCATAGGCTAAGAACCCTAGGCTGTAGGCTATATCATGCCTAAGCCAAACCACAAACACATATACACATAACAATATATATATCTAATATATTGTAGTACACTCATAACATATAGGCTACATATATATACATCCCACATATATATATATACATCACTATTCACATATTCATATACATAGATATATATAGAAAAGCTATATATATAGGCACATACATATATATAGAGAGAGAGAAAGAGAGGTAAAAGAGTAAGTGAGTATGTGTGTGTTTGGCATGTGTGTGAAAGGATATGTGTTAATGTTCTAAAATTTAGTGATAGGTAGGTGTATGTGACATGGGATACATGATGTCAAAGGGTGTATGAATGCATGTGTGTAAAAGGTTATAGGTTAACTCAGTTTATAGAAATACATACATACATACTTACCTTGTATACATGCATACATACATATCATGTATATTACATTTACATGATACATACATGTATACTTGTATTATATTATACTTACATTCATGCATATTAGATACTTGTATTTATATTAACATATTGTAAACATTTATTTTATTCATGCATCTATGCATTACCTACATGTTTTATACATATGCATATATTGTATATTCATATCATTTCATACATTAACATAGAGACATACAAACATGCAGACATCATATATTTCATACCTTGCATTACCTTACATATCATGTTATATATTATCATTCATTCCTTTCATATATTACATTATCTTGCATGCTTGCATTCATATATTACATTCTATATTACCTATATACATGTATTTCCTCAATTCATTCATGCTTGCATCATATACTCTACATTACCATACATGTTACCATTATATATTGCATTATAATATTTATACATTATGCATTCATATCTATCATTACATATATATCTTGCATTCATATCTAGCATTCATTGTATACTTTCATGCATACATTGTATATCATTCTTTCATTCATGCATTGCTTATATGCATTATATTAATTGCATTCCTACATGCTTGTATTCAACCATATATATACATTAATGTAAAGAGAATATATATCATATATATATATCATTTCATTCATCTAACATATCATGCATTACATACTCTATATTTATTTAATATCCATACTACATAGGCTCATAGGTTACACAAAATGCATATATCGTATAGTCACTTTTCTACTTAAAATCAATACTGTACTAATTGGGCATTCATTAAATTCTAGGATTAAAGTATGTCGTAGTCCTTTGTGTTAGCTTTTCGAAACTTTAAACGGATCGCATTTTCGTGTCCGAAAGCTCCCGAAGTCGTGAAAATACCGAAACACGTTCGTCTTTCGTACAGCTGACACTCAATAATTCTACATAAAGTTACAGAAAGAATTTGGCTTATTAAAATATATATTTGGAAAGCTAACTTCAATATGGTTCTTTTAAAAAAAGGGAGATAAATCGGAGTTCTAAGCTAAAAGTTATGACATTTCTAAGTTGCTTTGGTTAATAAAAACGTGGATGAAAATTATGACGGATTTGACAAAAGAACACATATAGGCCAAGATACTTGCATACAAACATAGGTATCCAAATGAAACTCATTCTAACCATCCTATCAAAGATCAGTCCACTCTCTAACCATTATAAAACTAATTTAAATATCTATTTAAACTATTATCATACATACAAACACATGGGGTGTTCTAATTTGGGATCTATCAAGTAGGACATAAGACACATATCTAAAATCCTTAAGAGAGCTCCAAATAGCCTCAAGTTTGAATCTAAATGGGACACATGCATGAGGATGGATCCTACAGATTCAAAACTAATTTATATGCAAAGAAAATCGATTTAGAGCATGGATTTTACCGATTGGGAGTGGAATCCCAATAAAATCCCTTAGGAGTGGAATCCCAATGAAATCCCTTAGGACACGGCTCCGATACGAAGATCCCTCAAAGTGGACACTCCTTCTTGCACTCCTCTTCCAATCCTTGGTAGCACCCTTTCCTTGGAGAATGGGAATGATTGAGGGAAGGTTTGGTGAAGAAATGATTTGATTTGGAGATCAAATCAATGGGAAGGCTCTCTAAAATTGGGGAAGAACAAAAGGAAAATAAAAGAGGCAAGATTGTAATGAATGAAATGAATCATTCTCTCCTAAAGGTGGCTTCCATAAAGAGTCCATTAGGGCTAATGGAAAATGTCCTAATTACCCCTCTCTAGTCTCATATGGTTAAGTCTAGACTAGGTTCAAGTTTGGGGTCAAAATGATCTAGTTTTGAGACTCTAACTTAACCATTCTAGCATGATAAAAATTAGTTTAATTAACTAACTTAATGTTGGGTCTTGTGAGCCATGCTTAACTTTATATTGGGTCCCATCTAGAGTTCAAGCTCCCCGGGTCACAATACAAGTCGGAACGAGACGAAACTCAAACCCGACGAAACAAATCCAATAAAAACAATATTAAAAATTTAAAATTTTCCCAAAATATTAAAATTTAAAAAATAACCAAAATCATAATACATCAATTTAAATATTATTAAAATAATCTAAAATTCACCAATTAATCAAAATCCTAAATAATTCAAAAGTCACAAAATGACCAAAATACCCTTAGCCTAAAAAGTTGTAAATAGTCATTCTAATCACATGGTTAGGTCCCCATGGTTAGTCTCTAAGCTGAGCAAAACTAGGGATTAACTAGTTAACCATCAAAATCATAATTCAACATTTTAAATAGTTTTAAATTGATTAAAAAAATTACCAAAAATCACAACATGAGTTAAATCTTATTATCGATTAATCAAAATTATAAAAGTTCAAAATTACCCTCATTTAGAAAAGTGGGTGTTACAATCCTACCCTCCTTAGAAAAATTTCGTCCTCGAAATTAAAATGTTCATACTCCTTCTAGGTCAAACCCCCACAATCAAAGTCTCAGAACTTAAACAAATCATACGATTTAAAAGGACGATATACAGGGTCATGGCATACGGTGGTAGTGAAAGTCTCATCTAGGTATACTAGTTACACTAGACCAAAACAATCATAGAGTATCAAAACTTACAAGCAATCAGGGGTGTTAAACTGAAAAAGATACAGAAATAACAAATCATCAAGGCTTTAAGGCATAATCAAAATCAAAATTTAAAAGCACAAATGTCGAGCATTAAATCCAATCATAATATATATATATATATAGAGAGAGAGTGTTAGATGGGGAAAATCTAGCATTATGTAAAGGTTATGTGGTTAGTGTGTGTATGGGTGTATGTGGACATGTTCATATGGTTAGATAGTAGGTATGTGTGTGTGTGTGTGTGTGTGAAATATACATGAAAGTGTATAGGAGGATTTGGGTTTCAAACAATAGCTATCAAGTTACACTACTTATGGCATATTGGTTAAACAATCTACAATGCACAACCCATTTACTCATAACATGCAGGCTAACCATATATACATATATCTATATGTATAGAGAGGTAGAAATTTAGTTATGTATCTATATACATTATAACATGTATGCATAAATTATATATATATATATAGATATATGAACATAACATAGAGAAAGGGTTAGGTTTACATGGCAGTGTATACTAAGTTAGGGTGTGTGTGTCCTTGTACAGGGTTATAGCTTTAGTATTGAAAGGTTAAACCCAATTTTAGTTCAGCATTTACATACAAAATCTAAAATAAGCTAACATTTAAACTAATATAATATTAACATAATGCAGTTTCAGATTTTTAGGGATTTGAACATCATAACTAACTCAATGCTTCCAATACATCCTAACATGATAGAGAAGAAACCCTAACATACTATCCATACATTTAGCTATGCATACAGTTCAATATTACATATTAAATCTGAAATTGAACTAAACATTGGAAATCAATGTGAATGTTAACATGTATTCAGTTTTAGGATTTGGAGAAATTAACATCAACTAACCCAATGTTTATCACAACCTAACATATAAGAGTAAAACCTAACATCATATCCCTACATACAACAATGTACACAGCTCTAAATATTATATTTTTAAAAAAAAATAAAATAGCAAGTTGAACTAAACATTTGGAATCCAGTATTAAGGGTTAATATGCACACAGTCTTAGATTTGTCAAATTCAAACACAAAACTCAACCAATTCCCTTAAGAGTTGAAATCCTGTATATAACATACATGTGCAGTGATATAAACAAAACTACTAACATGAAATTTATATTTGAATTACGAATTTAAACTGGAAAAAGTAGAGAACCAAAAATATTAGGGTTTTGACAATTTAAACATCAACAACATATTAATATGTATTTAGATAGGTTGGAATTCAAAGTGTAGCATGCATACGTGTCAGGCAAGTGTCTATATGTATATTCATATATTCTCATGTCCCAATAAAAAAATTAATTCTACGTTAAGACTAACATTTAGATTCCTACCAAGATTACAAGTAGGTGATTGGTGAAATCAAGACAGTTTTTTATTATTATTATTATTTAATACAAGGATAGTAGTAAGAAGGAAATAAAGATAAAATCTGTTCTGCTTATCCGTTTAAAAGAAGGAACCATTTTGAAACCCAGAGCTAAACTATCAAATCCAAGATGAGGTTTAGCAAAATTATCGATTCATTGTATTAAGAAGAAATTCATAGCAAGAAGTTACACAAAGGTTTATAAAAATAGCTAAACCTACTCCTAAGTTAAATAATGAGGAGCAAAACAAAACAAACAAATAACAATTTTTTTTTTGAAGGACTAAAACAAAAGTAGAGAAAACATGTTCAAAAATATTTAAGGTACAATCTGATAATCATATGCATCTTCCTGAAATTATGTTGTCAGAATTCTGCCACGCCAATAAGCATAGCTGCAATAAACGATAGAGTCCATAATAAGGCATACACCCTATAATCATGTTATCTAAAATTCTTACCACGCCACACGGTATGGCTGCAAGAAAATCTAGATTTCATAACTAAGATAAGTATAGCTATATCAGGCTCTACGTCCTTGTCACGCTAGCAAATATGACTGCAATAAATTCTAAATTCCATAATAAGGTAGACTTTTACCTTTCTCACTGTCCTTATCAAGTATGTTATCAGGTTATACCTTAATTCCAAAAAAATATACATATACATATAAATACAAACTCAAATACAACAACTAACATCAAGATTCAAAATTCACAATAATCCATCAAAAATTATAAAAATACAGACTCAAATTCAACCACTAACATCAAAATTCAAAATTCAACAATAATCCGTCAAAAATCATATAAATACAGACTCAAATTCAACCACTAACATCAAGATTCAAAATTCAACATAATCCATCAAAAATCATATAAATACAGACTCAAATTCAACCACTAACATCAAGATTCAAAATTCAACAATAATCCATCAAAATCAAGTTCAATAACAGGAAGTAAAGGTAAATCAAATCAGGAAAAAAATAGATTTTAAATCGAAGTTAAAATAAGATTCTCAAGGGTCGTCCCAGGAATCTCTCAAGGAGGCCTAACTGTGATTGAGTACCTTCAAAAATATATCCTAATCCTACTGCAGGCTGTAGTGGTACTCTAGTTCGAATACCACTACACTTCTAGTCTCGACCTGTATGGGCCACCACTAAAAATGTGTCACGACCCGCACCCTAGAGTAAGGCACGAGAAGTGGGTACGTCCAGCCTACGCCGCAGTGTCGCGGTAGAACGATGTCCTAGGTCACAACATCTAACAATATAATGCTAAGCAGTTTATACTCCCCGAATGGGGGTGACATAGCAGATACAGTCTCAATCACATCTAAGGTAGAGCATGATAAAGATAGATAAAACATGAAATCCAAAAGAGATACAGCAGATAGAAGTCTAAGTGTCTAAGATACACTAATCTAGAAATACATCTCAAAGCTCCAATACAGTAATCCATAAATACAACTCAAGACAACTGAAAATAAGCTATAAGTAAAACCCTAGCTATCTATACAACCTCTACTGTGTCTCCTCTAGGCTAGCAGGTAACCTCCAAGCTATCTGTAAAATTTATCAACAGGTCCAGTCAGGACGGAAGCGAGTACAGTACATCTCAACAGTTATGCAGGTTAGAAAATAATATGCAGTAAAGTAAGATACAGGTACTGAAGAAAATGCAATATGTAAACAGAGAGAGAGCTATAATAGAAATATCTACTATAAATAGAGACTAACAGTGGCTAGTGAGTCAGAGTACAATATAGACATGTAAATGGTATAGGAGATTCTGATGAGACACTATAAAAGATTCTGATGAGATACTACTTGGGTATTATTCACATTTCTACTTCTACTCCCCCGTACCCCCAATCAATACACAAGGATCCAACCAGGTTATGTTATGATTTCATGCAAAAGCCCCCGAAGGTGATACATGGATGTCCCATAAATGGAATTCTAGGAGATTCTAGGATACCCAGTAAATGGGATAAGGATTCTAGGAGACTCTGTGATCATAAGATTATATGTCATAAGTGATCAAAGAACCAATGAAGCATAGTGATATGCCATGTAAGTGAAACGCACAGAACATGTAGTACCCGATGCTCCCTAAGGATAACATCTTAAGAAGGGATCCATATAGTACCAATCCGTGCGACCAACGTGACAGTAACAAGTAAAGTAATTTAATACAGAAAATAATTATAAGCAGGATATGAAATGATCAGAGAATGTACTCGCCTGGTATCCTGAATGTCCGAAGAGAATATACTGTCCGAGGAGTGGTGTCTGTCTCCTATAGAACAGTACAATCACAACAAGTCTAAAATAAGAAAATAGACTGCTACAATGCATCTACATGAAGTTTGGGGTCAATCTAGGCTAAAGTCAACCTTTGGTCAACTCTAGTCAACTAGACTAGTCAAACTAGGTCAACTAGGTCAAACCTAAACCAAACAAGTCTATACTAGTCTAACTAGTCTATTCTAGGCCTAATCAAGATTAAACAAGTCTAACTAAACTCTCACTAGGCAAACAGACACACCATAGGCTAAGAACCCTAGGCTATCGGCTATATCATGCCTAAGCCAAACCATAAACACATATACACATAACAATATATATCTAATATATTGTAGTACACTCATAACATATAGGCTACATATATGTACATCCCACATATATATATGCATCACTATTCACATATTCATATACATAGATATAATAGAAAGCTATATATATAGGCATACATATATATATATATATATAGAGAGAGAAAGAGAGGCAAAAGAGTAAGTGAGTATGTGTGTGTTGGTGTGTGTGAAGGAATATGTGTTAATGTTCTAAAATTTAGTGATAGGTAGGTGTATGTGACATGGGATACATGATGTCAAAGGGTGTATGAATGCATGTGTGTAAAAGGTTATAGGTTAACTCAATTTATAGAAATACATACATACATATACCTTGTATACATGCATACATCATGTATATTACATTTATATGATACAAACATGTATACTTGTATTATATTATACTTACATTCATGCATATTAGATACTTGTATTTATATTAACATATTGCAAACATTCATTTCATTCATGCATCTATACATTACCTACATGTTTTATAATACATACATTGTATATTCATATCATTTCATACATTAACATAGAGACATACAAACATGCACACATCATATATTTATATCTTGCATTAATTACATATCATGTTATATATTATCATTCATTCCTTTCATATATTACATTATCTTGTATGCTTGCATTCATATATTATATTCTATATTACCTACATACATGTATTTTCTCCATTCATTCATGCTTGCATCATATACTCTACATTATCATACATGTTATCATTATATATTCATTACAATATTTATACATTATGCATTCATACCTATTATTACATATATCTTGCATTCATATCTAGCATTCATTATATACTTTCATGCATACATTGTATATGATTCTTTCATTCATGCATTGCTTATATGCATTATATTAATTGCATTCCTACATGCTTGTATTCAACCATTATATACATTAATGTAAAGAGAATATATATATATATATATCATTTCATTCATCTAACATATCATACAATACATACTCTATATTCATTTAATATCCATACTACATAGGCTCACAGGTTACACAAAATGCATATATCGTATAGTCACTCTTCTACTTAAAACCAATACTGTACCAATTGGGCATTCACTAAATTCTAGGATTAAAGTATGTCGTAGCCCTTTGTGTTAGCTTTCCGAAACTTTAAACGGATCGCATTTTCGTGTCCGGAAGCTCCCGAAATCGTGAAAATACCGAAACACGTTCGTATTTCGTACAACTGCACTCAAATAATTCTACAGAAAGTTACATAAAGAATTTGGCTTAAAATATATATTTGGAAAGCTAACTTCGATACGGTTCTTTTAAAAAAAAGGAAGATAAATCGAAATTTTAAGCTAAAAGTTATGACATTTCTAAGTTGCTTTGGTTAATAAAAACGTGGATGAAAATTATGACGGATTTGACAAAAAAACACATATAGGCCAAGATACTTGCATACAAACATAGGTATCCAAATAAAACTCATTCTAACCATCCTAACAAGATCAATCCACTCTCTAACCATTATAAAACTGAATTTAAATATCTATTTAAACTATTATCATACATACATACACATGGGGTGTCCTAATTTGGGATCTATCAAGTAGGACACAAGACAATCTAAAATCCTTAAGAGAGCTCCAAATGGCCTCAAGTTTGAATCTAAATGGACACATGTATGAGGATGGATCCTACGGATTCAAAACTAATTTATGCAAAGGAAATCGATTTAGAGCATGGATTTTACCTATTGGGAGTGGAATCCCAATAAAATCCCTTAGGACACGGCTCCGATACGAAGATCCCTCAAAGTGGACACTCCTCCTTGCATTCCTCTTCCAATCCTTGGTAGCGCCCTTCCCTTGGAGAATGGGAATGATTGAGGGAAGGTTTGGTGAAGGAATCATTTGATTTGGAGATCAAATCAATGGGAAGGCTCTCTAAAATTGGGGAAGAACAAAAGGAAAATAAAAGAGGCAAGATTGTAATGAATGAAATGAATCATTCTCTCCTAAAGGTGGCTGCCATAAAGTGTCCATTAGGGCTAATGAAAATGTCCTAATTGCCCCTCTCTAGTTTCATATGGTTAAGTCTAGACTAGGTTCAAGTTTGGGGTCAAAATGATCTCGTTTTGAGTCTCTAACTTAACCATTCTAACATGATAAAAATTTGTTTAATTAACTAACTTAATGTTGGGTCTTGTGAGCCATGCTTAACTTAATATTGGGTCCCATCTAGAGTTCAAGCTACCCGGGTCACCATACAAGTCGGAACGAGACGAAACTCAAACCCGACGAAACAAATCCAATAAAAATAATATTAAAAATATAAAAATTTCCAAAATATTAAAATATGAAAAATGACCAAAATCATAATACATCAATTTAAATATTATTAAAATAATCTAAAATTCACCAATTAATCAAAATCCTAAATAATTCAAAATGACCAAAATACCTTAGCCTAAAAAGTTGTAAATAGTCATTCTAATCACATGGTTAGGTCCCCATGGTTAGTCTCTAAGCTTAGCAAAACTAGGATTAACTAGTTAACCATCAAAATCATACTCAACATTTTAAATAGTTTTAAATTGATTAAAAAATTACCAAAAATTACAACATGATTTAAATCTTATTATCGATTAATCAAAATTATAAAAGTTCAAAATTACCCTCATTTAGAAAAGTAGTGTTACAGCAGGTGTCTGTGAAGACAGACGTTCGGTTTTTTCTCTTTGAGTAGACGGCTCTTTAGCCAGAGGAGCCATCGTAGAGCTAGCTGCTCCTCCCAGATGCTCTTCTGCAAAATCAAATGAACCTATCATTGATTGTTGTTGTCATTAGCAACTAATTGAAAAGGATAAAAGATCGAAGGCAATCTTACCATGACTTGCCCCACAACAAGTCTTTCATCTGTTGGTATAGATTCCAATCTAGCAGAGATAGCCTAAGACATTACTGCCTGGCTACTTCGGCCTCAGAACCACCCAAAAAATGTCGGCTACCGCTAGCAATAGCCGTTACTGGCACTATATCTGTGCACACGGGAGGAACCGGGGAAGATTCAAGTTCTGTGTGGATAAAAATGTAGATGTCAGCTATTTGAATCTATGAAAAGAAGGTAGATAAAATCATTTAATACCTTTTGGATCAGTAGTTGTAGTTTCAGCAGGTGCTACTTCTACATCCGTATTCTTTTCCGGAGACACGTACACCTCCACATCCGCTTCAAGATTTAGTGTGTCGTCTATGGCTTCGGAGACATATGGACATCAGTACCTTCTTCGGATTTAATGTATCATCAACATCTTCTGTTGATGTATCTTCATTGCTTATACTATCCTCTGGAGCTTCCTTGCTGGCAGTCGCGGCAGCAGCTTGATCGACATCGTCCTACAGACGAAGTCGCAATCATTTAGAGCTTCAATCATTAGACGATCTTTTTCTTCCCGGAGCCCTCCTGGTGTAGCAGGAATTGGGTAGTTTTCACCGCAAGAGAAGGAGATCGCAAAACTTCATCATCCCTCTGCCCAGTTTTATCTCTCAGCTCAGCTTCATTTTTTGTTCAGCTTCATCCCTCTGCTCAACCTCGTCCCTTTGCTCTGGAGAAGGAGTCTCCTGCCTAAGCTCAGGGGCAGGTGTAGGGATAACATGGTTATTCCAACTATAGCACTGGCCACCACCGAGGACAAGATTTGTCTCGGAGGGGTGATCACCCTCTTTTCTTCTGAGGCCAGTTTCTTTTTATAAAGAGGTCTTTTGGACTCTCCACATCTACTACATCGACCTGCCTTGGAAGAGAGGTCGGTGTGGTCGTTTCTTCTCTTTGTGTCGACTCGGCCATTTGCCGAGACTGTGACCTGGTGGTGACCTTCTCTGATGGGTCTAAGATAAGTTTCTTCTTTGCAACCGGAGAAGAAGGTTCATTAATCCTTCTATTTCTCTCCTTGGTTGGAGATTTGACCACTTTCAAAGAAACTCGCAGTGGTTCATTGACCTCCTCAGGGAAGTTAGCTTCCCTTGAGGCTTCCAATGGATCATCCACTAGCATGCTGCTCGTATTTCCTGGAGCTAGCATAACAGTTGCTCCCTTTTTCAAACACATCGCCTCGCGAAGCTATCACAAGGTTGAAGTTCGACGAATGTATTGCTGCTGTGTAAAAAAGCGAATATGTATATAACATCCGGGGGCCGTGATCACTCTTGGTCGGCATCGAGAACACTGTCCTTGTGTCTCGAGCGTTGTAATAGGCCCATGCTCTGGCACCATCAATCAGATACCCCTTTCTTGTAGGCAAGTTATAGCATTGTCGACGTGGAACTGGTCGTAACCAAATTGACGAGCGAAGCGGCTTGGCAGATATGGTTCCAAGAAACATTCATCTTTAAATCTATACACCATGTGCGACGGCCTGATCGTCCTCAGCCAATCAAATGCTGTCCGACCCAACGGCGGCCTCCCAAGGTCAACTAGATTTGTCGACATATGTTCATAGCCGGTTGGAGGGGCAACGCAGTAAAAATTCTACCCCTTTCCCAAGGTTCAAGGCACGTCTGCAATCTTTCAGACTAGTGTATATCCACTTGCTTCGAGAGAATCTTCGCAGATAGCTATCGCCGACTGCTCTCATGTCAGGGTTCATCAATGACGGATGGTGCAGAAGTAACCATCCGAACAAATAGGTGTAAGGCAACTCCAGCCGAGGAAGTTCCCCTTTTTACCCTTCCATTTAAGCATGGATTCAACATAAAGACGAAGACCTGCGTTCACTCTACAGGTCATTGCCAACAGCAGATCCATCCGGTAGCCAAAGACTAACCGGACAGCAGCAAAGAGTACGCCACGGTAGAAGCGATCCATGGTGCTTGCTCCGGGTACGACGAAGCGTCGGAAACAATATGTCAGAAAACCTGCCAGCTGGGCTTCCCTTGACATGGGCCTGTATCCCATTCTCATAAAACTCTCAATAACATCTCCGGTCTTGAATGGAGGGTATTGAATTCGTCATTAACTTTGATGTCCATTTTCTTGTTTTCTTCATCAACCTTATCACTTCACTGTAGCTAAGGGGTTGGAAGAAGGTCGGGTTACACGTATCATGATCCTTAGTCTTTTTTTCGATAATATGATTAAGGAAAAGATAGGGCAACCACTTTGATGAATAACAGGTGTCGGAAGAACTGCTCTTATAGTACATAGGGCAAATTTTGTAGTGGCACAGTAGTTCTTCAAAAACAGCCACCATCTCTGCATTCTCTCGACAAAGTCGGTCTAACTCGTGTTTGGAACAATTCCTCATAAGGGAAGTCTTCCATTGGTAAGCACGAGATGTATTTCATCTCATGAAGGGCTAATCCAATCTCCCGCAGGGTGTCATAAATGTCCCTGTCCTAAAATTGTACCTCTCTGCCAAGGCCAAAAACAGATGAGGGTTGGGGAGGAATCCATATACGGTAGCATATAGTGCTGATATAGCTCAATCTCTTTGAGCTTGTCTTCGAAATGAACTAATATCCAATTGGTTATAAAGTTCCATCTTTTGTTGTCTGGGTTCACCAGACCTGTCAACCGGATATCCTGATCCGGGTATCTGCCCTCAACCTTTGTATATTCATTAGCAAAGATCGGCGTCCACCGGCAGCAGTAAGGAAGAGTTCTCTGGAGGGATGCAGCCAGGCTTCAATCCTCTGAGCAAAGTGCTATGACGCTCAGAGGAGCTATAGAACATATCCCTGTTATTTGGTCCTTTTTTTACAAATATTTCATGTCCTTGCTTGCTGGAGGGGAGTAATATCCCAATCCATCTTCCTGGGATGGCTTGCATGGGCATAGCGGGCTAGAGGGAGACATCTGGCAATGTCCGTAATAGTATTATTTTCTCCTTTCTATGGAAGAGTCTCTGCTCAACACGGGGTCTCGGCTGAGAAATCTTGTCAATAGCTTCGCCAAATAAGAGTAGGGGTTTCTTATGAGTAATGGCATCGACAGTCTGCAGAGGCTGCCCATTCATCAGACTCAATAAAGTTTCATTGTCCTGTGCTACCAAGATGGCTTGACGGAGGATGGCAGAGCATATTGGAGAAAAAGTACATGGGACAAATTTTAAACTCTGGTTCACCAAGGGTCCCTGCAAAGATTTCATACTCTGGGTCCTTTCTGATGTTAACTGCATCAAGCAGAAAGACAGAATTCAGTACAAGTAAAATCAAATATTCTGTCCAAAAAATTAGTAAATTGTGCAAGCATCAGATTATGCTGCTGTAAAGCATCAGATTGCACAACAACAGCTTCTATGCGCAAACTGTCCAGTTGCGCCAACTCATTCACTTGCGCAAGCCATCAGATTGTGCTGAATAACTTGCGCAAAGCATCAGTTTGTGCTGGACAGCCTTGCGTAAATCAGCAGATTGTGCTGACTTTTGCCAGCACGTTCTAACCGATTGCACAAGAAAATAGTCTTTATAAAAATGAAAACTATTGGGTTTGTGCAACCGAAACCCTAAAGGGCGGCGCAGTATAACTAAATCTCTAAAAAGAGATAGGTTTGGGGATTCAATCATGTCGAAGAATCCTAAAAAGAGTTTTCGATCGAGTAACTACCTTGCAATGCTAGGTGACTAATTTCGTGTCGCGAAATGTGCGGCACAGCACGAGTCGAAGACTCGGCGGGGCTTTGCCCTTGTCGGCGGTGGAACGCTTCGGAGCCATTCGAAGTCGACGGAGAAGGAGAAGAGAGTCGGAGTAGGCTCGGGAATTTTTCTCTGTTAGGCAAAGTGAAACAAGTAAAGAATGACAGAAGGGAAGAGGAGAACTATTTATAGTTTTTCAAAAGCAACGGTCGCCTCGAATTGTGCCGAAGAAATGGGAGCGGACTCCTCCAATTGCGCAGACAGAGCATTACTTGCACAACTTGATTTTCAAATCAAAATTCAAAGTATTTCGAAGCTTTAAATTTTCAAACTTCGAAAATTTGAAGGGGGTCTTGTAGGTCCTAAAAATCAAATTGCACCTATCAAAGAAGTCATAAAATCAAATTATGCATCCTTCAAGTGAACTGTGCAGAAGACAGATTGCACAACAACTTGATTGTGCAGGCTGAACTGTGCACTCATCCAAGTGCAAGCTGACATGGCCTCGTCATCATTACCTGACAGAGAATCAGATCTTCTGACAACTGACAGCACAGAGAACGAGGAAACTATTCGTTTATCGTGCAGCACAGCGCTCGAGGACAGCTGTACATGCGCAATTGGCCAGACTCTCTGCAGCGCGATCCATCCCAGCGCATCTGAACCCAGCGCAATTCAGGTGGCGCACTCCATCAAGACAACTGAAAATGAACACGTGGCCTACATGCCATCAATTACTCACCATGTGGCAACCGTCTGTATACGACCAAGCATTTTAATCAAACAATGCCACGCATCACATACAGGTAGTCCACGATCGAGTAACTTCTGCGCAGTCATTGCTTGCGCAAATAAAGTCTGTACAATCCATCCTGTGCAAGTTAAAATAATTAAAAGTTAGTTATTTCCAGAATCTATAAATAGAGTTTCAAGTCTTCATTATCACACACACAGAGATCAGAATCCACAGAAATTATCACCCGAGATAGGAGTTCTTGCCAAAGTGCTGCTGCAATCTTCAGAGGCTACCGTGTTCAAAGTTCACATCGTCCAAGGGATAAAGCGATCGTCATTCAGATCGGATTCCTATAGTTGTACTTTCCCAGAATTCTTGTAATCTTCTTACAAAGTTTGTGAAATAAAGATCAACTTTTGTTTTTACAAACAAGGATTAGTTGATATTTTGCGTCCGTGTTATATTCGGATACCGATGACATTTTGTAGTCATCGAGTATCGACATTAGGCATCACGTATACTTTATTTGTGTTCATTGACATGATAGACCATAGGACACCAGCACGATTCATGATACAGAGTTTATATGAGTATTCATGATTAAACTTCGTGATAGGACACTAGGTTGATATTTGCACTTGTGACTTGTTATACTAGACTTGACTTGACTTGCTAGTTCTAGACATTGGGTGGGAAGAACATTATCGCTATATCAGGCTGTATATGTATATATTTGTATTTGAATATCCTTGTTTCCATATAGGGACATAGATGGTATTCTACTAGGTATATCTTCGTCTTTGTAACAGAGCTTGGGAGGTTATCTACTTGATCTACTCGTATGTCCTTTGGTTCCACAATACGGTGCCTGAGGATAATAGCTTACTGAAGAGCTTTGAGCCTCAGTGGCTAAGCCTGATATTCGAAATGTGTTCTTATGTGCATATCACTTAGACTGGATATAGTAGTTTTCCTTAGAACATATTCCCTTTACTATTTTATGGCATATTGTATGTACATTGCTATGTCTTCTGAGGACCTAGTGATCTTTCCAGGTAGTCGATTGAGCGGAGTTAGTTGGATGATCTTGATGGAGTTGCTACTTCCTATTCAGGTATCTCTTGTAATTACATATTTATCTCTAGTTATTTATATTCTGCTTGTTAGCCTAGTATTTGTAGACTTATACTATTTCTTTCGAGTATATTCAGACAAGTATAGCATGGGGTGCACACCATGACATATGTTGTCCTTTATTGTACTCTATTTTACTGTAGGCTGAGACTTAGATAGATTATTGAGCTATTTAGATAGATAATCATTACTATACAGCTTGTACGTATTCGAGCTAGACTGGAGTCTACTTGATACGTAGCTGGCATGTATATACGATTTTTAGTCCTACATATTTTAGGACTGGATCGTTACAACTTTCATATAGTTTTACTACCCATAACATAGTGATGAATTAGTATGAAGAGTAATTCAAAGTTATTGGCCGAGACTCAACTTGTTAGAGATGTTTTAGCCAATGTTTCCTGACTCGCTGGGGAGTTGGAAATCTATCCCTAACTTGATAGGGATT
>JANAVB010015199.1:10908893-10968893 GCA_029216955.1 Iris pallida
CTCTAAATCACTAGTACTTGCAGTTTTACTTATCCTATATATATTTTCAGTTATAAATTCTCTCTCGTTTTCATGTACATCTTCTTACAGTTCATGTATCATACTCTTTTGCATGCTTTATATTTCCTAACATGTTATGAACTACGTGAGATGTATTGTGCTCGTTCCTGTCCTGACTGGACCTGTTGAAATATTACAGATGATGATGGTAACTGCCCTACCTTCTATGGGGCACATGAGGGTGACACTCAGGAGCCCGAGGAGCATCTAGCTCAGTAGAGGGTGCCTAGTCTAGTCTAGTATTTATAGTTTTCAGTTTGTATCGGATTGTTACGATTGTTAGTTGAGACTTAGTTATATTCAGGACTTGTATTTATTTGTGTTGAACATCTATCTTGTGTGGTACGATAACTCTATTTATATTTCAGTTCCTTTCTTTTATCTGATTCCATATCGTGCTCTGTCTTTCCTAGACTTGTGATTGAGATATAGAGTTGAGATATTATATTATACCTCCGTGCGGAGATAACAGGTTTATATATCTTGTTGTTAGATGTTAGATGTTAGATGTTATAGATGATCTATACAGCGTTCTACCGCCGACACTGCGACGTAGGCTGGACGTACCCACGTTCTCGTGCCCCTGAACACGGTGCGAATCGTGACACATTTTTGTGGTGGCCCATACAAGTCAGAGTCGTAACTAGCACGATTTCATAGTGGTGCTCGACTTAGGGTGCTGCTACGAGCTTGCTGTTAGGATATAGGATTAGGCAGTATAGAGAGTTACTCAATCACTGTTAGGACTACTTGAGAGATTACTTGGATGACCCTTGAGAATCTCATTATGAATATCTCAAAATTCGATTCCAACAGCTTTTGTTTATCTTCCTTGTTTGTTGATGAATTTGATTCTTGGTAATCAAGGTTAATTTGAAATATTCTACCAAGATGAATCGTATGGGCTAGGTCGACTTAGTTATGGAATCTAGAATCTTCTACAGTCACATTAGCAAGCATGGTGAGGACATACAGTCTGATTTTGGATATATTTCTCGGGTGTGGGAATTTAAGGTTTTTGCGGCCAAGCATGCGACAATACAAAAAATTTAAATACCATGATTCTAGAGGTATGTACCTTAGTCGAGGACTCTGTGAATATCGTAGCCTTACTTACTAGTATGACGATGATTCTAAGTATCATGATTTTGGGCATACACATATGATTATCAGATTTTATCTCAAGAAGGTTTATAAAATATCATTCTACCTTTTTAATTCAGTCTTTTTCAAAAAAAAAATTGTTGTTTGTTCTTCTTCAATTAACTTAGGAGTAGGAGTAGTTTTACTTGTTAGTATAATCATTTGTGTAACTTTCTTTGATATAAATTTCTTCTAAAGATAATGAATTGATGATTTGTATTAGGACTTTTTGACTTAGAATTGATAATGTACTTCTGACCTTAGAATGGTGACCATTGTAGCCAGTTTCCAGTTTCATATAAGATAATACTGCCTAACAGCCCTGATTGATTCATTATTTCCCTTATCTTCCTAGTCTGGCACTCATGACTATAGTCTATCCCACTCAACTTATTCCCTTGTACTACTTTTGCATCACAACTACCGGTTCAATTTAAGCCATTCGACCATTCCTACTTAAATTATGATTATCATATGCACATTACCATGACTTTTAATTTAGGAGCACAAGACTAGTTGTTTTCTCAAAACCAATTTCACATGCATGACCTAAACATGACACCCTACACCCATGACCTTCGTGTCCCACTCGGACACACCATCTTGTGCTATATTTGCTTCACACGACTTTCCTGACACAAGAGCCCATATTGATTTACCCCACGGAGTCACTTTTATTTCCGACTTGAATTGGGGACACCTTTTCAACCTAAACCTGTCGAGCCAAATTTTAAACATGACCCATTTTAAGCCTACTACCCATATTTTATTTGTTGATCTTGTGTGCTACTAGGAAGAGACTTCGACCTTATTGTTGGGGGTTTGACCTAGAAGGAGTACAACCATTTTAATTTCGAGGACGAAATTTTTCTAAGGAGGGTAGACTTGTAGCACCCAGTTTCTAAAATGAGGGTAATTTTGAAATTTTGTAATTATAATCATTTAATAATGATATTTAAACCATGTTATGATTTTTGGTGATTTTTAGTTAATTTAAAACTATTTAAAACCACGACTTGTGATTTTGATGATTGACTAGTGTAACCCTAGAGTTTGGCTATGCCTAAAGACTAACCATGACCAAGAGAGTCTATTCATGTGATTAGGATAACTAATTACAACTTTTAGCCTAAGGGTATTTTGGTTATTTTGACAATTTTGTGAAATTATAATTTTGATTAATTAAATATTATGCTAATCTTTCAGTTAAGCCCTAACCTAGATTAGTCTTGAGGTTAGAATCATGGTTAGAACATTCCTACTAAGTGCCAAGGTTAGTAATATCTAGATATTCCTAGGTAGGATATTTTTTCCTTTGAGATATTTGTAAAAAGAAGCCTTGAACCAATATGAAGGCTTGAAATTGGGTGGAATGACCTTAGCCACTCATCTAGACCTAAAACCTAACCCTAATTCATCTAATGGCAGCCACAATAGGATCCCCCCTTCCTATAAAAACATCATTAGCAAAGCCTTTGCCTCTTTTTACATTTACTTAGAATCCTAATAGTTCCTCCCCAAAATTCTTCCCCTAATATCCAAATTAAGTCCAATTTGATCCTAATCAATTGCATCGTCATCCCCAACAGTAGAGGAGACTTGTGGAGGCTTGCTAGCAAGGTTAGAGGACGTTTGAACCGTATCAAATCAAGGAAGACGTCAAGTCGAAGCTCTTTTCATTGAGGTTTCACCCTCAATAGGTAAAACCCTACAAACACTTATAAATTCCCAATTTCTTTCCATAGATTCATCCATTTAGGGTTCCCCTAGGTGTTGCCCAAGTTTGGTAGGAGTTCGTGTCCATTTCGTGTCCGTATCGGATACGTATCGGTATTTTAAAGGGGTGTTCGATGAAATGCCTCATAGGACTTTTTGTTCTTGGTTTTCAAAACAAATTATATATTTTGGAAGCTGATTATGTGTATAACCTAACCCTAATCGACTGAGTCAAATTCTGTGTCATTTTCGTGTCGAAATCGGACACGCACACACGCAGTACGAGCCCGTGCACTGTGTCCTGCTACTCGTATCCTAGTTCTCTCTGGACATGGCATTTTGACACATAAAACTTGGTGTATACCTTGGGGCAGGGACTGACAGGTTACCCCCTAAGTCTCGCACGACCCCGTGTCGTGTCGGAGACGAAAACACGCGCGTACTGATTTTACACACACTGTGCACGCGTGGGAAACCCGCACTGACATGCACTTCCTGTCGTGTCCTGTCACCATGAGGACACGATTCATGGTGATGTGTGTGTAGCCCTATACCCTCTCTACGTGCATGCATGAGCCCATGGGTGTTCGTGCCCTGTGTTGTGCGCAATCGTGCACGACACGGCTGCACGAGGCCATATTATGTACTGACTCACTGATAATTGTATTCACTGTTTGGACACTTCGTGTCTAGTTTCCTGGACACGAACACTTCTCCCAGACACGTGTGCACACACTCGACACCTGTGCACGTTCAATTTGATGTTTGATGCAAATTCGAATTCGAATTTGGGTTCTGTGTAATTCCTGATACACGTTTCACTGTTGGGTTTTTTAGAATTTAAAATGTGTTTTCAAAACTAATTTTCAGGATTATTGCAATATTATTAATCTCCTCATATGTCTGAGTGATTATATACTTGTTTGGGTTTGATGTTAACACATGGTTGGGTTTTCGAATTTGCATTTGGGGCTCTTAAATTGACTGTTACACTGAAACTTATGGACTGAAACCTGTGAACTGAACCTATAGACTTAAACCTGAGATTTGAATGTGAAATAACTAAGAATGAGAAAATAGTAAACTGAAATGGGATTAAGTTTTGACAGGAAAACTGAGATGGGTTTGGGGCTGGTTGTGTAAACTGCCATTGACCTTGAATTTCCTGAGAATCCTATTACACTTAACTTTCATATATTCCTGAACACACAAATACTGTTTTGATTGATTTAGTTCACATGCCACACACCCTCTCGCCACATACATACACATGTATACCCCCCTTAACCCCATGTTCACTCATGACACAGTTCACTCACACCCCCTTTAACTCATGACCATGTAATGTTATGTACACATGTATATATATATATTAGCCTTTCATACATTGTAGTGTGTGTGTGTGTGTATATATATATATATATATATATATATATATATATATATATATACATTAGATGCCCTTGCTTACCCACACTTTCCTTATATCCCCCTCTATACATATAGCAATTTATATATATAGGCATGATATGTAGATGCATGCATATACGATGTTAACAAAATGACAGGAATGAATGCAAGTAATGCACACATGTGAATGTGATGTATTGGTATGTTTTACACTTGACTGGTAGGCATGAATACATTTATATAGCTTTGACATTTATAGTTGAGTGTGTCCCTTACACATATTTTGTATTAACTTAATGTAATGAAGAATGATGTGACCCATATTGGAAATGTAAGTTATATATACCGTGATCAATATGATATTTGAATTGTATATAAATTGATCTATATGGGAATGTTTGTTATAGGATATGAATGGTGTTGACTTGGTTTAGGCTTGTAGTGTGACATTATGTTAAATGAAAATGAATTAATGTAAAGATACAAATTATGTATATAGGTGCAAGTATGTATGTAGGTATATAGTGTGATGTTGTATGCCATGTACATGTGACACCCTATACACTCTAATGCACATTCACCTATGACAATAAAGCATGTACACACACAATGACACTATGTGCACATTGCCTAGTATTTGGATGCCTATATGTATATACAACTTGTGTGTTGATACATGTGTAAGCTTGTGATGATATGTGCTTGCTAGATTAGACTGGTTAGGCTTAGTGAGACTTGCTTGGGTTAGACTTTGACCTAGTTTGACCTAGACAATTGACCAAAATTGACCAAGAGTTGACTTTGACCTAGATTGACTTAGAAATCATATAGATTGCATCATATAATTCAATTACCTTATTTCTGAATACATCATTACCTGTAAATTATTTTAAATAGGACTCTGTGACACCAGTTCGGACATCTATTCATATTAGTCATTCAGGGTGACAGGCGAGTACATTCTCTGATCGTTTCATACTTGTCAGGACTTATATTCTTGCTCTAGATTACTTTACTTGATACTGGCATGATTGTTATCACGGATTGGTACTATATGGATCTTTTCTTACGATGTTATCCCCATTGTGTTCAACAGATACATATTATGAAGTGTGTTTCACGAACATATTATATTTATTGTACATCCCTATTCATGTATACTCATTGTGCATCTTGTACTCTCATGATCACATGAGCTTCATGGATAAACTATTGTACAAGGTAACGTAACTGGATTGGATCATTGTGTATTGATTGGGAAGGGTGAGTAGGAAATGGTTATGTGATCAAAATCCCATCTTGTATAACTATTGTATATGTCCATTGTACACTCACGTATGATGGAGTTACCATTGTTATTGTATAACCTAATCCGTTTACATAACCATATTGTGCTCTAAATCACTAGTACTTGTAGTTTTACTTATCCTATATATATTTTCAGTCATAAATTCTCTCTCGTTTTTATGTACATCTTCTTACAATTCATGCATCTTACTCTTTTGCATGCTTTATATTTCCTAACATGTTATGAACTGCGTGAGATGTATTATGCTCGTTCCTGTCCTGACTGGACATGTTAAAATATTACAGATGATGATGGTGACTGCCCTACCTTCTATGGGGCACATGAGGGTGACACTCAGGAGCCCGAGGAGCATCTAGCTCAGTAGATGGTGCCTAGTCTAGTCTAGTATTTATAGTTTTCAGTTTTATCGGATTGTTCCAATTGTTAGTTGAGACTTAATTATATTCAGGACTTGTATTTATTTGTGTTGAACATCTATCTTGTGTGGTGAGATAACTCTATTTATATTTCAGTTCCTTTCTTTTATATGATTCCATATCGTGCTCTATCTTTCCTAGACTTGTGATTGAGATATAGAGTTAAGATATTATATTATACCTCCGTGCGGAGATGACAGGTTTATATATCTTGTTGTTAGATGTTATAGATGACCGATACAGCGTTCTACCGCCGACACTGCGGCGTAGGCTGGACGTACCCACGTTGTCATGTCCGTAAATAGGGTGCAGATCGTGACACCTAGTTAGCATAGTGTGGGACCCTAATCTAACTTAAGTTGGTCTTAGTTGACTTTAGTGTGACTAGGGTTCATGAGAGGATTGAGAGATTAGACTTTTGGTTAAGGAGTTGAACTAGCTAGTTAACAATCTTAACCCAAAGCCCACCACGCGAGACCTTAACCCTATTTCTTAATTAGGACAGCCACAACAACCCAAATTAAACCAAATTTCAGCCTATAAAGTCTCTCTTCATTACCACTTGCCTATTTTAGAACACCCCTTGTAGGAAACCCTAATTTCTTTCCTCTTTTATCAAATCTCCCCATTCCTCCACCAAATTGATCCCAATCTTTTGCATTGGAATTCAAATCTGGAGTAGAAGAAGAAGGAGGCTAGCTTGCAAGGAGGGGAGCTCATTGGGACATAGCTTAAGGAAGGAGACTTCACTATTTGGGGCTTTTTCTTGGAGATTGGATCCCTATAGGTAAATCCCTACAAATCACCCTAAAATCTTGATTTCTTCTATAGATGCATCCATCTAGGTGTCCCCTAGCTGTAGGTAAAGTTTGGTAGAAATTCGTGCCCATTAGGCATGTGTGTCGGACACGTATCAGTGTGTGTATCAATGTGTTTGATGAAATGCCTAAACCACTATTTTATTCACTAATTTCAAAACTAATTTCATGAATGTGTAGCCCTATATGTATGCTTTGAATCCCCTAAGGACTGAACATGTATTCGTGTCATTTTCGTGTCAAAAATGGTCGCGGACACGCTGCACGAGACACTACACGAGGATCGTGCTGTCCTCTGCTTCTCGGGCACTGTAGCGGACATGACACAGCACGTTTTGACACAAAACTTGGTGGACACCTAGGACACATGTTTGACACTACACTGACAAAGTTTTATAAGGTTTCATCGAGTAGATTGGGAGAAAACCCACCCGCATTGATTTTACACAGACGTACACAAGCACACAGACACTCACTGATATGGCACTCGTATCACGACACGACACGTCGTGGTCTTGTGTCAGGCCCCTAAACACGAAGCCCTATACGTGGCGAATACCTAGGCACGAGCACGAGGTTTGATGTGTCGTGTCCTGGGGTACTCCGCACCTCCGCATGAGACTGCTCTGTGCAGTATTCGTGTCTGTGGCTGTTTTCATTATTTGGACACGTTCGTGTCCACTTGCTGGACACGAGCACACCCCTATGACTCATGTGTCACACCTCTATTTTCAACTGTTTTGAGTTTTCATATGATTTTGAATTAGATTTGGGTCGTTGTGTGTCGGGTTTAGTGTTTACTGAAACTTGTGATTTCATGAGTTTTAGGTTTTGAGAAATTGCATAGATTTGGAATCTAGGTTTTATGTTACTAAATGATTCCAGATTTCAAACTTAAGGATGCTTGATGTTGGGTTTAATCTCTGTTAGGGTTTTCGAATTTGCATATTGAGTCTTCATTATAGTTCCTTGAGTCTTGATGTATCCTTGACTGATACTATAAGTATCAGTCCACACTACCTTAGCAGTCCCTTACTCACTGTAGGAGGCGTTTAGTCCCACCCTTCCTACTTCCCAGTTCGTAGGATGTATTGTATTAGCCATTAGATCAGTAGATATATCCTTGTTGGAACTATTAGTTAAATCCCTTGAGTTTTGTAGTGTCCTGCATTCCTATTGATGCTTAGCCACTGCACATTAGGAATTTGCCTATTTCAGATATGTCCAGTACAGCGGGGTATCACTGTATTGCCTATAGGATTAGTATCCTTCATATTACATTCATATACCCATCATTAGCCATTCACTTCACAAACTGCATGTTGCACCATACCTTAATTTACATCACATTTTACTTCATCATAACATATCTGTCCTTCTATATATATACCGTCCAGGTTTGTTTGATGTCAGACCCTAACTTAGATATCAACCCTTTGTGGACATGTGATGTCCTGCATCTTTGTGATAGTCCCCTTGATAGTGTTGTCCTGCATCTCTAGTATAGCTCACTCCCCATTTCACGTAGTTAGTCCCATGTACCTCATTATTAGTCCACACCTATATATATATATATATATATATATATATATATATATATAATATATATATATATATATATATATGCCACCCATACACACACCTATATATATATATGCCACCCATACACACACCTGTATATATGCCATCAAAAAAAATATATATATATATATGCCACCCATACACACACCTATATATATGCCATCCTCACACACACACACACATTGGACTGAAACACACCCTCCTACCTTACTGTCACATGCATCCACACACACACACACTCCTACATCACTGTCACACATATTTCCCTCTCTATATCTATATATACATATATGTTTACATGAATATACAATAATTGATGTATGTATGTATATATATATATATTATATATATATATATATATATATATATATATATATATATATATATATATAGACTTGTATATATATATATATTAATGTATGAGGTGAACTAGTACGTTTTATATTACCATGTATGAATGCAATGTATGCATATATGAAGGCAAGTATGCATATCTTAATGTATGCATGCATGAATGAATGTATGTAAGCATGTATGTAATGCATGAATGAAATGAACAAATGCTTGAACCTGAGAACAAAGGCACTCACTGTCCACACACATATCCTACCACTCTCTTGCCTATACACAAACACACACACACACACACACACACACACACACACACACACACACACACACACACACACACACACACACATTAACCCCATTGTCTGATTACACTAAGCCCTATGCCATGTTCACATTCATGTGTCACTCACCCCCTCTTCTATGCATATGTATTTTGTAACTTGCCTTGTAATATAGGCAATAGCCATCTATGTGTTATATGTATACCTTGTGTGTTATATATATTGTAATTGTGTGTGATGCTTGAGTTGGCCTTGTGTTGTGCTTGATTGCTAGTCAAGACTTGGTTAGGCTTAGTGAGACTTGATTGGGCTAGGACTTGACCTAGTTGACCTAGTTTGACTAGTGTAGTTGACTAGAGTTGACCAAGGGTTGACTTTAGTCTAGAATGACTTGTTAGACTAGGTTTAGACCTAGAATAGCTTGGTTGACCTAGTTTGACTTTATAAGTTGACCAGAGTTGACCAAGAGTTGACTTTGGCCTAGATGACCTAGAAAATCATATAGGGTGCATTGTAATATTCAATATTACCATTCTGGACATGTTGTGACCTGTGTTGCTCTAAATAGAACTCATCTACTCTGTCTGGACATTATACTCATCGGATACTCAGGATACCAGGTGAGTACATTCTCTGACCGTTTCATACTTGATAGGATTTACATTTATGCTCTAGATTACTTTACTTGATGCTGTCACATTGTTAACACGGATTGGTACTATATGGATCCCTTCATGAGATGTTATCCCCCTCGGGAGCATCTGGTTACGTCATGTCATGTGCGTTTCTTCATCATGTACTCCGGTGCTTTCACCATTCATGTGCACTCTTGTGATTCATGTACTCTCATGTTCACGGAGCCCCATGTATACATTCATGTGCACCTATTTATGGGCCTTCATGTGAATATAATAACAATAATATAACTTGTCTAGATCCTTTTGTATTGATTGGGGGTACGGGAGAGTATAAATGGTCATGAGTGTAATCATGTGCAAACTCTTAGAATAATCATGTGCAAATTCAAGCCGTTCATATGTCTATCTTGTACTCTACATCACTAGACACTGTTAGCTCGTTACTTATAGTATATTTCTTTACAGTCATCTCTTTTACTTCATATATATTCTCCAGCATTTCATGTATCTTACTCTATAACATATTTACATATTCTGTCATATTATAAACTGTGTGAGATGTATTGTACTCGCTCCTGTCCTGACTGGACCTGTTGAAAATATTACAGAGAACGAGGATGAGGCATTCTGTACTACCTACTATGGAGCAGCCTTAGACGACACCTGCGACTTAGACCTCCAGCAGGATCTATTAGCAGTAGATGCTGATACCCCCATAGATTAGGCTTTATCTTATTTTCAGTTGTTATCTCATTTGGATACTCATTGTATATATCTGAGATTTTGTGATGATTGGATATTGTGGAGTTGTTATTTTAGACACTTAGATTTTCTCTCTTATTTTGTATTTCATTGTGGATTCAGATCTTATCTATCTACCTTATCATACATCTACCTTAGTTGTGATTAAGATTGTGCATTCTATATTGTTCCTCCATTCAGAGAGTATAAACTGTGCAAGTACCTTTAACTGTTAGATGTATGTGACCTAGGACAGCGTTCTACCGCCGACACTGTGGCATAGGCTGGACGTACCCACTTTTCGTGCCCCTATACTGGGTATGGATCGTGACAGTTTGATTAAATAGACTACACAACATACATGCCTTTCCCCTTAGCTTGATTTTTTTTTATGGATCATGATCATGGGCCTTTTGATAGTCAGAACCAACTCCCTAACTTGCAAAACCCATTCATTAACCTATTGTTTGAAGGCTTTAGAAATGTGGACTTGGTATAGGTCAATGCATTATTGAGTTTGCAAAGGCTTCTTGTCAAGGGCCTCTAGCTCTTGTAGGCATAGCCAATCATTTTCTTTTGTGGTCATCTTGGTAGCTAAAGCTACACGGAGAGAAGGTTTTTGGATCTTCAAAGGTATGACTGTCTCACATCCAAGTACCCTTGAATAAGGCATGTTGTTTGTTGGTATTCAGACTGTTGTTACGCCCAAAGACATTCGCAAGCATCTCGACAATCATGTTTGTTGAAAGAGACAAACTTGTTGAACAGCTTAATGATTGTCTTGTTGAATGATTCAGCTAACCCATTGGTGCCAGGATTATATGCCATGGAGGTTACATTCTGGACTTTAGTATTTTGCAAAATTAGTATAATGTATCGCTCACAAATTGAGAATCATTTTCTTGGATGATCCTTCTAGGACACCAAATTGATATATGATATGATGCTTAACAAAGTTGAAGATGTTTGATGTTTTGACTTCGATAAGCGCACTGCTTCTACCTATTTGGAGAAGTAATCAATTATTGTCATGATGAACGATGTCCTTTGGCAAACGAATGATTTAGAAGACTAACGACATCCATGTAGCACCCAGTTTCCCAAATGAGGGTAATTTTGAAATTTCGTGTTTATAATTATTTTAATAATGATATTTAATTCATGATATGATTTTGGTGATTTTAAATTATTTTAAAATTATTTAAATCAATGACTTGTGGTTTTGACGTTTTGCTAGTGAAATCCTAGAGACTGTTTGACCTAGAGCCTAACCATGTGATTATAATATTTAATATTTTGGCCTAAGGATTTTTGCATTTGACCTCTTGAATTATTTTGGTATTATTTTTATTATTTATGATATTGTTTTGGGGTTATTTGAGTCGGGTTCGAATTTCAACTCAATCCGACTTGAAACGGGGACCCGGGGTAGTTTGACTCTAGTGGGACCCACACACTAGTTAGGCATGGCCCACATGATATTAATTTTAGTCCACATGATAAAAATATTTTAGTTAGAGGTTAGACTAATTATTATGGATAAGGTTAGTGTGATTAGAGATTTAGAATGACTAATTTAGCCCCAACCAATTAGCCCTTTCCTAATACTCATAGAATAGGTTAGTGGGGGCATTTTGGACCTTACCATAATAGGACAAAAGCCCTATATGGCCAGCCACTTTGGGAGAGGATAGGCTCAAGTTCATTTCATTATTCTCATCCACACTCTCTCTCTTGTTCTTCCAAATTCCTAGAGAGCAATCCCTAGCAATTTCTCCACCAAATCTTCCATTTCACCACCAAATCTTCTTCTTTCCTTCTCCATTCTAGCCAAGGAGGAAGCTACCCAAGTTTGGGAGGATTCAGAGCTCGTTCGTGTCCTTTTGGAATCTCTACGTGTCGGTGTCGCTCCGGAAAGTTTTTCTTCGATTCGATCTACCGGGAGGTATAAATCCCTTCTCCTTTTCATTTCCTCATGCATATAGGTCTATTTTGAACCCATAGGAATGACCCCATGGTTGTATCTCCATTTGTGTCCATTTCGTGTCCATTTGGAGGTCATAGGAGTGTCCTTTGTGTTGTGGTTGTGTCCATGTGGGAAAATCTCAAATTTGGACACACTATGTGTTGTTGTTATGTATGAATAAATTATTACATGTTTAATCTCATATTTTTGTATTGGAGATGTGTTCTATAGTGTCTCATATATATATTAGTGTAGAGAGTGAGTTCTTGATATTATGTTATATACTTGTGTTCTTTTGTCTCAAACTACCCAAATCCGTCATGATTTTTATCCACGTTATTAATTTCAGCCCTAACTTAGAAATGTCATAACTTCTAGCTCAAAGCTCGGTTTAATCTCTCGTTTTTTTAAAAGAAGCGTATTGAAGTTAGCTTTCCAAAAACATGTATTAATAGGCCTAATTATTTCTGTAACTTTCTGGAGAATTATTTGAGTGTCAGCTGTACGAAAGACAAACGCGTTCTCGGTGTTTTCGCGATTCCGGGAGTTTCCGGAAACGAAAATGCGATCCGTTTAAAGTTTCGGAAAGCTATCACATAGATCTATAACATACTTTGATCCTAGATTTTAATTCATGCTGAGATGGTACAGTATTGATTATTAGTAGGAGTTACTATTCGGCATATGCATTTTGTGCACCCTTGTGTGTAATATAATGTTCTATTTGATTTTAACCCATGTTAATGTATATACACTATGTAATTAAATAGAGAATGCAAGCATGAGTAAATGTTTAAATAAATAATGTATGAGGTGTAAGTATCCTATCTAATGTAAGCATGTATAAGTATGGCTTGTAATGAATATGTAGGTTCCATAGTATGTAATGTATGGTGCATATAGTGGTGCAAGAGAATAAATGAATGATGAATAAATGCAAGCATAAATGTAATATAATAATAGCTGTAATGTATGCAATATACAAGTTAATGAGATGTAATGTTCTATGTTAACACAAATCCTATATTACCTCATGTACCCCTTACACTATGTTGACACTATCACACTTGACACTTTGTTCACTTACACTTTGACACTCTTTGATATGTATACACTATGTATGCCCATTTAACCCTAACTTGCCCCTTTGCCATGTTCACATACACACACATAGCCTCTTAAATAAGTATTTATGAATATAGTTAACTTAGCTATGTATGTATATTATATATATGTTAGCATATTGTGTTGTAATATATAAGTTTATATAACCATTTGAAATGCCATGATTATAGACCTAATGTTGAATACCAATATATACATGTGTATATATGTGTAGACATTATAGCTTAAAGTAATAGATTACCTAGTGTATATCTAATGTGAATTCTTGCCTATTTGAGTATTGAATAATTGCATGCTATATAGAGTTGGGTGTATGTTGGCTTGTATAGCCTTGTATTGATGTGTGCTTGCTAGGATAGTCTTGGTTAGGCCTAGTAAGACTTGCTGGGTTAGGACATGACCTAGTTTGACCTAGTTTAACTAGTACAGTTGACCAGAGTTAACCAAGGGTTGACTTTGGCCTAGTTTGACCTAGATTCATGTATAATGCATTGTAGTGCTTTATATTACCCTTCTGGACATGTTGTGACTTGTGCTGTTCTAATTAGGAGCCGGACACCTCTTCTCGGACAGTATCTTTATCTTGGACATTCAGATATCAGGCGAGTACATTCTTTGATCATTTCATATCCTGTTTAGAATTATTTTCCTGCTTTAAATTACTTTACTTGATACTGTCATGTTGGTCACACGAATTGGTACTATATGGATCTTTTCATGAGATGTTATCCCCCTCGGGAGCATCGGATACTGCATGTTTTCTGCGTTTCACGAATCATCACGTATCTCTATGCTTCCTCTGATTCACGAATCGCTTGTGACACATGTACTCTCATGTTCACAGAGCTATCATGAATCACCTTCACGTATCACTCATTTTATGAGCCATGTGAAGTTTCACGAATCTTAACATAACTTGAACAGATCCTTGTGTATTGATTGGGGATGGGGGAGTAAAAATAGACATGTGAATATTATCCAAGTAGCTGTAGTCATGAATCACTCTCTTAGCTGTAGTCATGAATCTCCTATGCCATTCACATGTTTATATTTTACTCTGACTCACTAGTCATGTTAGTTCTCTATGTATAGTAGATATTTCTATTACAGTTCTCTTTCTCTGTTTACATACTGTATTTCTTCAGATCCTGTATCTTACTTTACTGCATGATTATATTTTCTAACCTGCTATGATCTGTTGAGATGTACTGTGCTCGCTCCAGTCCTGACTGGACCTGTTGATAAATTTTACAGATAGCCTGGGATTGCCTGCTAGCTAGAGGAGACACAGTAGAGGTTGTTTAGATAGTTATTTTATTTTTGTATGGAGTTGTATTTACTTTGTGGATTACTGTATTTGAGTTTTGAGATGTATTCGAGTTTGTATCTTAGACACTTAGACTTTTATCTGTTGTATCTCTTTTCGATTTCATGTTTTATCTATCTTCCTTTATGCTCTACCTTAGATGTGATTGAGTTTACATTCTGCTATGTCACCCCCATTCGGGAAGTATAAACTGTTTAGTCTTATACTGTTAGATGCATTGAGACCTAGGACAGCGTTCTACCGCCGACACTGCGGCGTAGGCTGGGCGTTGTTACGTTCTCGTGCCCTAACTCTAGGGTGCGGGTCGTGACAATCCATGCTTAGAATGAAGACAAAGCTGCAATCAGACGTAGGAATTCTGGCGGTTGATGAATAAAGTCGATGTGGATCTGGCACGATCGATACTTCTTTCCATATTCTGTTACATTGGTTGGTTAATAATATCCAAGACTCGTCAATTTGTCTTGTAGCTTATGACGTGGTTTGTGTGCTCTGTAAACACCATCATGAGCTTCATTAAGATCTTTCATTGCTTCTGAACTTGACAAGCAACGAAGCAATATTCTGCTGAGGGGTCGTTACTACATCCATTTTAACGAGTCATAATAAAATCGAAGGGGTCGCCTTTGGATGGAAACAACCTCCTTGGGATTGTCAAGAACGATCCCCTAAACCGCACAACCGATTATAGGGAATCATCCGCTTTTGTTTTTCGGAATACTAGTACGTAACCAATTCCAGTCTACGTTGCAGCATTGACGGTAGTATGTTGTCTAGACCTCAATAATAATTTCTGTCACATATATTCATCGTTGATCACGAAAATATTATCAGTCACAACAACAATAGAACTTTAGAAAAGAAAGTCATAATTGTAATATTTAAATAGGTACAAGATGCATTAATATATAGAACTCAAAATAGAAAAACAAACCTACTAAAGATGCCAAGTACACTAACTAACAACCACCCATGATCTAACATCACTCTGTATTCTTTTGTTATCTTTTTTTTTTTTCCTGAGATGTTCTTTTTTAAGTTGGACCATGGCTCAAATTCATCCAGCCGTCTAAAGAAAAATTCGAACCCGAAATCTGTGCTCAGATGACCTCCCACACTACCACTAGGTTAGTGCAGGGACTATTCTTTTGTTATCGAACACTGGATACAAGGGCCGGGTCCCTGGTCCGAATAAACCTCTAATTAGAGTTTAACCTAAGTCTCGTCTTCCCCCTCCTCTTCTCTGGTGAGAAAGAGAGATGGTGTTATCGAATAAGAAGCTGAAGCAAAAGCTTCGCTCTCTCCTCGCCGAGTCCATCTCCGCAGCCGAGTCCAACATCAAAACCCCTTCTTCTTCTTCTTCTTCAGTGGTGAAGAAAGAAGTAGAGTGCATCAGAGAGATCCTCGGCTCCAAGCCCAACTTGCCGAAGAGCCAGAGGAGAAGAAACAAGAAGCCCCCTCCTCCTCCTTCTGAAGAATCTAAACAAGAATCGAAGAATGGAAATGAGGAGGAGAATGTGGCGAAGAAGAAGAGGATTAAGAAGAGGAAGCGAGAAGGAGAGGAGAATGGAGTGTCGGTAGAGAAGAAGGGGGGGAGGAGGAGGAGAAGAAGCCTGAGAAGAAGCCGAAGAAGAAGAAGAAGAAACCATATAAGAAGAATAATAAGAAGGATGACGTGAAGGAGGAAGTTAACGAGGAGGAGAAGGCTAGTGAGAAAGTGGCGGCCGAAGAGCCGATCAAGATCGATGAGAGGTGAAAAAAAACAGATCTCCCTCTTTCTCTTGTTAGTCATTTTGTCGTTTTAGGTGTATGCTCTTGTCTATGTTGTACGGACACGAGTACGTACAGCATAATTGGGACACGATGACCCGACCAGTTTTGGGTGTCCAAGCTTCCTAGGTTTAGTTATTTCCAAGTGAATGTTTTGAGCAATGCTCAGTTTTGAATGACCAATTAAAACTATAGTTGTTTGGTTCCAAATTACTCATCATCATCCGAGACTTCTTCCTTCAGAATGGGGTTGGCTATGGAGAACTAGAAACTAGAAAGGTCCATAAAAGAATTAGCAAAGTTTGTATAGCTCGTTGTTGACGTGGCGTCAACCCTCTATGGAGAACTAGAAAGGTCCATAAAAGAATTAGCAAACTTTGTATAGCTGGTTGTTGATGTGGCATCAACCCTCTATTTTGGTGCCAAATTCCTAGCATAAGTAACTATGAGAATGAGTTGGTAATTGTAAAACCTAGATAGCCAAGGGGTGGTAGGTAGACCCACCTTTTGCCTTTGCACTTAAGCTCATGCATTGGAGTATCCTCCGAGTTAGCCAAGACTATAAATAGTCTAGAAGGTAAGATAAAACAAGTTGCTATAGTGGATTGCATTGATCTCTATGATAGATTAAGATCTGTGTTGCAAAGACATGGATATGGCACGGCACGGTAATGACACGACACTTCTTTTGGTGTGTCCTAGTGTTTAAGAGCGTCCGTGGAGTGTCCGATAGGTGTCTATGGAGTGTCCAATACATGTCCGACACGACAACATTTTTGGAGGGTATGTTCTTCTTAGATTAAGATAAATAGCGAAATGTAACGACATTCTTGGATGAAGGCTTTGTTGTTGTGTGGTGGTGCTGCCAGTTTCAACTACTATTTTAGGCTTTCATTTTTTATTTTTGTTTTTCTAATCTTAGTTAGTTAATGATCTGTGTCAAATTGGCAGTGAAGTCAAGAAGGTCTATGTTGGGGGCATCCCATACTACTCAACTGAGGATGACATAAGGTCTTTCTTCGAGGGATGTGGTACTGTAACTGAAATTGATTGCATGAGGTTCCCTGAAACTGGGAAATTCAGAGGAATTGCTATCCTTACTTTCAAGGTATGCTTACATTCTAAAATGATTTGTTCTTTTGGTAGCTGTACTATACCTATCTGATTTTATACACACAGTTAAGGTAAGTTTCTCAGTGGTTGTCGACCCACATACACAGTAATTTGGTTAGTTATGTCGGCAGGAAAATTTTGTTTCCATGCTTACACCATTCCCATTGTTACGGGTATTCAATACTCACTCCCTTGTGTTTCATGAACCGGTTTACGTGGCAACGTCACAGTTCGCCCGAATCAAGAGTACTAGCCCCAAGGAAACGAGTAATTCCGTAAATCTCCCATAAGAAAGATTCTTTAGGACTATTTCTCACGTATGCAGTTAAGCATTTCTTATATCCAAGAAAAAGGCTCATAATACTTTCTTTTTCGATGACTACCCCTTAGTGTGTGGATCATCAATTTAGCTGCTGTTTTTCTGCTATTATGCAGTGGTATCGATCAAGGTGTTTACCAACTGGCCATGAAACTAGTGGTTGAAATTTTCAGTTTATCTCCATCCTCAATAAAATGTATGACATTAATCATTCTTAAAGGTTTTCTGACAAGTTAATTAAGTCATTGTCAAATGTAGCAAGATTTAGCTCATAGGATGTTCTACATTTAAGTAGCCCCTCTGTGAAGGATATGCACACATGGTTAATCAAGTCAATGCCACAATGTAGCATAATATATTTTGAAGGATATTTTACGTTTACGAAACACTTTTTCAAAGAATATTATGGCCATTTGTTGAGTTGCACAATAATTTTTTAACCATAACCAACCAGCTAGGAAGCACGTAGATTCCTAAACATGTGCCATACCTGTGTTTGACATATGTCGTACACACCTTGTGCACATGTCAGATACTTCATGTCCATATCCAACCCTTGTATGGGAAAAATGTCCTTGCCCAACACTTCTTGGTAGCTTCTGACACCCATCAGAGACATGTCTGATTGAATGCACAATAGGAGAATTGATTCTGCTGAGGAGAAAGTAGAAGATCTTTTCATTCGTTGGCTACAACCAACAACTATTCTAAAGCTACCCACTTCTCTGAGGCTGGCAATTACTACCAAGTCATGTTGGACTGCTGATGACTTTAAACTTTAATGTTGTTTTTCTTATCTTTTTTTCATATTCTCATTCTCCTATTTGGTAATTTGTGGGTTCTCTGGCTTAAAGATTTGGTTATTCAGATATTTTTTTTTTCTGTTCATAAGATATGATGAATGATTTTAAGATTAGCACATATATTGTCAAATTATGTATACTGATTTACTTGATTATCATATCTTGTATTTATATACTTGATTATTGTAAAGTAACAGGCACAAAAATAAATTGAACACACTAAGTGACAATAAAGAGTTTTTTATTCCGACAATAAAGAGAATCATTAAACATCTAACTGTCAATCATTATCAAGTTGACAAATAAAATCGAAACTAAAACAACTGGATAACCATCGTAAGTTCTTAACATCTGTAAATTTATCCCTTCTCACCATAAGGTCCATACTAGAAAAGTAGTCAATTGAAGACAGGAAAGCTCGGAAAATACAATCCAACACACCTATACTACATTTCGAAAACCCCTTGTATTGTATCATATGGTACGATATGAATTATGCGTCGTACGAGATTAACAATAGAGAGTATTGCATAATCGTTGCATGAGTAGCTTGATGAAATCTATGCATCAGTATACACACATGGCTGTGTCCTGTACTTACTAAAAGTTTGTTCTCTTGTGTCCATGTTTGTCATGGGTCCATATCCATGTCCTGCTTCTTATCCAACCAGCCTTGTTTTAAGAATTGAAAATACATCCTTACTTTCTATTCCTGTGTAAGGCAATAACTGTTGTCAGTTATGCCAAATTTTCATAGGGTAGTTTTTCTGTTTTCTTTCTTTTGGGAATTGCAAATGAAGTTTTTCACAAGGTCTATCCAGAAGAAATTCTTACATGTCCATTCAATTTGAATTAGTTTATTAAACTAAACCTAATGCTCTGTAGGCCTGATCGGCGTTCTGTCATGCACAAGGAATTTTTGAGGTGACATGGTAAGAATACTAGCACGTTTTTGTCAAAGGATGCACAAAGACGTACAGCAGAATATGATAATCAAATAAAATATGAGTGAAAGTATTTAAGAACTGTGAGGAAGTGCACGATAGTTGTAGGCTGAAATATTAATGTTAAATCATGTAGCAGGAGTGCTGCTAAAGGTAATGTGGAAGAAGTTTGTCTGTTTTATGAGTGTCCGAAGAGGATTTTAGAGGAACACACAACAACAACAACACTACTTTTATCCCAAAATTTTGAGGTTGGCTACATGAATCCTCTCTTCCATTTGGCTTTATATGGTTCAAAAGTTCAACTCTTTTGCAGGATGTAGCTTCAATCCATGTTCATTTTGTTAACCCTTGGTTGAGTTTCTTCTTCAAGTACAAATTGTTGCTAATGGTCTCATCGATCAGCCTCTGTTTCACATAAAACGTCACAAATGATTTTTTTTTCCTCTTATCCTTAATTGAGGGATCCTTTAGCTTTCCTATCTTTAGGTCCATGTCCATTCATCCATCTCATCTTCCTCATGTTGGCAATTTCAAATTTTTTTGGGACATGTTAATTATCCATGCTTTTAACTAATAAGCATGGTCAGTCTTATAGGCATCTTATAAAATTTTCCTTTCAGTTTCAAGTATATCTGATGTAGTACATATTTTCCTTCCAGTTTCAAGTGTATCTAATGTAGTACATATTTGTTTCTATTTTTTAGGAGTCTTTCTTTGTTTAAATTAGACTTGATGTTTATTAGGATTATGTTTGATTAAATAGACTTTATCCTTATTTTTAGATCTTTCTCGATTAGGATTAGTTGTTTAAATGACACTTTATCTTTATTAGGATTAGGATTTATCTTAAAAGGCCTATATAAAAGAGGCCCTTCTATAATTGTATTGAGGATATAAAAAACTCCATTAATAAAATTCAGGATTTGTGCTAACTCTGAGAGTTATTTCCCTGCGTCGTGGATTCGGCTTCTCCGTGGATTCAGAAATCCAACGTCTACCCTTGTCAGAACATGACAAAGACGAGAGCGACGAGGATCAATATTTTACTGACCACAAGAGGGATCACCAAAGACGACAAGGTAACGATAATAACGGAGGATTCATACTGAAGATGGATCTGCCATCCTTGATTGGAAGACTTCATGTCGAGGATTTCCTTGATTGGCTTGCTGAAGTAGAGAGATTCTTCGAGTATATGGAAATTCTCGAAGAGAAGGTACGCCTGGTGGCTTTTCGCCTGAAGGGTAGCGCCTGTGCCTGGTAGGAACAAATCCAACATACTCGTGCCCGAGAAGGCCAACCCCATGTACCAAGTTGGTGAAGGATGAAACAATACCTGAGGTAAATTTTTACCTCCTGATTATGAGCAAGGACTCTACCACAAATACAATCAATGCACTAAAGGATTCCGAAAGGTGGCCGACTACACTGAAGAGTTTTTTTCGCCTGTTGTGCCACAACAACATCAATGAAAAAGACCCCCAACAGGCTACACGATGTCTTGGTGGGCTCCAACAGGATATCTATAATCGTCTTTACCTCCAGGATATCTACTCACTTAGAGAGACTGTTAAACTAGCTGAGCGAGCAGAACAAAAAAATTGAGAGAGTCAAAACTCCTTATGGCTGCGAATACACACCAAAAGATCGGGATCATCAAGGAAGATCTGCTCCTCCGGGTAGACTCTGAGTCCTCGGCTCAAACCGCTGCTGAAATAGCTCCCGGTTTGTGCTTCTCAAGGAAGATCTGCTCACGTAAATCTGGAAGTAGACAATGTATTCAAGGGGACATAGCAAGATACATAATAGTGTTCAAAAGAAAAAAAATATAGCAAGCTCCACGAGATCACAAGACTACAAGTAAGACGCATGCAATTAAGAATAACGTTTGCACGCGTGGACTACGTAGACCGTCAAGGATAGGGGCATGTAGCTACCGTAACTCGTCGTGAGGCTCACGACCTATAGTAATATAGCTCGTCTTGAGGCTCACGGTCTATTGTAATTCTCTATCGCACCTCAGCGTGAGGCTCATGGTTATTGAGAATAATCTCGTGTATAGTAGCCCAAGTCTAGTAAATGTCCTCCCCACCGGGCCCACCCTAATGAGACTGTACATGTCGCATCTACGACATATAATTGAAAATCTACTATCTAACACAAGTATACATGGAATCTACGAGTAATCACAAGTAATCCACGAGTACGAGAATAACAATGAATCGTAAATCCCGCCCGATCTATATGACTTTTATATGTTTCGGATGCTCCGACGACGAGTCGAACACGGAGATACGTGCCGAAACATGAATGCACAAGTAATTTGTGTCCTGGGGGGTCAAGTCTGTATCAAAGATACGACGAGGTAACATAGTACCCCAACGAGATACAAAAATTGCTATTGCTATCCATTATTATTGATCGTCTCAATTTGTCGATTGCACCAAAATTAAACTTAAAATCTCGGGTATCAATTAGAAAGTTGATATGACAATTATACTAGTACAATCATCGTAATATATAAAATGAAGTATATGTGGCAATGTATACTTGTCTCGTCCGCGGTTGAGTAGAGTTGATGTGTTGGACAAAATTGTATCGGACACAGGTCGATAGTGATAGCCGGTAGATATATTAATAAGTTCGAAAATCCTTAATAATCTCCTATGCAATATCCAGTCATCCAAAAACGTCCAGTTGCGAGAAAGTCGACCTAGGTTAAACTGACCCAAAACATAGGCCCTATAGGACCCAAAAAAATGAGATACGTTAGAACGTGAAAAAAATGATAAATTGAAAAGTCACAACACTAAAACGACGACACGAACTCACCGGTACTCTTGGATTTATAATTCGAGATGCGGATCATTAGAACGATACGGCTCGTCAGAATCACGGTTCCGAAATGTGTTGTCCCGGAAAAGTGTCGCATAATTCACTGAGAATATCATCATAAGGGTAATTTGATATTGTGAATGCAATGACTTAGGTCTCGTCACGTTTTGAGGTCTTTATAAAGATTGAAGAATAGATGCAAATGCGACACGATAACATTGTGACCGTTTGAAGAATCTGTCAAGCCGTACACGTCGGAGTGTTTTACGGGTGTGGGGAGGGGTGTGATACGAGCATTTTGGAGCAAATATGGCGAGACAAACAACATGGAGTCAGGGGACAACTCAAAACATTATTGGGTTGCGGGGAGGGTTCTAGCCGGCGGCGGGAGCTTGCTGCCGATGCACATAGGTGTAGGAGGTTGCCGGTTGACAGGGAGTCCACTGGTGGCAGCCAATGCCAACGGCGATGGGCGCGTGACGGGGTCGGCCCTCTGTTATTGCTGCGACCGTTGCTTCTGCTGCTGGCTTTTTCCTCTGCTGCTGATGTAGCAGTGCACTGGGGTGTAGGGGCTCACACGCGATCCTATTGTTATTGTCAGTACTGTCTAGTGCTGATGGTTGACGGGTAGTAGAGACATGGACGAGATAGCTTATAGTGAAGCTCGACGTTTTTTGCTTGAGCTGGCAATGTACTTGTCGATGCCAGCTCAAGCACGGATGGTGGAAGGTTTTAATGAAAACCTTGGACAATCTCATATTGGGGTACAACTATGTTGTGTAGACATGGATTCAGTTGGGATTTTAATGAAATTGGTCACTAGTAACCCAATCCTACACTCTATGATATGACAAACAAGTATGTGTATATCAATATTTGAGCCATAATTTATTGTCTTGCAAACGTGGGTATCTTAGCCCAAGTGGTTGGGATGGTGGAAGGTTTTACTAGAGGGAAGTGTTAAAATCCTCCAAGACTATAGTTTTTGTCACCCATTTATCGAAACATTTTCCTTGGATCTTGGTTCGGCTTAGTGACTCGGACGAAGGGCACAAGATGGCGCTTTGATTACGCACTTTACACTTTGCAGTTTGCACGTATGCATTAGACGTGAGATGGAGCTTTTGCGCATCTTCTGCGGAGTTATCACGCATTCAACGACGTTCTAATGGCTCCATGGGTCTCGCTAGTCTGCGGGACCCGTGGGATCAACGGGCCCAATGGCTTTTGATGACATACTTTACGCTATGCTCGTATGCACTGGACACGGGATCGTGATTTTGTACGTATTATGCGGAGTTAGCATGCGTTCAACATCATTCTAGACAATGTTATAAATTTCGCTTGGTGGGTTCAGTGTACCAAAGGGGCGCTAGCGGCGAACTTGTCTTTTTTTGATGTGTATATGTTACTTTCCTATATATACTATGTATATGTCATTGTTAAACACAAGTTATATTTGCCACTTTGGCTTAGCAGTGAGGAAATAAACCTATGCTCTCCACAGGGCATTGGTTCGAATCTTCTTTTCTTTTGTCAAATTCTTTTATATAACCCACCCAAAGTGGAGGGAGGGGGGGGAGAGAGCAGCCTGCTCCCTCTCACCTCTCCACCCTTCTCCCTCCTCCCTTCCTCTCACTGCACCATTGCGCCACCGCCACCACACCACCACCACCACAGCAACATCATCATCACCGCCACCGCACCACCATCAACAGCTCCACCACCACCACTACCACTACCACCACCACCACGACATCAACACCACCACAACATCATCACCACCACCGCACCACCACCACCACCACCACCACCACCACTACTGCCAACAGCTCCACCACGACGACGACGACAACAACAACACTACCAGCAACGCAGCACCACCACCACTACCACCAGCCGCCGCCACCGCCTAATCCGACAAGGTTAGTTTTGATTTTTTTTTTTTGAAATTTCAAGACCAAATTTGACCGCCTACGACCTCCTAGGTCCGCCTAGCGCATAGGCCGGCCGCCTAGGGGGTTTCCGGTGCGGCCGGAGGCTACCTAGTTCCTAGGCCGCAATTTATAACACTGGTTCTAGATGCTCCACGGGTCCCGCAAGATCAGCGAGCCTAGCGGTTCCGCAGTTTCAGGGGCTAAGCCACTTCATATGCTCCGCTGAATTCTACGATTCAGCAGGGTCTGTTGCTTTTAGTTCTCTTAGTGAGAACCGTTACAATAGTATCTGTCTTATTTATAAGGAGTTACTCCCCATATAACTACCCACATTAGTAGTGGACAATTATGACTGCTAGGGCCCCTATATATTCTCTAAGTTTTGCACTTAGTGTACAAAACATAAGAGATTATATGCAATGCGAGAGGAGAGTTTGCAGCAGCGATGAGCAGAGGCAAGTAGTGAAGTCCAAGTTTAGTTCGTCGTAAAGGAGGTGACAAAGGGCGTGCCAATAGTTCATTTGAACTTGCTGGTTCTTAGGAGCAGATTGCCGAAAAAGATTCGAATTTTACTTTGTGCAACTATGATCTTTATCACCCTGGTAAGGATCTTCTTAAACAATTTTCAATTTTTTTCAAATTTGTGTTCTTAGCAAGTTTGTTGCCGTTCATAGATTTGCTCTAGTTTAAGCAATATTATTGCTTATTGAGATTCGACATCGTTCTAGCAAGTTACTTGCTGCCATAATTACCACTTTGTGGTTGAAGTTTGTAAAAGATCTAAATAGATTTCTGTTGTATCATCAACAATCTCAAAAGCGATATTATGTGATCTTTCAAAGATTTCAAGAATCTCAAGATCTATAATAGAAAATTGTGCAAGTCTATTGGACACTAACTTTCACAAGCTTGAGAAGTTGATGGAGAGCACTACAACAATTGGGAGAGGAAGATCAGTCTGAACCATCAACTTGTCAACATGGATAACGTTCTGGCTGAATCAGAACCAGTAATTCCAGAAATTGACGACGTGCAAGCTACTGCCAACGTAATTACCACTCAGCAAAAGTGGAAAAGCAGCAACTTCCTCTGTAAGTTGTTGATTCTCAACTCCTTGGAGGATTCTCTAGCAGAGTCCTACTATTTTCAGGAGAATGCAAGAGATATCTGGGAGTGTCTGGAGAAGTAATACATGGATGACGAAAAAATGTCCAAAGTGCACCTTGTCAACAAATTCATGAAAATAGAGTTTGAAGACAAAAAAACTATGTTGTTGCAAGTCAAATAACTTATGAAGTTGCAGCGAAAACTAAAGGAGGAGGCTAGCCTCAAACAAACAAGTTCATGGTAGGAGTTATTGTTTTCAAAACTCCCTACTAGTTGGGATCGGTTCTATGGATATGTATCTCAAGAAGACGGAGATAAAGATCGAGGATCTTCTACGCTTCATCCGTAATTAGGAGTTGTTATTTTCAAACTTCTACTAGTTGGGATCGGTTCTATCGATATGTATCTCAAGAAGACGAAGATAAAGATCGAGGACCTTTTGCACTTCATCCGTATAGCGGATGAAGCTTGAAGCAAGATCAAGGTGAACTCACTAACCAAACATTTTGCTAAGTTAAACATGGTCCAAGCTGGAGATTACAAAGGTAAGCAGAATGCTTCCTACAACAAGGACTCTAAGGATCTGAGGGTGAAGTCAACTTCTTTCAAGCCTAAGTCCAACAATGATGAGGCCTGCTTTAATTGTGACAAGAAGGGCCATTTCAAGAAGGGCTGCAGGTCCAAGCCAAAGTCAAAGTCAAAATAACAAGATGAGATTAACCTACTTGCTATGATTGCGTATTTTGACTCTACTGGCGTGAATGTCGACTGGTGGGTGGACACTGTTGCAGCTTGTCATATGTGCTCTATAAAGGAATGATTCACTACATAGGAATCTACTACTTATAAGATTATGATGGCGAAAGTACTGAGAATCGGGTCATAGTGCTGAAGTTGACTTCTAGAAAATCTACACGAGAGAACGTGATGCATAATCCTACTACTCTACTGGCATGAATGTCGACTGGTGGGTGGACACTGGTGCAGCTTGTCATATGTGCTCTATAAAGGAATGATTCACTACATATGAATCTACTACTTACAAGATTATAATGGCGAACAAGTTACAAGCTGTAGTGGGAATCGGATCGTAGTGCTGAAGTTGACCTAGAAAATCACTTACACGAGAGAACGTGATGCATGCTCCTGCTAGTGCCAAGAGCCCGATTTATGGAAGCCTCTTGTGCAACGCAGGCTTAAGAATGGACATCAGTGTTGGCCAAATATAATGTCCTACAAAGAAGTATACTTTGGAAATGCTTTATGTATCGAAGAGATGTTCAAATTTCAAATTGTAATTCCTTGTGAATGTATAATGAAGTCTTTTTTTAGTTACTCTCTTTAGTTGTAGCATAATAGACTAGGACATGTTCCTTGTAAAAGAATTAACAAGATGTCTAGTCTAGTCCTTATTTTCAAATGTGAGGGTAAGAAGATAGAGAAATGTGAAGTCTATGTTCAGACTAAAATTGTTAAAAAAAGTTGTTCAAAACAGGTGAAGCAAAGTATAATTTTTTTTTATGTTAGTGCACTCAAAATATCTGTGACTTCAAACACTTTTCATAAAAGCTGGGATGAAGTATCTTATCACCTTTATTGACTTTTTCTCAAAATACGCCTTCGTCTATCTTCTCAAATCGGAAGATTAAGCGTTACAACAAATAGTTTAATAACTCAAGAGACTCGGGAATAATCTAGGTAGTGTACCGTTCTCTTAAATTAGCATTGTTTTATAGAGAGCATGAAATTGTCAACGAGACTAGTGCTTCGTACTTCCCTCAATTTAATGGAGTTGCAGAAAGGAATAATCGTACTTTGACAGAAATGATACATGCTGCTTACAATATATCTTTCAAACTGCTTATGGGAAGAAGTTGTACTGACTGTTACTTTTATTCTCAACAGTGTCGTTTGTACAATCAAATACTGCTCGAACTCTAGTTTAATGTTAGACCAAACTTGAATATTATTCAAGTGTGTGTGTCTGGATTATGTGAAACTTTTCGACGTTAAGATTCAGAAGTTGGGAATAAGGACTACAAAGACAATATTTCTGGGCTATACAGAGAAAGTGATACTCGGAGATTCCGTAATCTAGAACAGTGTTCTAAATGACGGTTGAGGCGGCCACCTAGGCCGTAGGCGGTCCCTTTCCGTACCGTTTTTCGGTAGACGGCCGAGTAGGCAGCCAACGAAGGTTTGACGACGTAGGCGGAGGTGAGGTGGCACAGGCAGACGCCTAGGCGGAGCAATATCTAACAAGATGTTTTGGCCAAAAGGTTTTACAAGTACTATTGGCCTATGGTTCACTTTTACAAAATTAAAACTTCATAAACCTTCGTTCTACAACTTAGTTATGCATGGAATACCCATAAAATATGCACATTATGCAAAAAACAATGGTAAAAATAGTAAAAACATGTCTAAAATGTATCAACCGCCTAGGCGGTAGGCAGATTCTCTCCACTTCGCACTCGCCTACCGCAGTTTAGAATGTTGATCTAGAATCAAATTAGATCATCGAGTCTCGCGATGCAGAATTAAGAATAAGTTTGTCAAGCACAAGAACATTTTTCTTACAAATTTATCAGAGTTAATCTAGCATCGAGGAGGCTAGTACTTCCAGTGAAGATGTAGTCCATGAGGAGATTGCACTTGAAGATGTAATTATAGAACCACTACTTGTCGAGCCGCCTTCAAAGCAACTGAGGAGAGCGAATGATTTCGGAGAAGACTTCGTCACCTATCATGGGAAGCTGATTCACTTACATATGATAAGGCAATGTAGACCAGAGACACAGTATTATGCAAGAAAGCAATCAATGATGAGATTGATTCTATAACATCCAATAATACTTGGATGTTGGTCAATCTACCTGAAGAAGCAAAACCATTGGATGCAAATGGTTCTTCAAGAAGAAGATGAAAGCCGCCAGAACTGTTGATAAGTTCAAGACTAGGCTGGTGGCGTATTTAAGTGTTATCATGAGTTTGATGTATGCTATGAGTGCCACTAAACCTGACATTGTTCTCGTTGTGGGGATGCTGAGTCGGTTCTCGAGCAATTCAAGTGTTGAATATTGAAGAGCTGTAAAAAAGAGTTATGAGATATCTCAAAAGAGGAATCAAAAGTTTGTATTGCACTACAAAGGTTTTTTCGGCTGTGGTGGAAGACTTCAGTGATGCTAATTGGTGCTCAAAAGAGGAGAGTAAAAGGTCTACCTGAGGATTTATCTTTTTCATTGATGGAATTGCTATGTCGTAGAAGTCGAAGAAGTAGACATTGCTTTTACACTTATTTATGGAGTTTGAATAGGCTACACTAGTAGATGAAGAAAAATGTCTTCAGGACTCATGTTTGACCTTCCTCCATTGGTGCACAAATTTTGGCTATACTGATATTATAATCGAGTGACTACAATAATGGCATCAAATGCTCTCTTCAATGGGACGAAAAGAACTGTGAGATTTTGTCATACAACAATGAGTGAGCGCATCTTCGATAATGTTATTGTGGTAGTTGTTCAGAATTAGGAGAATCTGATAGGTCCATCCACTAAGGATTTTAAGCGCCAAATTGTCGAGGACACAACAACAAAATGGATTTGAAAGTATTCTGATGTGGGATCTTTGTAATTATTATTTTCGAAGAGAAATCTACTAAGTATCTTGCTTTTGGTTCAAGGAAGGATAATTGACTGGTAAACATTAGCTACAGAGGTTCGTCCCTGGAAACATTATTGGGATTGAATCCCGAAACCTCCGTGGACTACTGTATGCTCTAGGTAGAAGAGTAAGTTCTGTTAGAGGCTGACTTTAAGCTTTAATGAGCTACTTGAGCAGAAATGCTCGACGTGCTTTACAGAATGCATGGGTAGCTAAACACTACAAAAGGGCAAGTACCCTATGCTATAGTGACGTGATACAATATGAGGTTGGACCTTGGCTCCGGGTCATGTCACAACGGCATAGTACTGCATAGAGGCAAGTAGCTCAATACTGAAAGATAGATAGTGGCAACACAAAAAGACTGGTAGTCATGTGCTGGGTTGTACATTGCTACGAAGAGGTTATGATCTCATGTTATAGTAGGGTGACACTACCATGAGGTTGGATATCAGCTTTGGGTCATATTAAAGCAGCATAACACTGCAAGGAAATGTCTCGTGCTGAAAAATTTACTCTAAGAATTCACTTGTATATGAACATAGATGTAGGCCGTATTTTGAGGGTAAACTTGTAGACACTCAATATTCATACATGGATCTCACCTAGTGTACAAGACACGAGATTATATGCAATGTGAGAGGAGAGTTTGCAGCAACAATGAGAGGCAGTAGCATCAGCGAAGTCCAAATTTCGTCCGTTGTCAAGGAGGTGACAAAGGAGCGTTTAGTAGTTCATCCGAACTTGTTGGTTCCTGGAAACGGATCGATGAAAAATGTTCAAATATCGTTTTGAGCAATGGTGATCTTCATCGCCCGACAAGGTTCTTCAACAATTTTCATATAGTTTCAAATTGGTATTCTCAGCAACGTTGTTGTAGTTCAGAGGTTTGTTCTAGTTTAAGCAGTATTATTGCTTGTTGTGCTTCGGCATCGTTCAAGCAAGTTACTTTGCTATTGTAATCACCACTTTGTGGTTGAAGTTTGTAAAAGATTTGTATGGATTTCCGTCATATCAACAACAGATTCAATACAACACCGTTTAAACACACGGCGACACAGATTCGACACATATTTTGGTGTCCTAGTATATTTTGGAGTATTTGTGTGTTTACGATTTGTTCGACAAGACATTGACACAACATGGCACGGCACGGCATGACTTGAATTTTGGAGTGTCCGTGCTTCTTAGGATATAACACTCAGGAGAAGGCTCGACACTTGATGCTGAGATTAGGGCCCTTATCTTTGGCTCAATTCTTGTGCTGACTGCAGCATGACTATCAGTGACATAGCTGTTGACTCCCTTGTTCTCTACAATATTATGAAGCAGCAACTTGGAAGCTTATATATCTTCCTTTTAGCTACACAACAGCTTCCTGCCAAACTCCAACTTTGAGCACAACTTTCGAGATGCCAACACTAGTCCCGATGCCTTTGCTAATGCTGTTCAAACTCTCGAACCAAAAACTCACCGCTTCTACCTCACTCCTGATGAGCTCCTTTTGCTTAGGGCCAAGGCTGCCTGCCACTCTTTGTTATTTATAGTCACCAGTGATTTATACGGTCACCACACACTTCGTCATATTTGACCTTTTTGTATAGGCAAGAGCTATCATCCTCCCATATGTTTTGATTAGGGCTATTCCTGCCCCCATTGATTTATTAATAAAATGGCTACGGCCCCTACCATAATAGGTGGTTAACCAAAAAAAAAAACTGTTCTATGTGCTCAACTAGATAAGCAGTCATCATCTATTTGCAATTGCAACTAAATGTCATCTTCTCATCGGAGTTCAGCATTTACACAAGTTTTCTTGGAACTTGATGTTTCTAATAGCTGAGGCCATAGTAAAGATTTTGTTTTCGCACCCTCTTTTTGAAGTGCTGGATGGGATTTGGTTCCATTAGGGGTGATATGTTAGAAGTTAGATATAACTGATGTGCTCTATAACTTTGTTCTGTACAATATATGCTAACATATCGAAACGTCTCCCATTTGAAGTTAATCGCGCTACTTTTGTGTTTGATAAAATGCTCTCTTTTCAGACCGAAGCTGCTGCAAAAAGGGCTTTAGCTCTTGATGGTGCCGATATGTAAGTTGCTCTTTCATTATGTGGATTTGTATCAGATTATTCTCTCGGTGCATGACTAAGTTATGTGTCATACTCTTTAGGGGTGGATTTTATTTAAAGATGCAACCCTACAAGGCCAAACGCATCCAAAAACCCAAATCCGATTTTGCACCAGGGATCATGGAGGGGTACAATAGAATCTATGTTGGAAATTTATCTTGGGACATTACTGAGGATGATTTGAAAATGTTCTTCTCGGATTGCAAAGTCTCCGGCATCCGTTTTGGCACTGACAAGGTGACAGGCGAGTTCAAGGGCTATGCCCATGTTGACTTCTCTGATACCGTCTCCCTTTCCATTGCCCTGAAGCTTGACCAGAAAATGGTCTGTGGGCGTCCAGCAAGGATAAGTTGTGCAGTTCCAAAGAAGGGAGGGGGAACTACTAAAACGAGTGAGAATCCGAGCAAGATCCCCGACAGTAATAAAGCTGAAGATGGTCAGAGCAAGAATGCTGACAGCGATAAATGCGAATATGGTCAGAGCAAGAATCTCGATGGCAATGAAGGCGAATATGGTCAGAGCAAGTATCCTGAGGAGAACAAAGCTGAAGTTAGTCAGAGTACTGGAACTAAAAAGAAGAAGAGGCGAACCTGCTATGAATGTGGCATTCCAGGGCATCTCTCTTCTGAGTGTCCTCAGAAGAAGGCTGTTGGGACCGATGGATCTGATGTTAAGAGATGATTGTACCTGTTATTACTATCCAATATAAGGTTTGTTGGGCATACTGGTTTATTTTCCAAATTTTTTTGAATGGTAATTGGTATTTGGTATCAAACTATTGGACGACTACTGTTGATTGCATGAGCTCAACTCGCATTATTGGCGAGAGAATGATTTCTTCCTACTTTAGCATACTCATTAATTCACTGTTTAAAGTCTAGTTTGGGTCTCTGTAAATTGGATAGTTTATATTTTGATCCATTGTGAGACCTCATTGCACAAGAGTGTGAGGTTGAGATTATAATGGTTTGAAACTGATATTTCCCCCCAAATATCTGATATTTCTGTGATTGTACAAAGTTTTTTTTTTTTCTTTTTTTCTTCCCGAATTGTTTCAAGGCTGAAGTACAGGTGTAGCTGCATTTCTCTGTCAAAAATACCTAATGAACAGAGGGAGGAACGGAAAGCCAGACCGGCTAACGTGTTTCTCTCGGTTTCTAAGGCAGGGTGCTGTTTCTCTGCTCTGATGTCACAGTTACTACTGTATCTAGAAGGTTAAGATGCCAGAGGCCAGGCCAACAGTATCAAAGCCAATTTAACTCTTGCCATTTGCTCATGTCTTCCTCCTTTTTTGAAAGGTCTCTATCAAATCTGATACTGGTGTGTTTCCTCATCGGATTTAATGCATGTGTTGATCGAGGACTACATATATCTGGTGTGCGTGCTAACGATATGTCTTTCGGTCCTGGCCTGGCCATTGTGTGGGTTGTGGATGCTCCATAATTAGCCAGAATTTGTAGATGCCATGACAGCATGCTGCTACTGAGATGTAAACTGCTTTAATTTTCCATCACTGATCAAGCAAACGATGCCTTTTCTGTTTGAATAGACTGTGCCACCAATAGTCTACCATTAATTTTGTCTCTTCTGCTCCTTCTGACACCCCCACCATTTATTTACAATAGTAACCTACAAAAGAGCTGCTTGTCACAAACTTAGTGTTTCAGGCTACACTTCATAGCATGCGGCGCACTATCTTCCTTCTCGAAGACTCGTGCAAGCTTTTCCGAACCTGCTTAGTTAGAACGCTAAGGAATTAGAGAAGAGTGAAGCAAATGGGACTTGTAAAGGATTCTTCTATTAACTTGGAGAATGCTTACAAGTTTTGGTGGTGAGGAACAAATGAGACCTCCCCCCTTATTTATAGTGCCCATATGGCTTACATGGAAACATCAGGAACCATCTGGAACCGACATATTTCAGGAATTATTCTAGGAATATTCTAGGAACTAGATAAGAAGAAGAAAGCTTCTACTACATCGAGAAAGATCATGAGACATCTAGACATGTCTTGAGTATTCTCGAAGATTCTTGGGTCCTCTGGAAGATTCTAGGACCTTTTTAAAGATTCTACCATCTTCTAAAATATTCTGAAAGCTTTCTGCATAACCTTGGTCCTTGGAAGGCTATGCAACTTTGCCTCGGACGTAGCACAACTTTTTGGACGTTACATTCTCCTAAGACGTTGATGTCCTCGTCAACCATGCTCGCTGAAAAATGCCTGGACCTCGACCTCGAACTAATGCAACATATCAGCACATTTCTAGCTAGACTCGCCGTGCGACATGTCCTTCCATTGGATAAGGTACTCCACACACGGGGACACGCCTCGCCGACGGATGGTCATCTTGTCAAGCACGGCTACTACTTTCTTGTCAAAAAGGATGTAGTTGTTTGCCATTGATTGTAAAAGTGCAGAACAATTTTATAGGAGGACTGAACTTAGGCTCACAATACAAACTCGTTCGTACAAAGAAAGCCTAGGAATGAAAACCTAGGTACAGCAATTTAAGTACGATTGTTTATTTTTGATTTTAGGGGGTGACGATAGAGGCTCGAAAAAGCGACGACAGCTCTGCCTTACTCCTTGGACGATCGGACGTAGCCTTGGCTCCGATGAAGAAATGCTCTCGGGATGTGTGGGAAGACTCCTCTGTGCGTGCCTTCGTCTCTCTGTATGTCCAGCCGGGTGGAGAGAGTCTTTTTTGCAAGGGAATGACACCTCACTATATTTTTTCAGATCTGGATCCTTTTTTGCAAGGGAATGGCACCTTGCTATTTATAGGAGTGGGGTGTGATCATTAGGGTTTGCAATGATTACTCCCTTGAAAAGTCGGCGGCCAATCATCTGGGCCATTAATCTTGATTGCATTACATTTGGGCAATTGATTCTTGATTGTGCCAAATCTGTATGGACGATTAATGCTGATTGCAATGAATCTTCATAATTTGTCATGACAAGCTCGGATCTCCCGCCAGGTGTCCAATTTGCTTAATCACAACAAATCTGATTTGATCTGAGTAATAATGGTGATTGTACTAAATCTGGTTGTCAGGATTTGCGAGCAGCCATAACTCTGAGGGGATAAGACAGCCACGTGTCTCAACTTGTCATGAGGATCGCCACGTGTCTCAACTGTCGTGAGGACCGCCACGTGTCTCAACCGTCATGAGCGGGGCGTCTGACACAGCCGCATGAGTGCGGTCTAAGTGAACCGCATACGGGTGGCCCCTACAATCCTAGCCGCATGAAGGTAGCCGCCGCATGGGGGCAACAGCTTCGTGAAGGAGACGGCCGCATGAAGGAGGCAGCCGCATGAAGAAGGCAGCCGCATGAAGCGGGCAGCCGCATGAAGGAAGCAGCCGCATGAAGTGGGCAGCCGCATGAAGTGGGCAGCCGCATGAAGTGGGCAGCCGCATGAAGGATAGCAGCCGCATGAAACGGGCAGTCGCATGAAGGAAGCAGCCGCATGAAGGAAGCAACCGCATGAAGCGGGCAGCCGCATGAAGGGGGCGGCCGTATGAAGATGGCAGCCGCATAGGGGTGCTTGGGACTCGATGGATCCTGTCAGTTATAAAAGATTTTTTTCTTTTCCTAAGGAGCACGCCATCATTATTTCAACTTTATGTCAGAGCTGTCATTCATTGTGTCAGAGCTGTCATTCAATGCGTCAGGGCTGTCATTAATTGTGTTAGAGCTATCATCAGAGCAATTAATAGGGCGGCTGTTTTATGGCCAGCTGTAGAAGCGGACATCGTATGGCGACGTGTCTTTGTCTTAGCTGCATGGAGCTATCCGAGTCGCATGAGGCTCTAAAGGACTTTGAGCCGCATGCATTTTCTGATGGATTTCTGAGCCGCATAAGGCTCCTTCTGTATGAGCCGCATGAGCCTTTCTTGTCATTTTTCATGCTTCTACAAGACCTCCTTCAAAGTTTTCAATATGTAAAATTGAAATACTTTGAATAAGAAGCATGGCTATGTAAACTCTTCTGGCCGCATAGGATATTCTGGCCGCATGGATTTCCTAGCCGCATAGGTTGTTCTGGCCGCATGGACTTCTTAGCCGCATAGCCTTCCTAGCCGCATGGGTCGTTTCTGGCCGTATAGACTGTCTGGCCGCATGGACTGTCTGACCGCATAGGCTCTCTGCCATGTCTCCCTGCCACGTATGCATCTCATTTATTGCCCTTGATTTGCTTTAGATTTAAAGCCGCCTTTTGGGGCAGGATCCCAAGGGTCGGTCCGGATTTGCCTCGATGACTGAAAAGTCGGTTTTGCAGCACGCAGATCGAAGCGTCCCGTCGGTTCATGAGCCCCCCTTTGTCTGCCTATAAATAAGAGGGTTTGTGGAGAGGGTAGATTTCTTTACTTTCTCTTGTCTTCAACTCTTTTTGTCCTAAGTTGCTGTCTTCTTCTTCCTTCTCCGCTCATCAGTCAACGATGGCCCCCAAGTCTTATACAGCCGCGACGAAGGGAAAGAGAGTGGCTTCTTCATCAGCTATGGCGCCTGAAGTCTACCTCGACGTTCACCCCCCCATTGCTGGTAAGGGTTTGGGCGGATCATATATTTTTAAACGAAGACGGCTCTGATGCATGCTTTACACACAAGCCTTTAATGCGTTTCTTGTTTTCGTCGAACTGTTCAAATTATATGGGCCGCGTGTACGTCCCATGTCCGAGCCGCATGAGGGTATACCCCATGTCCGAGCCGCATGGGAGTTATCTAGTGGCCGCATAAAATACTTCACAAATTGAACCGCATAATGACCCTTCGAACAGAGCCGCATAAGTCCCTCTGAATCGAGCCGCATGAAGCCCCCTCAAACAGGACCGCATACGTTCGTCTGGACTGGGTCGCATAAGGCTCTGACCATCTAACTTTGTTTCTTTTTTTTTCTTTTTTTTCTTACAGTATCCCTGCCGAAGGCTGAGATCATTGTGAAGGAAGAGCTGCTGCCTCCTCTCAAACAAGAGTCATCATTTGTTAAGGAGGAGGTAATACCAACAACGGAGGAACAGAAAGAAGAGCTGGCGCCTATTGCTGTAAAGGAGGAGCCCCAGTCCGACGGCGGTAGTACTGGAAGTTCTGACCTTCCTACTTCGGACGAGGATTTTGCTCAAGTAGATCCTTCATATGCAAAATGGTTGAGGGATTGGTATATGCGCCGCCGCAACTAGGATTCGTGGGCTCTCATAAATGTCCGTCTTCTGTCTTAATATTTTTGTCTGTCTTTAGCTGCAGTTTGTGTTTTGCTTCTTTTGGACATCAATGTAATCTTCTTCCTTTTTTGTCTGAATGAAATGATAGAGAACTTTTCTAGCTTGCTCATGAGATGTAGTTATGTGAATGTAACCGATTTTGAATGACCGGAATACATTCGCTCTATTCTCTGCTTGTAGTAGTTACCCCAATGAGAGACTTTTTGTGGACCTATTATCCTTGGCGTACCCTGGTTCTGGATACGGATAATAAGTTGAGAGGGAACCAACATACTTACTCAGAGGTAATGAGGACATGGTAAATATGAGGGTTTCTTCGATGGAGCCTTCCCACTCAGAGGTAATGAGGACATGGCAGGAGTGGGACCCATGAAGGGATACATAGAACGACTCAGAGGTAATGAGGACGTTAAAGTTCTTATGTGAGGGGCGGTTTATTTTTGATGGAAGGAAAACAACTCAGAGGTAGCATCGAAGTGGTTGTTTCGGAGAATCTGTGGATCTGTTACCCTTTTTTGTGCACTGAGGGTGCAGGTATTGGATCATGAGGAGGGAGCTCTTTTAGGAGTAACGTTCAGAGGTATGATCATACATGACTTACTGCCTAAAAGATGCGATGTAGATTTATCTGTAGTGACCGGGATGTGAGTTCAGCGGTACCTGCGGGTACATAACTCAACAGCCTGGGAGATTTGTAATCGGAATGTGAGTTCAGCGGTACCAAGGGGCACATAACCCATCATTCTGGGATATTTGTAGTCGAAATATGAGTTCAGCGGTACCAGGAGGTACGTAACTCAGCAATCTAAAAGATTTAGAGGATGTCCTTTCAGACATAATACTTCTTCAGGAACTTGCCGTTGATGGGCAACAGAGCAAGTCTCCATTTTGTTTTGCGAGGCGGTAAGCTCCATTGGCGAATACAACATCGATGATGAACGGGCCTTCCCACTTTGGCTGGAACTTGCCGACGGTTTTGTGAGTCATAACCATCGGCCTCCGAACTGCCAGAACGAGATCGCCCACTTGGAATGTTCTGATTTTAACCTTTTTGTTGAAGGCACCAGAGATACGTGTTTGGTACAGCTCGATTTGCTGTTGAGCTAACAGGCGCTTCTCGTCTAGGGCCTCCAACTCTTGTAGTCGGCGGTGGTGATTATCATCCGTTGTCAATCGGTAGGTGAGAGCGATACGGAGCGAGGGGATTTGAGTCTCCAGTGGAAGAACTGCCTCACTTCCATATACCAGAGAGAATTGTGTGTTCCTGGTGGCAATCCGTACTGTAGTACGGTACGTCCATAAGCATCCGCCGAGTTTTTATTCCAGTCATGTTTGTTTGATGACACGAACATCTTGAGAAGCTTGATGATTATTTTATTGAACGCTTCAGCTAGACTAATAGCAGCCGGGCTGTATGGTGTTGAAGCAATATTTTGGATTCAGTGTTTGTCGTAAAACCGATAGAAAGCATGGCTTGCGAACTGCAGACCATTATCATGGATGATCCTTCATGGCAGTCCAAAGCGGTAGATAACGTGATGCTTGAGGAAGGTGATCACGTTTAAAGTTTTGACTTCTGCCAGCGGAATAGCCTCCGCCCATTTGGAGAAGTAATCTGTGATTACGAGTATGAAGCGGTGTCCTCGGGACGAAGACGGAGTGATTGGACCAATGATGTCCATTTCCCATGCTTCGAATGGCCAGGATGCCACCGTCGGATGTAGAAACTCGGATGGCTGGTGGATGAAATCTGCGTGGACTTGACAGACTTTGCATTTTCTTACATAGTCTATCGCGTCTGCAACCATCGTGGGCCAGTAGTAGCCCATTCGGCGAAGGCGATCTTGTAGTTTCGGGCCAGGCTGATGGGCCCTACAGATGCCATCATGAGCTTCACGTACGGCTTCTTTGGCTTCTGTATTTGACAGACATTGAAGCAGTAATCCATCGTATAATCGTCGATACAGCATTTTCGTCTCTGTATCGTAGAAGAAACCGAGGGAACGTCTTCTGATAGAAGTGGCTTCTTTCGGATTCTCTGGCAGGATGTCGTAGACCACGAAGTCGATGAATGGTTGTCTCCAGTCTGGTGCTTTGTTGACTGTCAACGCGGAGTAACTCTCAACACATTGAACATTATTCCTGGGACAGACCAACTCACGGCCTATGATGTCAACCAGATGATGAGCATAATTTGCAACTGCTAAGGAAGTGGCAAGGCCTGCTAGGGCATCGGCTTCAATGTTCTGGAGCCTGGGAACGTGTTCTACGAAGAACCCTTCCAAGGATGAGATGATGTCAATCGCTATTTGGTGATAGGGGATCAAGTCTTCATGACGCACTTCGTATGAGCCCCGGATCTGGTTGACGATTAGCTGCGAATCGCCGTATGCTTCAAGGTGCTCTACCCCCAGCACTTTTGCAAGTCGGAGGCCAATGACCAGAGCGTTGTACTCGGCCACATTGTTTGAGCAGGACTCCGTGAGGGAATAAGCTCGATTGATCACTAGCCCGGTGGGCGAAATCAGCACTACTCCGACTCCAGCGACGATGTTGTCCTTGGGCCCAGTTCTAGAAGCGCCGTCAAAGAACATCCGCCATATGGTATCATGGGAGGCCATATTTGAATTAGCGACCTCGTCTGGAATCCCTTCGTCTATTCTGGTTGACTCTGATCCTGGATGAGCTGCTAAAAAGTCTGCCAGAGCTTGACCTTTAACAGCCTTCTGCGGGACGAAGATCATGTGGTAGGGGGACATAGAGATGGTAGTGGCAGTACTTGGGGTTCTCCAATTCTGCAGGTCGAGGTTCACGCCTTGGAGGAGGGAGCTGAATTCGACCTCCTTGTATGAGCATGTCCAAGATAGGCTTGACATGGCCGTCCTCGAAGGAGTAGGTCTTCTGAGGCTACTGCTTTTCTATTGGTTTCGGTTTAGGTTTTGGCGCTGTGTCGGCCACCATAGCCTGTTTGTCCTCATTGTCTCGATTGTTGGAGGGGTTACCCCCATTGTTACTGTTGGTGCTAGGGTGCTTGCCCTTGTCCTCTCCTTCCGAGACGTGTAATCCCAATTGGCGAGCTTTTTTCAATTTGTCTTCTGCGCTAGTGGCGCTGATAATGAAAGTCTTCCAATCCTTAAACTAACTTTCGCCCATCCAGAGGATGATCGTGGGAAGTAGCCTCTTTTGGCAAATTTCAATTAAGGAGGAATCAGGGTTACCGGAAGGCAACTTCATCGCGATCTGGCGAAACCGCTCGATGTAGTTTCTTGTCAGCTCCTTTTCTCCCTAGACAACGTCCATGAGGGTGGACATTGTCACGTCTTGTCCTACTTCGTAGAACCTCTCCAGGAACATACGTTTGAAACCGGTGAAAGAATGGATGCAGTTGTCCGACAAGTTGTGGTACCAGTCGAAGGTGACCCCTTCCAATGCTCCAATGAACAGCCGCGTAAGGATGGCATCGTCATGTGGCAGATGGTCGGTTGTGACTTCAAAGTAGGTGATGTACCTGCTTGCAGATATCTTCCCATCATATGGATTGATGTGGAATGGTTTATATTTTGGTGGGAAGGGGACATCTCTCCACGCAGCAGGATACAGTTGTCGTATCCTGAGGTCTTGGCAATTTTCTCGGGCATGGAACATGGCCCGGAGCTCCTAGACCTCTCTTCTTACCTCCCTGGCCTCATCTGCAGCGGTGGGGGCCGATATTTCAGGAGGATTATCACCCAGGTTTGGTGCAGCTGAATTTGAATCTGTATTGACCGCAGGACCCAAGCTTGTTTGGCCAGGCATTCTTCCTTGCAGAGTTAGAAGGGCCGCTTTGATCTCGTCCACGGATTTGACCAAGGCATGCAGTATGGCCTCCAGAGTGTCGATGCGTTGGCGATCACTGGGATCGTCTTGGTTGCTGTTCGTTATGAATATCGTCCTAACATGAGGAGAGATGGAAGAAATGGTAGAGGACGTGCCTGTAGAAGCATGGAAAATACTAAAGAAATTGACTCATGCGGCCAAGAAAGACCCATGCGGCTCAGAAAACGCATGCGGCTCAGGAAGTCATGCGGCATAAGGAGCTATACGGCCGGAGGCATTCCATGCGGCTCAGAAGAAATGTGGCGTGACAGTGCTCCCCTCCGATCCATGCTGCATTAATTGCTTTGACGGCTGACCCCTCTGAAAAGTTGACAGACCTGACACCAAAGTAGGTAATTATGACTCTGTTATGATGATGAATCTCTAGGAAAGAGAAAGAAATCTCTGACACGATCCCCCGAGAGCAACAAAATGCCACGTGGCCCTGCCACGTGGGTGTGCTTATGCGGCTCGAAGTGAAGACTTCCCATGCGGTTCAGAGTGAAGCTGTCCCATGCGGCTCGAGTGGAATCATCCCTATGCGGCTCAAGAAGATCATGCCCATACGGCTCAAGCAGACACACCATTATGCGGTTCAGAAGTCTGAAGGAGGGGGCCACTGCCCAGACAGCCCTGACACGTGTCCCAAGTCTTATGCGGCCCAAAATTCATGCGGCCCGAATCTCATGCGGCCCAATCTGCATGCGGTTCCAGTCTCACCATTGGCTCTCAGGACACGTGTCCTCAGCCGATCAATCTCCCAGATTTATGGCAATCCAAGATCGGGTCGAATCCCAATGATCTGGGGCACGTGGCAGGAGAATAAATTTGATTTATTCGCAGATATTAGAGAATCATTATAAGGAAGATTTATGCCAATCAGCATTAATTGCTAATGGGGATTTGGTGTAATCTACCCTTAATGGTTCTGATTCGTCACAATCAGAAACGAACGGCCTGGATTGATCAATCCCCAGGCCGCCGCCATCTCCAAGAGTTAATCATTGGCAACCCTAGTGATCACATCCCACTATTATAAATAGCAAGGTGCTATTCCCTTGTAATATATAGAGAGATATACAAAAAAAAAACCAGAGAAGAATACGTATACACAGAGAGACTTCCCCCATAGTCAGAGAGAGAATATACACAGAGAGAGAGAGAAGCCAGGAGAGCAATCAGAGAGAGAGCAAGAAGGTATTTCTTCGTCAACGACCAAGCAGATCTTCTCCGAGTCAAGGCTGCGTACCGATCGTCCAAGGAGTAAGGCAGAGCGGCCGTCGCTTTCCCGAGCCTCTATCGTCACCCCCCAAAATCTAAAATAAACAATCGTACTTAGACTGCTGTACCTAGGTTTTCGTCCCTAGGCTTTCTTTGTACGAGCGAGTTTGTATTGTGAGTCTAAGTTCTGTCCTCCGATAATTGTTCTGTACTTTTACAATCAATGGCAAATACGATGGCAACTCTGCTGGGGACTAACTTCTCCACGGCTGAGGAGTTGGTGATGCAATCGGACGCAGCCAAACTTGGCTCTACACAACAAAAGATGGTCGTACGCTTCGACCAACAGGCGTTCGAAGAGATGCTCTCTGAAGGTAGCACTGGCCCGGTCCAGAAGCGTACCCGCACCATAAAGGCTCGCAAAGAGTGGAGGCCAAAATCATTTGCTCCTCCGCAAGCCCTTGATAGGGTGCTCTCTATTGCTCAAGATGGCGAGAAAGACTCCCCTGCGACCCCACTTCAGACCGTAGACAACTCTGCTGTCCCCAAGTCTGGCAGAAGAAAACACTATGATGCTGGACTTGCAGGGGCAAAGAGGAACTCTACGCGATCCGAGCCGCAGAAGAGTATTAGCCGCAGGGAGAAAGCCCATGCGGCTACAACCGTCGACCGTATAAAAAAAACTCATGCGGCCACATCTGTCAGCCGCATAACTTATGCGGCTACAGTTGCCAATCGCACGGATGAGACTCATGCGGCTATTAAAGTCAATCGTTTGCAGAAAACCCATGCAGCCATAGATGCCAACTGCATGCGGTCAGCCTGCACGATCGTGACTCCTAGCCGCATAAAGACTCATCCTATAACAAAAGACAGCCGCATGAAGACAGCCTGCACGGTACCCAATGCCAGTCGCATAGCATCCGTCCCACGCTTCTCTCGATCAGTCTTCGACCGGCTTTTATGCGGTCCTGACTCTGGTCATTCTCTGGATAATAATCCAGACTCTGTGGTATTCGACTTAGACTCCTCCTATTACGCACCCACAAGTGCTAAAAGGAGGAAGTCTAGGGCAGCGCGGGCTCATCAAGTCCAGACGACTGCCCCAACCTCTGACTATCGGGGCGTCCCGTTGATTATCACGCGGGCCTCTGATGGGAAGTTATATAAAACCACTCAAGTCCAGCCCCCGGCGGCAATCAGACAAAGTGGTTCCTCTGACCTGCGTGAGGTTATCCTTCACAAACGCAAGGAAAGAGAAGGAGCTTCGGGATATAAAGAGCCCTCACACGGACATTAGTGCACCCAGATCATCGTCAACTGCTGTTGCAGCAACACGGCGGTGACGGAAGACCGGCCATCCGTCTTCCAAAGACTACATCACCCGAGCTCAGAAGACGAGGCACCTCCTGTTGTCTCCTGCAAGTTCGCGTAAAAAGTTCCTGCCAAGGGAAGAGGAAAGAAGACAAGCATCTCCAGCCCAAAGGTGTCATCTACTGCAGCTAAGAAACCGTCGTCTAAAGGGTTATCCTCCACTGGAGTATTTCAACACACCCGTTCGAAGACGAAAACTGCTGCAGTAGGAAGTTCGTCGTCTACAACATTGGGGGTCGTCAGAACTGGGGGTAGCACTCCTCCAAACATCCACGACAATCTGACATTCCAGGAATACGGACTGGAGGAAGCAAATCCTCCGACGGATACAACAGATACCGACGTCCCCAAGGATATCCTAGACGAAGCAAGCTCCGAAGCTGGGGGTAGTGTTCCTTCCGAGTCCGAAGAGAACATCCCCACATATCCTGATGATTTTTCGATGCACGGGTACGACTCGGAGGGTACATCCTCTACCACTCCTCCCGTCACTCCTCATGTGAAGACGGTGTTCATGACAGACAGCAATCAAGGCGGTTCCGGTGATCGCCAGCGCATCGACACTTTGGAGGCCATATTGCACGCCTTGGTCAAGTCTGTAGACGAGATCAAAGCGGCGCTTCCTAATCTGCAGGGGGTGACACCTGGCCAGACAAGCACGGGTCCCGCAATCAACGTAGATTCAAATTCAGCGGCACCAAACCCGGACAACAATCCTCTCGAGATAACAGCCCCTACCGCGACAGATGAGGCCCGAGAAGTAAGAAGAGAGGTTCAGGAGCTCCGAGCAATGTTCCATGCCCGAGAAAACTCTCAAGACCTCAGGATACGGCAACCATATCCTGCCAAATGGAGGGATGTTCCCTTTCCACCAAGATATAAGCCGTTCAATATCAACCCATATGATGGCAAGACTTCAGCAAGTCGGTACATCACTTACTTTGAGGTCACTACCGACCATCTGCCCCATGATGACGCTATCCTCACGCGGTTATTCATTGGGGCATTGGAAGGAGTCGCCTTCGATTGGTACCGCAACCTGCCGGACAATTGCATCCATTCCTTCGCTGGCTTCAAACGCCTGTTCTTGGAGAGGTTCTATGAGGTAGGGCAGGACATCACGATGTATACCCTCATGGACGTCATTCTAGGAGAGAAAGAGCTGACGAGGAATTACATTGAGCGGTTTCGTCAAACCGCAATGAAGTTACCATCTGGCAACCCGGACTCTTCCTTGATCGAAATTTGCCAAAAGAGACTACTCCCAACAATCAGTCTCTGGATGGGCGAGAGTCAATTCAAGGACTGGAAGGCTTTTATCATTAGTGCTACAAGTGCCGAAGAACGATTAAAGAAGGCTCGCCAACTGGGATTACACATCTCAGAGGGAGAGAACAAGGGCAAGCGTCCCAGTACCACCAATGACAATGGGGGTAGCCCCTCAAACAACCGGGACAACAGAGGCAAGCAGGCTATGGTGGCCGATACAGCCCAGAAACCTGAGTCGCAACCTGCGGACAAACAATGGCCTCAAATCACTTACTCTTTTGAAGAAGGTCACGTCAAGCCTATCTTGGACATGCTCATACAAGGAGATAGGATTCAGCTTCCTCCACCAAGACGGGAGCCTCGGCCGACTGATCTGGAGAACCCAAAGTTCTGCCATTACCACCGCTACGTCCACCATGCTACGCACGACTGCTACCAACTGAAACGATATATCCAAAACCTCATCGATTCGAACGCTCTGGCCATCGATTTCGAGGAGATAACCGTGGCAGCCAACATGGTGTCCGTACAATTCGGCAGCTTCCCTCCATCAGAGACCCAGGACGGGGTTATACCCATCCCTCTGGCAACGATGGAGATTGCTAATCTCCCGCCTGTTCAAGCTGCTGGTCTAGTACCCCTCACCACATCACGAAGGGAAATCATGTGGGTCCATCCGGACCTAGTCCACGAGGTAACTCAGTCCACTCCATCTTCTAAAAAGAAAAGTGGAAAAGTCAGATCCTACCGTACCACCTCAGCAGACGAAGAGGAAGTCACGGCCGTTGTTACTCGATCTGGAGCACAATCTCAACCTGTGGCTGAAAACTCGACTGATGATCATCCGCCCACTACCACGAATGATCCGGGACCGGCTCAGCCTTCGACGACCGACAAGCCTAGGCCGAAGGAGACTCGCTTCGACAAATCCCTCCGAAAGGAAACATCTCAGGGGCTGGAGAGGCCCTACAACTTCGACATCTTGGCGCAATTGGCCAATACACCGGCCAAATTGTCCTTATATGAACTCCTGAGGCTCTCAAAGGATGTCCGCACATCTTTGAGCGATGCACTTCAAAATGACGACGTGTACCTAGCTCAGGTCAACCTCACGGGAGAAAATCAGCCCGCAGACCTCCAAGACAGTGCCTGTACGGGAGCAATGCCCAACATCGTCTTCACTCCACAAGACATGCTCATCAAGACTAATCTACACGATCGCCCATTATACTACACAGGCTACATCGGCGACATAAAGGTGGACCGGATGCACATTGACCCTGGGTCTTCCATAAGCATCATTCCAAAAGGACTACTGCATCATCTTTGCATCCCGATGCATCGCCTGACCCCTACAAACACCGCCATCAGCGGGTTCAATTCGGGCAGGAGCTACCCAATCGGGAAGATCCGTCTGAAATGTCAGATTGGCGATCTCCAATCAGAAGTTACTTGCTACGTCATAGATGCCGACACTTCATACAACATCCTTTTGGGGCGCCCTTGGATACACGATTACATGATCGTGCCTTCCACGCTACACCAATGCTTCAAATATGTCGACAAGCACGGCTTCGTGAGGACAGAATTCACTGACATCGATCCCTTCAAAGGGGTCGAATCTTATTACTCGGACTCCTGCCTATACGAAAAGACGAAGAGGCACCTTGAAGGAGGAAATAAACAAACTGATGTTGAAGCAACCACGGGATCAGAAGAACCTCTGACAATCCACCTCCAGGCTCGCAAACCAGGCAATTCCGCATCCCTTACGGCCACGCTGCGTAAGGACGCGATCAGCCTCTCGGCACAGGAAGAGCAGTTGAGAATCCGGCTGCCAAGGTCCGGCCAGGTACCGAGACCTACGACAGGGCCACTTATCATCAGATTGCCGAGAGTCAGTCAACCCCAAACAGGGAAGCTCAATCCCTCCGACAAGCCGCTGACAATATGCCTTCCTAAGAAGGGTCATTACCTCGATGCGAGGTCTGACACTTCAAGCGAACCAGCCACCCCTCGCTCCACATCAAGTGCCAGACTGGGGGTTGCTAGTCTACCGACAACCCCACGCTCCGCTCCGTCAGTTGAACCTCTGAAGATCAAGCTGACTAGGACGCCCTCTCAATCTTCATTCACACAGGGGGGTAGCCGAAGAGGAACCAGAGCTAGCCAAGTATGTGGCTGCCCACACTGACGCTCCCTCCGCAGATGATGTAATCCCTCTAGAAAAGATACCTTATTTCATCAATAAAGGTTATCTTTGAACTACATCGAGCTCAATAAGCTATGTACAATGTATGCTATGGAACACGGTATAGGCACTCACCTACAAACACAGGTGACAAATGTGTACACCGCTATCCAACTTACTCCAGTAGAAGACGCTTACCAAATAATCGAGGGAGGGGACCACCCAATCATCTTCGGCCGGACGAACAACCCGCATCCCCTCGCCATGGAAGAAGTCGACTTCGGGTCAGATGCTGGAAGACTGCCTCTGTATCTCTATAGCCCTCAATCCAAATGTCTCATGCAGAAACAGGGGTATGATCTAGAGACAACGCCAGGACTAAACTACGGCACTGGACGACGATTACCTTTGAAGACGCCAGCCCCGGCGGGCAAACTACGGAACTACTATAACAAAACTCGATGCGGTTTAGGGTATGTAACGCCTACTACGACCCCTGAAAGCTCAGATGAAGAATGCGACTGGCAGTCACATTCAACCGGATCATCGACTTCCGACTCAGATACCAGCATCGGAGATGTGTTCAGACAAGTCATGTCAGTTAACATAGCATTCACCGACGCTTACGAGGAAGACGAAGACATCTCCGAAATCCTTGAGCTAGAGCCATGGGCCCAGCAATTAGACGCACAATGGGAAAAGCGGTTCGAACTGAGAGAACCTCCTACTGAAGATGAGGTCATACAAGTGGATCTCGACAGCGAATCTTCTCCAAAACCGATCTTTATCAGTAAAAGCCTAACTGACGAAGAATGAGAGTCGCTGTTAGAACTTGTCAAAGAATACATTAATGTGTTCGCCTGGAGCTATGAAGACATGCCGGGGTTAAATCCTGACATCGCTCTCCACAAACTCAATATATGGCCAGATGCAAAGCCAGTCAAGCAGCAACAACGACGCTTCCGCCCAGGCATTATGGACACGATCGAAGCCGAAGTCAACAAGCTAATAGCCAGCGACTTTATTCGTGAAGAGCAACATCCTGATTGGGTCGCCAATATAGTACCCGTCCTCAAGAAGAATGGGAAGATTCGAATCTGCATCGACTTCCGCAACCTGAACGAGGCATACCCCAAAGATGAATTTCCCCTTCCTATCACAGGCATCATGATCGACAATACATGCGGCTTTGAACGTATGTCATTCATGGATGGATTCTCGGGGTACAATCAAATCAAGATGTCTCCCGACGACGAAAAGCACACCTCATTCCGAACCCCGATTGGCACATACTGCTACACAGTCATGCCATTCGGTCTAAAGAATGCTGGTGCTACATATCAGCGAGCTATGAGTATCATTTTTAGAGAACATTTGTGCAAGACAGTGGAATGCTATGTCGACGACATCGCCGTCAAGAGTCGCCGTAAGGAAGATCATCTGCAAGACCTGAGAACGGTGTTCGACTTAATGCGAGCCCATAATCTGAAGATGAACCCTATAAAATCGTTCTTGGGCGTATCCAGCGGGAAGTTCTTGGGCTTCATCATCACTGCACGGGGTATCCATGTAGACCCCGAGAAAACGAGGGCAATCATGGAGATGGGTCCCCCGAGAAATCTCCGTGAACTTAGAGGCCTCCAAGGGAGGCTAGCTTATATCAGGAGGTTCATTTCCAACCTCTCCGGGCGATGCCGACCGTTCACCCATCTCATGAAGAAGGGAGTCTCATTCGTATGGGACGAGGAATACCAGCGCGCTTTCGATGACATCAAAGAATATTTATCAAATCCTCCAGTCCTGGTGGCCCCGGTCCCTGGAAAACCATTCCTGCTCTATGTACGAGCAATGAAACACTCCCTCGGTGCCCTGCTGGCACAAAACAACGACGCAGGCCACGAGCAGGCCATTTACTATCTCAGTCGAATGATGGTCGGGTCCGAACACCGATACACCGCTGTGGAGAAAGAATGCCTCGCCCTGGTATTCGCCATTCAAAAGACGCGACACTATGTCACGGGGCAAACCATACATGTGATCTCACGAATCAACCCTCTCAGGGTCCTCATGACCAAACCAGGGGCACTCAGCTCCCGCCTCGCTACATGGGCGATATTGCTGTCCCCCTATCATATGATCTTCGTCCCGCAGAAGGCTGTCAAAGGTCAAGCCCTGGCAGACTTTTTGGCGGCCCATCCAGGATCGGAATCATCCAGAATATACGAAAAAATCCCAGATGAGGTCGCCGATTCAAATACAACCACCCACGATAACATATGGCGGATGTTCTTCGATGGCACTTCAAGAACCGGACCCAAGGAAAACATCGTCGTCGGAGTCGGAGTAGTATTGGTCTCTTCTACCGGGCTAGTGATCAATCGCGCCTACTCTCTCACGGAACCCTGCTCTAACAATGTGGCCGAGTACAACGCTTTGGTCATTGGCCTCCAACTCGTAAGAGAACTGGGGGTAGAATACCTTGAAGCATACGACAATTCGTAATTAATCGTCAACCAGATTCGGGGGACGTACGAAGTCCGCCATGAAGACATGATCCCCTACCACCAAATAGCGATCAACATTATCTCATCATTCGAGGGATTCTTCATCGAACACGTCCCCAGACTCCAAAATATCGAAGCTGATGCCCTAGCAGGCCTGGCTGCTTCCCTAGCAGTGCCAAACCACTCTCATCATTCGGTCGATGTAATCGGCCATGAGCTGGTCTGCCCCAAGAACAACGTTTAAGCCATGGCGAGTTATTCTGCTCAGATGATCGACGAAGCGCCAGACTGGAGGCAACCATTCATAGACTTCGTGGTCTACGACATCCTGCCCGAGAACCCGAAGGAGGCTACTTCTATCAGACGGCGTTCTCTCAGATTCTTCTACGATACAGGGACCAAAATGCTGTATCGCCGCTCCTACGACAGATTACTACTTCGGTGCTTGTCGAACGCAGAAGCCAAAGAAGCCGTACGAGAGGCTCATGACGGTGTCTGCGGGGCCCATCAGCCCGGCCCAAAACTACAAGATCGCCTTCGCCGGATGGGCTACTACTGGCCCACGATGGTGGCTGATGCGATAGATTATGCCAGAAAATGCAAGGCCTGCCAAGTCCATGCAGACTTCATTCACCAACCATCCGAATTTCTACATCCGACAGTAGCATCCTGGCCATTCGAAGCATGGGGAATGGATATCATTGGTCCAATCACCCCACCTTCCTCCCGAGGATATCGCTTCATACTTGTGATCACTGATTACTTCTCAAAGTGGGCAGAAGCTGTCCCACTCGCTGAAGTCAAGACTTCGAACGTAATCAGCTTCCTGAAGCACCACGTCATCTACTGCTTTGGACTGCCCCGAAGGATCATCCATGATAATGGTCCGCAGTTTATAAGCCACGCATTCTACCGATTCTACGACAAACACCGCATTCAGAATGTCGCTTCGACACCGTATAACCTGGCAGCAAACGGGTTAGCAGAGGCATTCAACAAAACAATCATCAAACTCCTCAAGAAGTTTGTCTCCTCCAACAAACGCGACTGGAACGAGAAGCTCGGCGAGTGCTTATGGGCTTATCGTACCACGGTTCGAACAGCCACCGGGAATACACCATTCTCTCTGGTGTACGGGAGTGAGGCAGTTCTCCCATTAGAGACTCAGATTCCCTCACTCCGAGTCGCCCTCACTTATCAATTGACAACGGATGATAACTACCGACGTCGACTACAAGAGTTAGAGGCCTTATATGAAAAATGCCTCCTAGCTCAGCAAAGGATCGAGCTATACCAAGCACGCATCTCAGGAGCCTTCAACAAAAAGGTCAAGTCAGAACATTCCAAGTGGGCGATCTTGTTTTGGCAGTCAGGAGGCCAATGGTCATGACTCACAAGACCACCGGCAAGTTCCAGCCAAAATGGGAAGGCCCATTTATCATCGAGGCCGTGTTCTCCAATGGTGCTTACCGCCTCGCCAAGCAGAACGGAGACTTGCTCATGTTGCCCGTCAACGGCAAGTTCCTGAAGAAATACTATGTTTAAACAACATTTTCCAGAGTTTCGAGTTATGTGCCCGCTGGTACCACTGAACTCAACCCCCTAATTTTCCAACTTATCGAGTCACGTACCCTCTTGTACCGCTGAACTCATATCCCAAATTCCCAAGTCATGTACCTGCTGGTACCTCTGAACTTACACTTTGATTCCAACATTTATGGATTGTCGAGTTATGTGCCTATCGGCACCCCTGAACTTACATCCCGGTCACTCTTTTGAAAGAAAGTCATGTATAATCATACCGCTGAACTTTCTTCCTACAAGAGATCCTCCCTCATGATCTAATACCTGTACTCCCAGTGCACAACAAAGGTAACGGATCCACAAATTTCCGAGACGACCATGTCCTCATCACTTCTGAGTCGTCCCATTTCCGCCAAAAACAAATCACCCCTACATAGAATTTCCATGTCCTCATTACCTCTGAGTTATTCTACGTACCCCCTTCATTGAGCCCACTCCTGTCATGTCCTCATTACCTCTGAATGGGAAGGCTCCGTCGAAGAAACCTTCATACTTGCCATGTCCTCATTACCTCTGAGTAAGTATGATGATCCCCTTTCGACCTATTACCTGTACCCACAACCGGAGTACGCCAAGGGTAATGGGTCCACAAATGTCCTCTGTTGACCACAAATGTCCTCTGTTGACCACAAATGTCCTCTGTTGACCACCAATACCCTCCGTCGAGTTCGCTCCTGCCATGTACTCATTACCTCTGAGTAGGAAGACTCTACGTTCAAAAAAAACTTTCCTACTTACCATGTCCTCGTTACCTCTGAGCAAGTATGTCAGTTCTCTTTTATCCTATTACCCGTATCCTAAACCAGGGTATGCCAAGGGTAATAGGCCCACAAATATCCTCAGCTAAATTTTTTAACACAAACCTATCACCTCATCATGCCCCAGGAGCCCAGCTGCTCTACGGTAATTCTTTTCTCAATACCAAGAGCACCCATGACCACTTTGCTATGGCTACTTCAGGTATCCTGACCGAAACTTGTTATCTCTACCTAAAACAAAGGTACGCCATGGGTAACAGGTCCACAAATATATCCCCTATGCGGGGGAGAACATCACCACAATATCACAGGCACAACAGGCAATACAAATGAAGGGTAGAATGGAAAATACTCTTTATTTGAAGGACGAAAAGAAGTACTACATATTTCGGGACCACGTCCCTTTCAAAAAAAAAAGGAAGAAGGGGAAAACGGGGACAAAACAAGAGGTCGATTATAGCTCGGCATTGCACAACTCCAAAAGACGGTCCTTTACCAAAGCAGTCCCCCGATCAATAAGCCTTTGCTTAGCTCGACGCTCGGCCTCTTGGGATAGCTGCTCTGCGTCATTCAAATGTGTATAAGCCTGCCAGTTGTCCTCCACCTTCTTTAGGGCAAGCTCTAGATTAGCAGAAGCCCTACTATACTTGCCAGCCTCCTGAATACCAATCTCTTTCTCAACACGAGCGGCCTCAAGCTCTGACTCCAGGAAAGCCAGTTTTCTCTGGAGCTCGAGGATCTGTTCCCGAATATCGGCCACCCCACGAGAAGCATCCGCTTCCCGAGTCGTGTAATTTTCAGTCCGACGGCTCCACTGGTCGTGCAACTGAGTCAGATTTCGACGGTCCTGTAATATAGCCGGTTTGAGTGATTCTCGGGCAGCCATCACCTTCTCCACCACGGTAGTGAGGTAGTTGCGTTCTCGATTTATGGCCGCAGGTAAATCAGTCTGTTGCAACGAGCGAAACTGGGCAACGAGACGGTCAGCCTCTAATAGCTTAGGCTCCAAGAGCGCAGCCAGTTCCTCTCCCCCAGGGAGTGTTTTAAGGGTATTAATCTGGCCGCCAGCACATCGACGGGCCAGAGTGAAGGGAGTCCCCCTTTCCACCGCTGCTTCGATCCCCCTCTTCAGATGACGATGGAAACTAGCAACTATGTCCTGTAACGCATCATCCAAGACTTCTATGGATGACGGCGTTAGAGGGAGAGTGGCAGACAGTACCAGAGGGGCAGTTTTAGAAGTTACCGCGCCCGCCACCAAAGAAGTAAATTTCGTACGAAAAGAGGCTTGAATGGCGGCTAACTCCTCTTCCGCCGCCCGAATAGCGTGGATGCTCGACAGGGAGGAAAGGTTGACCCCCGAAATCACATTCGCAAGGGTGGACACAGGGGGTATCGTCCCTTGTCCCGGCAGTACCGCTGCCTGAGGCCCCAAGCTCGACCCAGACGAAGGACCCTCGACATACGAAGATTCTGTCAGGCCCTCTCCGGCAGGGTGTGATCCAGCAATATCAGTCACTGGCAATGACGGGTTGGGATCTGAACATCCAAAACAACCGTTAGACGAAGAATTTGAAGAATGACAGGAACACGTATGCTGATTCACGAATTATAGTTCAAATTGCATTACCAGGGGAAGTGCGTGGGGGCGACGGCTCGTTCACCACCGGTATAGTTTCCCCACCCACAAAGCCATCATGATGGGGCTCAGATGTTTCACGATCGGGCGCAGTAAAGCTCCCATCCCCCTGGGTTGAGGTTCCAGCAGGGCAAGAATCCTTTGTCGCAACCGGAAGCACCCCAGCCGCAATGATAGCGGTGCACATCCCACTGACTAAATGAGACAGGACTGGATTAGCCTCCGTAATCGGGTCCTGAGGGGCGAGCTCGTCCGACGCCTATAAAGAGCAGAAGAAACAAATAATTAGGTCACAACATAAAAAGAAGAAGAAAGGAAACAGTTGAAGCCCAAGTCACCTCAGGAACATCCTCCACATTATCAATAAGCAGCCTGCGACGTCTTACCGCAGCGTGCTTCGTAGAATAAGTTCGGTCGTCAGTGGTAGTCACGCGCCTGCTCCGTTTACGCGAAGGGCCGGGTATCGCAGATGGTTGATCCTTCACCACCTCGTCAGACAGACTAGACGATTGACCCACGGCCCTTTCAGCCTGCACGACTGGAGGTTGAGTCCCAACCTCCTCACCCGAAGAATGGGACAAGTCATCAGTGTCCTGTTCGTCGTCCTCCTCATCCGTCCTATTGGACTCTGAGTCCGACACGGGAACTCTATTCGCCATTTTTTTCCTCTTCTTGGACCCTTCTGGCTTCTCGGCCAAATTGGTGCCAACAATGAAACTAGTATTCGTATCAAAACCAACAGGAGGTTTGCTCGCTGCAACATGATAAAGAGCCGCTATATACAAAATATCACCCTCCACCTTAGCGTCAGGGAGTGAGAAGCTGGCTCGGGTATGGGTCGCATTATAATAATGCCAAGCCCGAATGCCATAAAGTACACTGCCCTCGAAGCTCAAGCAAGCGCTAGGGCAATCCAGGTACAATTGACTATACCCAAATTGACGGGAAAATCTACTGGGCAGATAAGGCTCCAAGTATACCCTGTTCCGGTAACGATACACCAGGTGCGCGGGACGAATGTTGCGTAACCAAAGAAGCATCTTCTCAGTTAAAAGTTGGGGAGGATCAACGCCGTCAACGTGTACCCTCCTCACTTCTCCAGGGGTGAACTCAGGGAGAGATACGAAGAATTCGAGCTCGTCAATTCTCGCCAATACCCTCCGGCAGGCCGACATGGTATCATGTTCCCAAGGCTGATGACGATATCGGAAAATGAAGGCGTCATCAACAGAGACGTTTTCATCGGGTCCCGGCCTCATCAATGACCGATAGTGCATCAATAACCACCCTATGAGGTAGTGGTATGGTAGTTCTATCCGGTTAAAGTCCGCCGACACATCACGAGCAATAACTTTCGATGTAAAGGCACGAAGGCCGTGGTGTATGCTACACACCATGGCCGGGAGAAGCGCCAGCCTCACTTTGAAGACCAATTTTACAGCAGGAAGAATGAAATGGCGGCTGATCCTTTCTATAGAACCCGCGCCGCCCGAGACTACACAGTTGCGTAGCCACACCATCAAAAACCCAGCCAAGATCGCTTTATTAGACATCTCCCGGGTACCATAGTGGAAATAACTGAGGGAGTCAGTGCTACTCCCAAACCGGTCACGAGTAGACTTCGACTTCTTAACCTTCGACATCATATCCTTAACCTCCTCTGAGGTTTGGGGAGCTCGAGACGAAACGTGACCAGAAGGACGCAACTTAAAAAGATACAAAATCCAGTCCCTGGTATGAGGGGCGTTCCCTTCTGAACTATTTATCTTCTTAATAGCCATCTGATGGCAGGCGCTATGATGACACAACAGTTCTTGGTACACGGCGACGAAGCCAGGAAACCGCTGATCCAAATCCCCGAGCTCTTTGTTTGTCGGCGTGTATACTTCAAAAGCTTCGTCTCCCCACGGCAATCTGGATACAATGTTCATTTCGTGAAGAGCAAGCCCCAGTTCTCCTCCGGGGGTAAAGAAAGTCCCAGTACGCCTGTTATACAACTCCAATAGAGCCATAAACAAGGGCTTGTTAATGGGCAATCCGTAGCAGGTACCCCTGACGGCGTAGTAAAGATCAATTTCCTGAAGGAAGTCCCCGTACGTCCTCAGAATCCAGGAGGTAAGATTAGTCCATGTGGGAATAGGGTTAATCCAATTCAGCGATAAGACCCTTTGCGAGCAAGCTGATTCAGAAAAGTATCAGCTAGGGTGAAGAAAAAATTAGGGTCGGTTGTGTTCACAAAAATACCCGGGAGCAGCCCTATCACAGTCCGACTCACGGAGTCCTTGCCAGCACATATCAAACTCGTGCGTCCGTTGTGGTGAATTTTGCCCACAAACATTCCCTGTTGGGTAGGAGTCAAAGAGCTCACCATCGTCCTGTTCAGCGGCACCATGTTAAACCACGAGAGAGGATAATGTCGTTCCATCTCGGGAATATGAATCTCTACCCCGTCTACAGAAAAATCCCAGTGCTCTGAGACATCCAGCAATCGGGAGTTCTTTATAGAAAAGGCATCCCCGAAGAGAAAGGCCGGTTTCAGATATTCTCCATCCAACTGCCCCGAATTCATCATGGAACAAAGAAAGCTGAAAGGTTGTTTGTTGATAGCAGCCACCCTATCCCTAGGCTCATTAGTGGGAAGCTGATCCACTATACGACGGATTAAGTCATCAAGTTGCACGCCCACGGCGCACCGAGCTGGACCCACAAGGAGCTCTCCTGCTGGGTTGGTTGGAAGATTCACTGAAGAAAGGGCAAAAGAAGAAACAGGATTAAAAGAAGGCTAAAATAAAATTTACTGAATAAAGAAGCTCTCAAGAGCCTATGCGGTTCAGGTCAATAAGGTCTTATGCGGCTCCAGTCCAGTAGGGTCCCAACTTATGCGGCTCCAATCCAGTTGGGTCCCAAGAAATGTAGTTTTGGGGAAGCATATGAGGTTCGAGTCAATACAGTCACATGCGGCCTAACTCAGATACGAATTCCATATGACTCTAGCTCGATAGCTTATGCGGGTTGGACGAGTGAACACATTTTTAAACAGAAGAATTCATGCGGCACAAAGCGCTATGCGGTTCAGCCTGTTAAAATACATAGGCGGCTCCGTTCAGAGGAGATTGTATGTAGTTTAGATCCGTCTTCTGCGATTCAAACATGGGGCTTTATCTATACGGCTCGGGTATGAAACAGTCATGCGGCTCACACAGCATATGCGGCTCACACAGCATATGCGGCTCTGCCATCAAGATTGGAGAAGGGGCTTGTGCATAAATATGCAACAGAGCCATGAGTACTAAAGATCTAAAAGCGACCCTTACCCTCAAAAGCAGGACGAACGTCAGAGGGCACTTCGGGTGCGTCAGGTTCGACGGCGGACGAGGACGTCACCCTCTTACCCTTCGCGGCGGTAGAAATGGCTTTAGAAGACTTAGGAGCCATTGCTTCGACAATGATGATCGGAAGGAGAAGACAGGAAAAAGAGTGAACGAAAGAGAAGGTAAAGAAGTCCCTCCGGCTAAAGTTACCCGTATTTATAAACAGAGATGGAGCGGTTCGATTCTCGTGCATACACATAAACCGACCCTTCGGTTATCAAAATAAGCGTCGAAAATGAAGGCTAAGCTCCTCGGATCCCGCACCAAAATGCGCCCTTTAAAGATCGACAACACTTAAGTGCTAAAGAGTGCCATACGTGGCAAATGATGACGTGGCTAGAGGCCATGCGGTTAAAAGTCTCCTGTGGCTGAATCACCTATGCGGCTGAATAATTCATGCGGCTAGAACTCTTATGCGGTCAGGATTGCATATGCGGCTAATACGGCCATGCTTCTTGTTCAAAGTATTTCAATTTTACAAATTGAAAACTTTGAAGGGGGTCCTGTAGAAGTATGGAAAATACTAAAGAAATTGACTCATACGGCCAAGAAAGACCCATACGGCTCAGAAAACATATGCGGCTCAGGGAGTCATGCGGCATAAGGAGCTATGCGGCCGGAGGCATTCCATGCGGCTCAGAAGAAATGTGGCGTGACAGTGCTCCCCTCCGATCCATGCTGCATTAATTGCTTTGACGGCTGACCCCTCTGAAAAGTTGACAGACCTGACACCAAAGTAGGTAATTATGACTCTGTCATGATGATGAATCTCTAGGAAAGAGAAAGAAATCTCTGACACGATCCTCCGAGAGCAACAAAATGCCACATGGCCCTGCCACGTGGGTGTGCTTATGCGGCTCAAAGTGAAGACTTCCCATGCAGTTCAGAGTGAAGCTGTCCCATGCGGCTCGAGTGGAATCATCCCTATGCGGCTCAAGAAGATCATGCCCATACGGCTCAAGCAGACACACCATTATGCGGTTCAGAAGTCTGAAGGAGGGGGCCACTGCCCAGACAGCCCTGACACGTGTCCCAAGTCTTATGCGGCCCAAAATTCATGCGGCCCGAATCTCATACGGCCCAATCTGCATGCGGTTCCAGTCTCACCATTGGCTCTCAGGACACGTGTCCCCAGCCGATCAATCTTCCAGATTTATGACAATCCAAGATCGGGTCGAATCCCAATGATCTGGGGCACGTGGCAGGAGAATAAATTTGATTTATTCGCAGATATTAGAGAATTATTATAAGGAAGATTTATGCCAATCAGCATTAATTGCTAATAGGGATTTGGTGTAATCTACCCTTAATGGTTTTGATTCGTCACAATCAGAAACGAACGGCATGGATTGATCAATCCCCAGGCCGCCGCCATCTCCAAGAGTTAATCATTGGCAACCCTAGTGATCACATCCCACTATTATAAATAGCAAGGTGCTATTCCCTTGTAATATATAGAGAGATATACAAAAAAAAAACCAGAGAATAATACGTATACACAGAGAGACTTCCCCCATAGTCAGAGAGAGAATATACACACAGAGAGAGAAGCCAGGAGAGCAATCAGAGAGAGAGAGAGCAAGAAGGCATTTCTTCGTCAACGACCAAGCAGATCTTCCCCGAGTCAAGGCTGCGTACCGATCGTCCAAGGAGTAAGGCAGAGTGGCCGTCGCTTTCCCGAGCCTCTATCGTCACCCCCAGAATCTAAATAAACAATCGTACTTAGACTGCTGTACCTAGATTTTCGTCCCTAGGCTTTCTTTGTACGAGCGAGTTTGTATTATGAGTCTAAGTTCAGTCCTCCGATAATTGTTCTGTACTTTTACAATCAATGGCAAACAGTGCCCTCTGAGTCATACCTTTGTACAAAGAAGTCGTCAGGGTATATGGGGATGTTCTCTTCTGGTTCGGACTCAGAGAGAGTGGTACCCCCATCTTCAGAGCTTGCCTCGTCTTGAGAATTGTGGACGCCCTCGGGGACGTCGGGATCTGCTGCATATGTTAGGTGAACCGTTTCTCCTGGGTTGTCTTCTTGGAACACCGAATTGTCATTGATATTGGGAGGAGTGCTGTCTCCGGCACCAGTGCCTTCCAGAGACGTGGACGACGAATCTTCAAGTGTGACAGATTTCGTCTTTGAACGGGTACCTTGGTAAATTCCTCCTATAACGATGGTAGACAACCGCTTAGAAGAGAGTTTCTTGGTTACGCCGGTTGAGATTTTCGGACTGGAGACATTTGTTTTCTTCCCTCTACCGCTGCCAGGAATCTTCATGGTAGAATTGTAGGAGGCGACGAGAGGTGCCTCGTCTTCTGAGCTTGGGTGTTGCAGCCGTTGGAAGACGGACCGCCGGTCTTCTTGTACTGCTGCCTTGTTGCAGCAGCAGTTGACAATGACTTGGGTGCATTGATGCCCCTGACAGGACTCTCTGCACATCAAATCTTCGTCTCTTTTCTTGTGTTTGTGAAGAATCACGTTGCATAAGTCGCCTATTTTGTGGGCCCGGGAGTTCTGTGCCCATGAGTGTATTGTCCTCATGCCTGCTCCCTGATGTGGGGGTAGCACAAGTACTTGCCCCTGATCCTTGTTGGGAGATTCTTGATAACTATCCCGTTCGTTGGATGCCGGGGGCTGGAAACGGATAGTTCTGTACAACCTTCCATCAGGGGCCCGCATAATAGTCAGCGGGATGCCCTGATAGCCAGAAGTTGGGACAGCCGACTGAGCTCGCCAAGTCCGCGCTGTCCGAGACTTCTTCCTTCTAGCACCTGAGAGCGCATAGTAGGAAGAGTCTACAGAGATTGGCACATGAGAGCATTTGGGATCAGGATCGCCTGAGAGGCGGTCGAAGACTGACCGTGAGCCGCATGGGACAGATGGTATGTGGCTGGGATCAGTGGCCGTGCAGGCTGTCTACATGCGGCTATCCTTTGTGGCTGTATAACCCTTCTGTATGCGGCTAGAAGCGGTGTCCGCATGAACCTTAGGGATGCGGCTGGAAGTCGTGGCCGTGCAGGCTATCTGCATGCGGCTATCCTTTGTGGCCGCATGAACCTTCGGTATGCGGCTAGAAGTCATGGCCGTGCAGGCTACCTGCATGCGGCTGACAGTTCTGGCCGTATGGGCTTTCTGTATGCGACTGACTTTTGTGGCCGCATGAGTTTTCTCCATACGGATGGCAGTTACGGCCGCATGAGCCTTCTCTATGCGGCTGGCGCCCTTATGCTGCTTGGGCTGCATAGAGTTCCTCTTTGCCCTTGCAAGTCCAGCATCATATTGTTTTCTTCTGCCAGACTTGGGGACAGCAGAGTCCTCTATGGTCTGTAGTGGGGCCGCAAGCGAGACTTCTCCGCTGTCTCGGGCAACAGAGAGTACTTCTTTGAGAGCTTGGGGAGGAGCCAATGATTTGGGCCTCCACTCCCTGCTGGCCTTCTTTGTGCGGGCTCGCCGCTGGACCGGACCAGCGCTCCCGTCGGAGAGCATTTCTTCAAACGCCT